>CM046372.1:19020198-19127049 GCA_025413025.1 Ficus hispida
TCGAACAATAATAAGAAGGATTCAAGCAGCAATTCAAAACGAGAAGTAAACCAAACGAACCAAGTTTTTGTAGCGGATTCTAATTTTATTTTATTTTATTATTATTTTTTTTTTCGGATTTATAGCCATTAGGAGCCTAATTTACGTTTCTAGGCTTTGTAAACCTATTGGGAATCGATTTTTTTTTTTTTTTAGTTGAAATCCTAGTCGAACTCAATCTCAAAGCAAGTAATTTAACTCTGAATCAAACACTAATATCACAGATTTAAGAAGAGAACAAACGGATTTAGTGCAGATATTGAGAACAAACGGATATATATATTTTTTTTTTGACACTGAGGATTGCTGGAAAACGAATTTAAAGAGCAATCCAATCAAGAACAAGAATTAAAATCAAAGGATAGCAATATCTGGAAAACGATTTTTTTTTTTTTTGAGCGAAATCTGGAAAACTTTTTTTTTTTTGACGAATTTAAGAAAAGAAAAAAAAAACAAGAAAATGATAGGCAAACCGGAGGAACCTAGCCTCTGATACCAACTGATACGAATCACGCCAACAATGTGACGAAACCCGACACCAAATCTGGAAACAATAACCCAAGATCTTTCAAGTTTGATGGAAACCGCGACCCGTTGCTTAGCGAAGCAAGAACCTTGGTATGGTGAAGACGCCACAAACGGTTATGGAAGTCCGTTTGATAAGTCGATTTGAACGCCACAAGGAATCCTTGATAAGTTCAGATAAGTTTCTTCAAGAACTCAAGAAGAATAACTCACAATATGAATAAACATCAAAAAAATCTTATTTCCATCTTCTGAAATCAGCCTTTTATAGGCAAAGTTACAATTTTTAAAATTCATAATCTACCCCTAAAGATAAACCTAGAAATCAGATTTTAATTAGAAATACTAATTAAATTCGGATTTATTCAAAATTTAAATTTAAACTTAAAACTAAATCAGATTACAAAGATATCAAATCTCAATCAGATCTTGTTTTGAATTTTGAACTTTTTGAGATCTTGAAAACGTAATCTTGACTTGATTCTTTGTTGGAAAATAACGTCCACTTCAACGTTGGCAAATGAAAACGTCTTGGCTCTCTTCCGGCACAAATTTGATGGGAAAAATCAATCTTTGTTCACCATCAGTAGTGAACACGCTCTCTTCTTGTTGTAGAACTTTCTGGACTAAGTTATTCAATTCTTCTTTGAATCTTTTAGCTCTAGCTCTCGTCACCGGACCAGCTGGAACTTGAATCGGTTCGTGATAATTCCTTTGAGCCTTGATGTCCTCATCAGAGGTGTTAATCGTGTTAATTCTCAAACTTTTATTTATTTATTTTTTCATGTTTGAAAATGTTGATGCCACTGTAGGTTGAGCTATGTTATGTTTTTTAAGATATGATATTTTCTATTACACTGCTAATGTTCTGTACCGGTTATGAGACAAAAATTTACTAATCATTCACATCAGAACGGATAGTTGCGTTGACATGCTGGTAGTAGGAAAAAAATTTTAAAATCACGCTAACAATTTTCTTACTCCAGGTAAGAGGCAAAATTTTAGAGCGGATATCAATATATTCTCAAAATGAACGAGTATAGTTCCGCATCCGATGACGAACAAAATGATGGGTACTCCGAAAATGAGTTTAGCAACCTTAACAATTATCTGATTAGGGCAGTCGTAGCCGTGACTGCCAGCAGGCGTGACAGGCGAAGACAGCTACAATCAATGCATAACTCATCACTTACTGGGAGCATGCGTATGGAAGAGATATTAAATGGGCATGTAGAAATAATTCAAGGATTGATAAGTATGAAAGCAGAAACGTTCAGATCACTAAGTAACTTGTTAGCTAGTCGGGAGTTATTGAAGCCAACTCGCAACATGAATGTGAACGAGCAGTTGTTCGTATTTTTAACCATTTGTGCAAGAGGCACTATGAACAGGCACATTTCGTATTGGTTCCAGCATTCGATCGAGATAACTTCACGTTGGTTCGATAAAGTGTTAAAGGTTATTTGTTCGCTAAAGGATGAATTCATCAAACCATCCGACGACACATCAGTTCAAAATTTGATTATGGAGCAATCGGACAAATATCGGCCATTGTTTGATGTAAGTTATTACTGTATATAAGCACATTTTATCGTATGAAAGTGCTTTAATAGAAATCTATTATTGTTAATGTGGGTACGCATATTAAATAATGTATTCTTTAATGCAGGGTTGTATTGGCGTTATAGATGGTACACACGTCCCATGTGTCCCTCGGCGCAAAAATGTTGACGCTTGGATAAATCGCAAGGGATATCACTCCCAAAATGTATTAGCAGCCTGTTCGTTTGACATGAAATTTACTTATATGTTGGCTGGGTATGAGGGATCTTGTCATGACGCCAGAATATTGGAAGAGGCAATAGCATTCCATGGTTTCCCAATGCCTCCACCAGGTCAGCAGACAAATCAGATTTATTTTTCTATTTTGCATTTATATGTAATAAATAGGTTAAATAAATGATAATTATCTTCATATAGCGAGTTTAATTGTGTAGGGAAATTTTACTTAGTAGATTCGGGTTACGCCAATAAGGATTGTTTCCTGAGTCCATATCGACGGGAGACGTATCACTTACCGGAATTTCAAACACGTCGTGCCGGGCTGGGCAACCGCCGTGAAGTTTTTAATTACACACATTCATCGCTGCAGAATTGTATTGAGCGCACATTTGGTGTCTAGAAAGCAAGATTTAAAATACTAAAAGGCATCAACAACTATCCAATAGACAAACAGGTAATGATTCCCATGGCGTGTGCGGTTGTCCACAATTTTATAAGGATTGTGCAGGTTGGGGATCCCTTCCTTGAAGAGTATGTGGCAGATTGTGTGCCTGTACGAGAAAATGTCGATGTTAATGCAGATTACGTGTTTCACGACGGGATCGATGGAACTGGCCCAAGTACAAGACCGCACCAACATGACTCGAGTAGGGAAGCAATGAATCAGATGAGAGACCACATAGCTGATGATATGTGGGAAAGATATCAAGCATCTCCATGGTATAAATCGACGTGAAAGCAAGACCCGTTCTTATCTACTTGCGCCATAATAACGATTGTAATTATTATTTTGTAATTATCAAATTTTAATGACCAACAACGTACTATTTATTGGTATAGTTTTTGGGCGACGTTAGAGTTTTAATTACAAAAAATGATGTCTCAAGTTTATAGGTGTTATTAAATTAACGTATTCTAATCTAGCCGTTTAACTCATGCATTTGGTTCATGAGTTTGAGTTAAGATTTTTAAGTTTCAATAGTAAATTTTCTAGAGTTTTCAGAAAATACAAAAATCTTGTTGGGCAAAAGATAAAAATAACGTTTGAAAAATATGGTTTAAGTTGGGGAACTAACCAAGGACTAAAAACTACAATAGAATGTTATATACAGACAAAAAATTTGTTAGACTTATTTTTTTAACATTCAAACAGGGCCCTTGTTTTCTTTTTAAACTTTTCAACTCAAACTTTTTTTACCAAACACTCAACTCAAACTAAACTTTTAAACTCAAACTTTTTACCAAATACTCAACTTTTAAACTCAACTTAACTTAATTCAAACTCAACTTCAAAATATCAACTCAAGCTTATGAACCAAACGGACTCTAAAAAATACTCGAAACTCAGCCAAATGACCGAGGGAAAAAACGTCCTCAAACTTGCTAAGAGGTCCTCCTTATATAGGCCTTGAAGACCTTAGGTGCTGGAGCGAAATTTGGTCCACAAAATCAGCTTCACAGATGGTAAATCAGCCGGATACACACGTTTGGAAGGCTGGAGATCGGGGGTGCAAACCATTGGGGAGCTGGGATTACGGGCTCAGATTGAGTGGGCTGGTGGGAGGAAATCATGGCCCAAGGATCGTGGAGGGAAGCCTCGCGCGCCTGGAGAGAGAGAACGGAAGAAAGAAAAGAAGAAAAAGAAAAAAGGAAAAGGGAAAAGAAAAGGAAAAAAAAAAAAGGAAAGGAAAACAAAGAAATCTAAAAATTAAAACACACATCAAAATAAATCCAAAATGAACACGCTATTAAAAACAAAGAAATGTAAAAAGAAAAGGAAAGGAAAACAAAGAAATCTAAAAATAAAAACACACAACAAAATAAATCCAAATAAACAGGTTATTAAATAAAAAAATTAAATTATTTAATAAATGACATGAATAAAAATGTATTTATGTGCACTTCTCAGCTCCTTAGATCCAAAAGTTATTTTTGAAAGTGTCTGATTAATCTGTTAGAAGAGCTTTCAGCCTCTATAAAAACTTTTTGTCAAAGTTAAAAAATATGACTTTTGACAACAAAAAAATCTACCTTAGTATACTTTAATACTTATATTACAGTTTAAGTTAGGTGTTATGAACTTTATTTTAAAATTTTTAATATTTATTACAAAATTTTAAATTATTTTGATTTCAAAAACTTTTTTAAAATTGTGATTTCTAAACACTTTTTAATAAGTACAACTTTTAGTTATCTTTTTCTATCGATGAAAATCAAAATAAAGTTCTGCCAAACGGGCTAGTAAATTTGCTATTATATCCCTGTGGCAAAGAGCAGTATTGTCAGCCTAGAAATATAAAGGGACAAAGAAGGGCATGAAGTGTTGAAGAGTACGTTATACTAGCAGTCATATCAACAGGAAACTGCATTTTCTTACTTTCGTAGTTAAAATTCAAAATGGTAATTCCTACTTGTTAGTCTGATGTTATGTTATAATGATGTTTACGTATTTAAAATAATCTGCCATCGGCCTAGTCGTTGCTAGATTAGTTGTGCTTCGAAAAATCTTGATAATGGGTTTTGAGTTTGAGCTCCATAATTGTCTTTTCGAAACCCAAATTTTCAATTGATATTTTCCATAATTTTATCTGAGATTTCAATCCAGATTCAGGAACGTAATCGCATCGATGGATTTAGGCGGCGAACAACTTTTAGCCTATGGTGTATAAACTTGAGTTGGAATTTTAGAGATATTTTGATTGGAGTTGAGTCGATGTTTTGAATTGTAGATTTGCTTGAAATAAATTGTTTTGAGTTAAAAAGTATAAAAGCTTAAAATGTGTTCGAAAAAAGTAACAGTATTGATCCCGTTTTGTTTCTCTCATCACTTTATGCAATTTAAAAAAAAAAATTATCTCGTTTGGATTTCAAATAAGAAAATTATATAATTTAAAGTTTGAATTTTTAAGAGAGATTTAAATATATAAACAGTAAAATTGGTTTATTTTTAAAGAAAAAAGATTAAAAAAAAAACTTTCGGAAAAAATTGATTAGAATGGAAAAACCAAACTTAGGTGCAGTGCCGGCTCAAGGGCAACAGTGCCGGCTCAAGGGCAAGGTTACTTAGGCACTATATATATATATTAAGCTAAACAATTAAGGCCTATTTACGGTTTTTTGTCTGACCACTAATTTGAACATATGCGCATACTAGTGACAAACTTATAGAAATGGGTTTCAAAATCATGCCACGTAGGTACATATAATAAATAAAATATAAATTTGAAAACAAATAAAGTTTTTTGTACGTTTAGAATGTGTATATTTTCAAGACCATTAAATTTGTTATGTAGTATTAATAAAATTTATTTAAGGTCAACTATATAGTAAAAATTTATTGAATAAGTTTAAATAAAAAAATTTATTTTACTACTTTACATCTTAGAAAACAAAAACAAAGAGATCTAACTAAATTTTATATAAATTCTCTCTTTTAATGTTTTAGATAAATATTTAATTTATTCTTTCTATAAAAATTGAAAATTATAGGGTGGGACTGAAGAAAATATCCAATCGATGGGGATGTTAGATATTTTGCACATATTTTTATTTTGATTTGATTTTGATAAAATTTAGGGTCTGTTTAGAAGAACATCTGAAGATGATGTTTTGAATATTATGTTGAAAATATGTGTTTGGGGAAAAACTTTTATAAAAGTTTTGTGATATAGAAAATAATACAAAATTTTAAAATATGTTTAGAAAAAAATATACAAAATAGATCTTGTCTTGTTTCTCTCATCATTACGAGTATTTTGACATAAAAATCATCTCATTTCGATTTGAAATAAAAAAAGTTATGGACTTTTAAAATTTGTATTTAAAAAAAAAAAGAAAAAAAATTGATAAATTTGATATAAAGTTAAGATTTTCATGACGAAATAGACTTTAATGTGTGAAAATTTACACTGCATATAAGATATTTCTATTGTAGAAAAAGCCTCATTCTTTTTTTCTTTGGGCCTCAAAACTCTTAAGCCAGCCAGCCTGCTTAGGCGAGTTGATTTTTAAATCATGAAGCATTGTTTTCGTTAGTTCAAAAAAAAAAAAAAAAAAAAAAGAAAAAAGGGGATGATAGCAAAATGAAGTTTGTACTCGTCTTATGACAACATATGTGCGCCGTCTGCTTCTGTATGCTAAAATCCATTCCCTATGCAACCAAGATAACATTTTTCCAGCTACAACTACCAAAAACAATTATTAAAGATTACTTTCTGTTGGGAATTTTCTTTTTTCTTTTTTTTTCATGAAACTAAATTTTTACTTTTTTGGTAAATAAATTAATTAATTTTAACTTATGAATATGGGCATAGCGTATCAATAACTCCACACACCTGATTTATTAATTCTATTAAAAGGTGTAGAATTTAAAGCATTTATTCAACTTTAAAAAAAAAAAAAAAACTAAGCATTCGTTTGATATTTAAGTTTAACTCTAATTAAATTGTATTTTTTATCTCAATTTTTATATTTTTTTAAAAAATTAATAAAATTTAAAATTAGTTATTTTGAAAAATTAATCAATTTTAAATATAAAATTTTATCTTTAATTAACTTATCAAATTGAGGTTAAATTTTAACTTACTCCTTGTTATGCAATCGGGACAGTGCAAAAGTCAGCTAGCAGTTCCCAAAATACGTTCGTAATGGCATGCGTAATCAGATATAATAGAGGAAAAGGAAGAGTAAGACAAAAAGATGTAAACATAAGGCAATGTGGGAAGAAGACTTAACGATTAGTGACTGCATGCGCAATTCTTTTCCCCCCCTTAAACGAATGCATCGATAATAAAGAAAAAATAGTAAATAAAAAATAAATGGAAATATTACTTCAGGACGAAGCAATGAAAACCTATGTTGACCTTATCTTGGTGTGAAAGGACCAAGTCCAACTGCTTTCTTATCAACTTATCTCACGACTTACCGAGTGCTTTTAATTTGAGTGCGTATGATGACGAACTCAATCTCTCAATTAATATGATATTTTACTTTTTCGCTAAAATTTTTTTATACTTTATTATGTTAAATGGCACTCTATTGTTCCTTGTTAATAATCACAAGAAAACTAGAAAATTACGCATATGTTTCGGGTAATAATTGTAGTTAAAATATTTTGATTTGAATTAAGTTGAAATTAAGTTATGTATTTAACATACATTTGACCAATTGGAGTTAAAAAATATAAAAAATTTAAAGTGTTTTTTTATTTATTTATGTATGTAGTTTTGTTCTATCAAATTTCTATATAATTAAAAAAAATTATTAGATTTGGACTTATATATTAAAGTTTTGGATTTTTAAAATTTGAATTTTTAAGTTATAATTGAATTAGTGAATAGTGAAACTAGTTTATTTTTCAAAAAAAAAAAAAAAAAAAACAAAATTAACTTAAGTAATTTTGGTTCGGATCATCCAAATTAGATGGTTTCATCAAACACCCGATGTAAAAACATTCTGTTAGGTTTTATAATGTTGACATCTTGTGAGACACTCAAGTTTTTGTTTATTCAATGCAAAAAATCATTAGAATAATATTTCTATTATAACAGAATTGTTTTACGTGTTTGTGACAAATTTGACTTATTTATGCTATGACAGACTTGTCGCATACGTTGTAACAAAATTTGGCTAATTGGGTTTTAAAATTCAAACAAACATTTGGAGTCTAAGGAGTCTCTAGAATTTAGGATTGGATAGTTTTAAATGAAGAAGTCGTATTGCCTTATCAGTCATGTGTCTTTCTCTCTCTCTCTCTTCCACTGCAGAAGTATCAAACAGTAGGAAAATTTTCACGTTTTCCCTTTAAATTTTGAATTATATCACAAAATCTCTCATGAATTATAATTTGTACTATCAATTCCTCTGAATTTCAAAATGTCTACAAATTTTCTCATTACATTAGTTTAGTTAACAGAAATTGAGGAAAAACCCTACATTTACCCTTTGAATTTTAGACTGTCATAAAATATTCCCAAATTTTAAAATATCAACAAAATTTTCTCTTTTTATTAAATTTATTAACTGAATTGACATGTTACATAAAATCACTCACAAGTATACGAGTAACGCAAGTAATACAATGATGAATAGGGTTGTTAATTCCATAAGGGTTACTTTAATTCTAATTAACTACCGAAATTCATTAGCGCCTAAATTTTTGAATGACCGATTAAAAAGAAAATAAAAAACAATAATTAAAATAAACTAGATTGACAAGACACAAACAAGGGAATAACAAGACACAAACAAGATTCTAGGGATCCAATCTCACCTAACCAATCCACCAAATCATCCAATTTCAATATAATTTGGTTGCCTAGTTAAGCAATAGCTGGAATTTATTTAACCTGTCTACAAATATTCAGCATTAAAATAATAAACTATATTCATATGAGTACCAATTAATGAGAATTCATTAAATTCTAAGATCCCTATAGTGGCTATACAATTATAGTAGGTATATTCATATCCTATAATTAACTTTGTCACTTTATACTTGGCCTAACACATAAATCCATTTCTTAATTTCATTCTAGTTTCCTAAACAACTAAATGGTGATCAAAGCATTTATAAGCTAAAATTAAAAACACATAAAGCAATCACATAATTACACAATTAGGGAAACAAAAATTAAATTAAAAATTAGACTAAGAAAAGCTTCATGATCAGGGGTCAATAGAACCCTAGAACTGACAACTACTCCATAATTGAAATAAAAAATAAAACGGTTCAAGCATCCAAAATTACAAAAATAAAAGAGATAAGAAAAATGAATGAAAAACCCGTGAAGTTGCCACAATCTTCAAGAATTTTCTCCCAAATTTTCTCCCTCTTGAAAATTGAAATTAAAAATCTTAAAATTAGAAACTGAAAATAAATCCTAAAGCTAAAATCCTACACTGCTATTTTTTTTTTGTCCTTCCCCATTTTCTTCTCTCCTTTGCTGCTCTGGTTCGGCCTTTGAGCTGCTCGGCCTCCGCAGGAAAACCAACCCCAGCCCCTCCTTATTTCTTTTTTCTTCCCCTCTTTCTTCTCTTCTCTTTTCTCCTTTTAGCTACAGCTGCTTCTAACGCACGTAGGACAAGTGGTTGCTTGCGATTAGGCAAGGGGAACGGCTGCACATGTGGCGGGCGCTTGCTAGGCAAGGGAGCACGCCTGCAGGGGACCCAGCACTGCTGAGTGGGGTCTGACGCACTCTTACACGGGACGCACAGTTGTTGGTTGTGCTTCCCAAGCTCCCGAGCTGGCCCTCGGTGAGCTGATCCGATGCCTGTGGACGAGAGTGGGGTGCGCGTGGAGACGCCTGCGAATGGGTTCTTCTCGATCTGGATTAATTTCAACTTCTAATCCGTTTTAAGCTCATTTAATAACCATTTTACCCTAATTTTGAGCCCATAAATCTCACTCTTCATTCTCACTCAATTAACCTACACAAATGATAAAATTAATTATTTATAATGGTAAATTAAATAAAATTTTCAAGAACACGGCTCAATCAAATGGGCATGGCTGTGGTAGAGACCCTCTGAGGGTCTCTACCGGTAAAGCTCTTTTTTAGACCGTTAAGATTTCATCAAACGGTTCAAACGTTGATGGCGTACGATATTTATCATACACCTAACCTCACATAATCATTCCCACCTAAAGTCTTCTCCGTCGCCGGCGATCTTCCTGCCGCCAACGACGGATGCCGGTGACTCATCCCGACGCCGGCGACCCAACTCTGGCCACCTCCGACCCCCAGCCCCGGACGTTGGCCGTCGGTGACCCCATTTTCTCTCTCTTCTTTTCTCTCTCTCTCTCTCTTCCCCTTTCTCTCTCTTCCCCTCCCTCCCGCCGGCTCCCACCCCTGGCCTCCCCCCACCCCCGGCCGCCACCCTCCCCCAGCCGCCACCCTCCCCCGGCACCCCCCCCCCGACGACCCCCGCCTCTCTTCCCCTTTCTCTCTCTTCTCTTTTCTCTCTCTTCCCCCTTCTCTCTCTTCCCCTCCCTCTCGCCGGAACCCACCCCCTCTGCCTCTCTTCTCTGCCTCTCTCTTCTCGCGAGAATCGCGATTTCGCGAGAATCGTGAGAAGAGAGAGGCAAAGAAGAGAGGCAGAGGGGGATGGGGGCACCGGGGAGGGTGGCGACCGGGGGAGGAGGTACGTCGGGGTTGGGGGGAGGCCGGGGGAGGGGGGCGGGGCCGGGGGGCTGGCTGGGGCCGGGGGTGGGGGCCGGCGGGAGGGAGGGGAAGAGAGAGAAAAGGGAAGAGAGAGAAGGGAAGAGAGAGAGAGAAGAGAAGAGAGAGAAACGGGAAGAGAGAGAAATTGGGATCGCCGACGGCCGGCGTCCGGGGCTGGGGGCCGGAGGTGGCCGGAGTTGGATCGCCGGCGTCGGGGATGAGTCACCGGCGTCCGTCGCCGGCGACGGAGAAGACTTTAGGTGGGAATGATTATGTGAGGTTAGGTGTATGATAAATATCGTAAACCATCAACGTTTGAACCGTTCGATTAAATCTTAACGGTCTAGAAAAGGACTTTACCGGTAGAGACCCTCTGAGGGTCTCTACCACAGCTATACCCCAATCAAATATACAGAAATAGTAAAATAACTTTATTTCATAAAGTTATCGTGACATGTGTCACACAAAAGTCAAAACTAATAGGGCAATTTTATCTAAATATAAATCAATTTTATAAAATTCTCTTGCAAAATGAAAAAAAAAAAAAAAAAAGATCGTTTGAATAAATAAATAAAACTTCTTCAATCTTAAACAAAAAAAAAAAAACAAAACAAAACAAAAAGATGTCTGTAAACTTATCTCCTAATTCGATGGAATTCCACCTCTGACATCCTCTCCCCTTATCCCAAACTCGCCGTCTCTCATCCTCCCTCACCCTAGATCCACATCTTAATCCCCACCTCCTATCAATTACCATTGCACCCTATCCCCCACCCTAGATCTACATTGCCACCCCTAGCTTATTTATTTTAGGATTGGGATAATCTTATCATTTTATATCATTTCAGTTAATTTCGATTTCATGTATCAACACATCATTAACAAAATTAATACAGGGGAAAAGTTTTTCTAACATTTTAAAATTTGAGGAAATTTGTAATAAGGTCTGAAGTTTGTGGAAAAAATGCGAAAATTATCCTCAATTTTGGCTAACAAATTTAATAGAAAAAGAAAACTTGCAATTATTCAAAATTTGGAGAGAACAGATGTTGTAAGTTAAGTTCATAGCATTTTATAATAATGCCTAAAGTTCAGAGGAAAGCATATAATTTTTCCAATTATTATTGAGTAGTCAAGAATTGTCCAACAAATTAATAAATAAAGCGCAAGATATATGGACAAGCACTAGATGTCTCCTTTCACATACCCAAGCAGCTAAGAGCATCTCTAATATAATACTAAAATGTTGTACTAACGCTAAAATTTGATATTTAGATGAAAAATGCTCTTCAATGGAGTGTTAGAATTGATGCCAAATTTACCATATTTTGAATTTTGTAGCAAATTTACCACATGGTATAACCAATGTAAATTTAACAATTGATTTTTATTAATTGTTGGCTTGACTTTTATCATGTACTATGTATTAAAATTCTATAATTAGAAATGAATTATAAAATTTTATCATTATTATTTTAAAATGAAAATACTGTAATTAGTATATAATAATGATAAAAATTTTAAAAATCCTTCATTAATTTTAGTATTAATTATAAAAATTATCCCTGAATTATAGTCTTGTAACACTTTGTCCTCCGAATTTCAAAATGTAACATTCATTGACCACGAACTTTGAAATCATAACAAATTTGCCCCTTATCATTCTTTTTTGTTGCAAAAACTCAAGTCTGATTACAAAAATTCCCCCTGAATTGTAGGTCTTGTAACACTTTGTCTCCCTGCCCTCGAATTTTAAAACATAACATTAGTTTTCCCCCCAATTTATAGTCCGTTAAGAAATTAAGTCTTTATGTATGAGTTAATTTATGTTTTGTGTTTTTGTTTTTTTTAATGCTATATCTTAGGTTTTTTTATAGTTTTAATCATAGAACTTAAAATGTGCATTAGAATAGAAGATAAAATAATAATTATATATTTTTAATATAATATCTCAACAACCATGCTTAATGTTTGATATGTATAATTTCATCCGTCAAAGCAACATAAATAATTAATGATATAAAGATTAGGAGAATAGATTTTACGTTTTGAGTTATGAAATTTGGAGAATAAAGTATTACAAGGCCTAGAATTTCATTAATAATATACATAATATACATAACTTAAAGACCAAATAAAAAAAAATTATGGCTATGAAATAACATTGACTTCAACCCTTTGACTGAAAATACAATATGATAACGACTACAAATGCAGAGGCTTGCTGGTTAAGAAAGCCGTGCCAAAGAACAGCCATAAAAAGGGCATAAATCCCAGTAAGAAAACCCCAGAGATTCAAGTGGGGATAATAACAAAATACATACTCTTTGTAGTGCGTCTTCGATTAGTAAAGTGCTTATCATGGCTGAAGAAGTGAAGTTTTTTGGTGCCTGGGGAAGCCCTTTTAGCCGAAGAGTTGGCATTGCTCTGAAACTGAAAGGCGTTGATTTCAAGTATCATGAAGAAGACTTGTCCGACAAGAGCGCTTCGCTCATCAAATACAACCCAATTCACAAGAAAGTCCCTGTGCTCGTCCACGACGAGAAACCTTTAGCAGAGTCCCTCGTTATTCTAGAATACATCGACGAAACCTGGCAAAACTGTCCCTTATTGCCAAAAGATCCATATGAAAGAGCCCACGCGCGTTTCTGGGCGCGCTTCGTTGACGAAAAGGTAAACAAAGGATCCGTTTGGTTTGTATATTTGCCTTTGAAATGAACTTTTTTTTTTTTTTTTTAAATTTTAAAAATGAGAAGTTACTTTATTTGGGAAAAAAAAAAAAAAACAGCGTTTGGGTGTGTAATTTTTTTTAGTTTTTTTTTTTAAATGTAGTTTTGAAAAAGATGAAAATTTTAAAATGGGTTTTTTTTATATAAGTATAAGAAAAACTTACTTGAAAATTAATTTTTTTAATAAATCTAATAAAATCTTATCATATTTTAATAAAATATGTGCATAGATTTGTTACTTAATTAATTATGACACATTGTGGTTAGATGCATAATCTAGCGGTAAATATCATATTTGATTTTACCTAAACCCTCACCCCCAAATTTAAAAAAAAAAATTATGAACATCTTGAAAAAAAAATTTTAACTAAAAATTTTAAAACTTGAAATAAATGATAGAGATTTTTTAATATGAAAATGTTACTTTAGAATATATATTTGAAATAGAAATGAGTGGAAGGATTGATTTTTAAAAACGGCATGTTTTTTTTCAATCATATTTCTAAAATGAGATTATTTGTTATTTTAATTTTTTGAATTTGGGACGAGAGAGTTTGAATTTCTATACTTTTAAGTAAAATCAGGTATGATATTACCATTATACTGTATTTACAATCACAAATGAGATGAATTTTAATATTAAAATAAATATCATTTTCATTTCATTTTTAGAATACGATGGGCCGAACAGGTGAAACAAAACGGCCCTAAAATCTCCCATCTTGTCGGCGGGAACTTTCGTCAAACACTTCTAAGTGCTTGCGTATATTAAAACTGACAAGGCGAAACTAAATATTGTACTGGATGTTTTGGATTCAGTGCGTGCCTGCGCTATGGAAGGCCAGCTGGAGCAAATTAGATGAGCGAGAGAAGGCCATGGAAGAAGCGATCGAGCTTCTGAAGTTTACGGAGGACGAGCTTAAAGACAAGTTTTTTGGAGGAGAAACCGTTGGGCTTGTGGACATTGCTGGGAGTTTCATAGCCCATTGGTTTCCATGTCTTCAAGAAGTTATGGGTTTAGAGATTCTGACGGAAGAGAAATTTCCCAAGATTTGTCAATGGAGCCGTGACTTTGTGAATCACAGTGTTGTTAAAGAAAATCTTCCTCCGAGAGACAAACTGATTGCTTTCTTCAGGACTCGTTTGGAAAACAGTTCCAGTTCGACTTATTAGTTAATGGTTTAAACATGTTACCTTGTGATGAGTGTGTCCGTCTGTGTGGTTCCCTTTTTTTTTTTTTTTTTTTTTTTTTTTTAAATGATGTTGGTGTGTTACGATAAAATAACGCATTTCACTGCGATAATAAATGCAGTTCAAATAATGTATTGTCATTAGACAAGCAAAAAATAATGTATTGTCATCAAGTCATAAGGTTTTCATGGAGGGGGGAAAAAGTCGTCATTATGTCTTTTATACTCCACTTTTTGTTATATATGTCAAAATAGTTTTTGTTTAGGAAAAAAATTGCAATGGATGGCCGTTTTCATAATCTAATTCAAGTATCCTTGGTTTTACTAAATTAAATATATACTTTTATTTTCTTTTTATGCATCCTTGACGATCTGCAACGAAGTCACCATGTCTGGCGACCTGTAACAATCTCCTTTTTCCCTTACCGATGATCTCGACCCCGCCCCTCCCTGACGATCTCGATCTCTTCCCCCCACCCCCCGCTGACAATCTTGACTCCCCCCCCCCCCCCCCCCCCTCCCCTCCTCGCAACAATCTCAATCTCCCCTCCCCCCAACCCAAACCACCTCCCGACCTCGATGAACCCCCACCCGGCCCCAGCGACGGAAACCCCCCCCCCCCCCCCCAAGCGAAGTGACAAGCCTTGCCCAGCCGACATCAAGTCTACGGTGAGGAGCCCTGCAACCTTCCATTGGTGAAGGTTGGTTTTTTTTTTTTAATTTGTTTAATTATGTTTTTCAAATTTCTTAATATGTGATACAATGAGGTAAGATGTATTATAATTATCATGCACAAGCATCATCTCAACCATTCGATTAGATCTGAATGGTTTAAAAATGAACTCTACCAATATGGTATATAAAAAGGGCTCTACCACAGACTTCCCCTAAAATCTTTTGCCATCGTTTATCCATTTGTATCTTTTGGGTTTTTTTCCCCTCCCTAAATGAACTAAGCTTGTTAATGGAATTTAATTTAATTTTAAAGTTTAGAATTCAAAAAATTGTGAACTTACGTAGTAATATACTTGATCTTGATTCGTTTAATGCTAAATTTTAATATGAGTACTAAAAAAATTTGGGTGAAATTTAAAGTTTTCTTAAAAAATCATGCAAATGTAGTAATTAAAAAATTTTAGGGGCTCAAATAAGAGATAAAATTGTAAAATATTTTATTTCAGGAAAAAAATTATAAAATTTTGGGGCTAAAATAGAATTTCTTAAAATTAGTTCAGGGGGCTCCTGTGAATTTTAGAATGAGGAATGGAATTGGTTAGAGAAATATAGAAGGGGATTTACAATTTGGAGAACATGATATTATTTTTTACTTGACGAAGATTAGACTTTTTTTAGGAGACATTCCCTTTTCTTTTTTTGTTTATTTCCATCAATGTGATTTTTGATTTAAGAAAACATTCTCTTTTTTGTTTTTGAGGGAAACGTTCTCTTTTTAATTTTTCGTGAATATTCAGTCTTTCTTTTTAAGAAATCAAATAAAAATGTAAAATTTTCCAATATACTGTTTGATTAACAATTCTTTATAATAGTGTAGACATCCTTAAAATATGACGTAGTTAATTACAATTTTATTTTTCCATATTTATCAATTTGTTATTTATTTAATCTCAATTATTTATAAAGGGTAATGTTGTATTTATAAATATTATTTTAGATATTCATGTAAATAAAAGAAAAAATGAACATTTTTTAAATCAACACCTCCAATATAGATATGATTTTATTTACACCCATGATAATGATAAATACTCTAACAAAATCATTAAAGATTTTTGTTACACTTTTACCTTACAATAAAATTACATTAAAATTCATTAAGAATACTCATAACCCCACATATATCTATAAATAGAAATAATATTTATTTAAAATAATTTAAAAAAAAAACATACATTCACATTAATTATAAATGGAAAAATATGTATTTAAAGAAACAAAAAAATTCCCTACAAATTTAATTAGCGTCAATTTCATTTTACAAACTCTAAATTGTTATTCATCAAATTTTTTCTTTTGAAATTTTTATAATGATATGAAAATTTTCAATTAAATTGTTATTCATCAAATAGAGGATTCAAATGAAACAAAAATAAAATAAAACATGTCTCTTAAAGAGCTAACAACTATTATTGAAGTGTGTATTTTTAATTTTTTTGATTCATTAGATTAATGTATTCTTTTTCTTTGCTTTTCATTTTTGAAAATAATTCTTTATAGTTTTTCTAATACGATTCTTCTTTTCATTTAATTTCTTGCTAGGCTTGTTCATGTGATTCTATACATACATATTGATAAGTGAGCTTTTACTCACTTATTTAATGTCCTGAAATTGGTTACTTTATAAAATCTTTAAGTTTTTAGATTGGTTTAATATGTTTGTGAGTGTTTCAGATAAATAAGGAAAAAATTAGACTTTAGAAGAATTGGAGATGAAAATCAAGTTTTAGACCGTAGCGGAGGTGCGAGCACGCCTTTAAAGTCGCACGCCCACTCGCCCACTCAATCAAGTCAGAAGGGGATGCGCGCCTGCATGCCCAGCCACCAGTGCGCGCAACCAGCACGCCCCCACCAGCGCACGCCCTGCCACCCAGCTAGAGCTCGCGGCCGCATGCTCTCAGGCGCACTCTCGCGTGCTGAGGCGTGCCTTCTCTCGGCCTGAAGCCCCAGGAAGAAAAAGAGAGGAGTTGGGCCTGAAGAGTGAGCTGGAGAGAGAGACCCAAAAAACCTAGGGATGAAAAATAGAGAGAATTTTCTAGGGTTTGAAGGTTTTTCTTAGAGATTGAAGGAGATTGAAGACTTGGGAGCTTGTTCTTCAACTAGTTCTTCAACTAGTTCTTCTTTCTACTATTCTCTCTTTGTAGCTCTTAAACTTGCACTTACTCTTTGATTCCGTGTTTAAATATGGGTTTGATGTTTGTTTCAAATTTGATTATGGATTTGAAAATTTTGATGTCTAGCTAAACTTTCTATGCTAGGGGGTATGATGTAGCTTGATGATAACTTTGTTATGATAAATTTAATGCTTGTTGATTGAATCTCATTCTGAATTGTTTGTGTTTCTCTATACTTTGTTTTCCTAATTTTATTTACCATTAAATTAGAGTTGTTAGATGTGTGAAATTGGGCTCGGGAGAGTTAATTTCATATGTTGGGAATTGGAAAACACAAGCCATTGTAATATTAAGTTCAGGAGGCTAATATGACTTGGGTAATCACTAGAGCAGGGTTGCATAATGAGTGTTTAATTGGTTGAGTTAATAAGGATATTAATTTGATTAAATTTTGCATATTATTTTACTCGACACTCGAGAGAGGGAGTGAAATTAAAATTTATCACCTACGATTAATGATTTGAATGAATTCGATTAACAAGTCTAGAATTGGATAAGCAAAGTTAAGTCAAGTGAAATCAAAACCTCCTAACCTTATACACCATCGAGTTTCCTTCAATTCACAATTTCGATTGCTTTTATTTTGCTTAATCTTAGTTTAATTTAAGTGCTTAATTTAGTTGCTTGTTTCAACTCCCTTTCATTTTGATAGCTTAGATAAAATTGAGTCATTTTAATTGTAGTACTTAGTTAGTTTTCTTAATTTCAATCTCTGTGAGACAATACTCGACAATTTGTCACTTTATTACTTGTAGCGATTCGTTCACTTGTGAGCACACATACGAAGAAAAACACACAACACATATATATTTTTAAATGCAGTCTGATAGTCCTTGATTTTTTATTTAGATAGTTCTTGAGTTTTTCTTCTTGCCTTAAAGTTGTTAGTAAGGATTTTTTTTTTTTTTTTTTTTTTCAAAACAGCTTTGTTTTTACTGATTAAGTTTTAAGTCATTTTGTTAGAAGTGATGTTGCCACAAAAGAATTTTTATTGTTTCAGGTTTTTAATATAGATACTTTATGTTTCCTTTTCGAGAATAAAAATGTATTATTTTCTTATTTAGATTTGTTAATTTATTTTTAATAAAACAAACTAAAATTAAAATTAAAATAGAAGTGGGTGTAAGATAGGATTAAATCTGGTATTCTAAAAAAAAAAATCTATAAAATGATATATTTACTATGTTTATATTAGAAAATATTTATTAAGAAGGGGTATTTATCAATAGGATGGTTCTATTGTCATACCCCTCTTGACTCTTCACATCCCTTATTAATTAAATTCTTTAATTACAAAAGAAAACTCTAAAAACAAAATGACATAGATAGACAACAATAATATACTAAATTACATAAATAAAATTCTATCGTAAAAAAAGAAAACTCAATTCTATTCTTTTGTTTTCTTTTTACGCACACCTATATATCAAATTCTTAAATAAATAACTTATAAATATTACTACTTTGAAACCTAAAAAAAAAACCTAATCTTCACTTTAATTTTTATTCTTCAATGAGTAGTCCAAACAATTTTGAGGTATGTTAAATGTTGCAGTTGCTTTTTTTTTTTTTTTTTTTCACTACATAATTTTTATGTTGCGGTTTATTTTTATTTTCTTTGTTTATGTATTTCTTTTTACGTTTTTTCGTTTTTTCCGGTTCTATGTCGTTGTTCGTCTGCTTTTTTTTTTTTTTTTTTTCTTTTTTAATTTGTCCGTTTCTATATATCGTTATTATTTCATCAAGTATATGTGTGTGTATGTATGTGTGTGTCTATATATATATATATATATATATATGAATATGTTATATGCTGTTTGTTTGTTTTTTTTTTTTTAATTTCTTGCAAAATTGTTATTTTAATCTATATTATATTAACGAATATGTTATGTTGTTAGTCTTTTTTTTTTTTTTAACTTTCTTTTTTCTTGTAAAATCTTTAATTTACAATAAAACATTAAAAAAATGGGTGGGTGTGAAAAGAAATTTAAATTGGTAGAGTTTTTTTTTTATTTTATAGTAATTAAGGATAATTTTGGAAATGAAAGGGTGCGTATTAAACAAATTTAATCTTTTTGAATTTAAAAGGGGGGTGTTTTTATTAGAAGGGGGTGTCTCGGTAGAGCCTTGCACCCACAAAACTTATAAATGTCCCCACAAAATCATAATGTTTATTTACTACAATTTTATCCTCAAGTAAAATTACATTAAAACAAAATAAATATCATGCATACCCCCACTTTTATTATAACTAGGAATAATAATTTTTTTAACAAAGAAAAACACCCACCATTTTGATTTTAACTTTTGTTTGTTATGCTCAAAAAATACATATAACTAAATTATAATTTACTCTATTTTTACCCAATAATAAAATAATAATTCTCCCCCCTCCCCCTCCTCTTTTTTTTTTTTTTTTTTTATTTTAATACAAAAGGAGAAGTTTCATTCAATTCAGAAGAGAAATTATGAATATATGTGTTTAACCCGCATTATAGAAATATTAATGAAAACCAATACCAAAGGTATATTTTGATGACGCACGAAGGAAAAAACAGATGTCTGAGACCCAGAAATAGAATAGTACCTCAACATACTATCATTGAGCACACGTAAGGCTCTTTTCAACAATTCCTCCACAATCGATAGAAACTCCATATCGATTGAGAGGCTACTAACTGTAGCACAAAGGCCACTACTAAATCCGTTTAGATTCATATGTAACAGAACTAAAACACTGCACAGATTTAGATCTGGCATATAACAAACCAATTCAGAAGGTGTGAAAACCACCACTATTATTACAAACCATAATAGAAAAGAAAACACTAAAGTATTAAACCTAAAAAGCGAAGACAAAGATGTCATTATTAAAATTAAAATCCTACAAAAAATTAGGAAGATCTCATCACCACATATACAATCATTGACAACAACTTGGTCACTGCACCTGCTAAGATCAAGCCGAACAAAGCCATTAAGAAACTTGTCGCTGAAAGACCAAGCACCCAATAAGCCCTCATCTTCTATACGTTATATCCATTCCAAAACTACTTTGAATAGCTATGTCGTAACCTAGATCTTTCTTATGGTGATGAGATCTTCTTCATATGGGCCGGAAATTCAAAGGCCAGTCCAAAAGTGCCGTTGAACTCGGCCCCAAAAAAGGAGAGGGAAGGCTATAAAATCCTAGGGCAGAGAGAAAATTTGAGAGAGAGAGAGAGAGTTATTCTTTTGTTTATCCTTTGTTTCTCCCACAACCATTATTCTTCTAATTCTCCGCCTTCTTCTCCACCCATTTCTTCTTCTATCCCACATTCTCTTTTTTTTTTTTTTGCCCCCCTTCCTTCTAGAACTCCCAGATTTCATCTTCACATATATCAACAATTTTAATTGGAACGATGTTTGTAGGATAAATAATTAGTTTTTTTTTTGTATAAAAATATTTTTTTTTCTTTTGTAAAATTTAGAATATTGGCCTTTTCTAAAAAAAAATAAAATCTTTTAATGAGAAACAGTAATTGATGTGATTGCAGGTATAGTCTAGCGATAATATCACACCTAACTTCATTAAAAGGTACAGAGTTCGAATTTCCCTCCCTGAAGTTTAAAAAACAAAACAAAAAAAAAAAAAAAACAGCAATTGATTAGGGTTTAATATTTAGTATGTAACTTAAATTAAAACGGTTTAATTATTTTAAAATTTTAGAAAACCAAATTATAATCAGAGCGGGGGTATTGGGAGTAGAGGGTTCATTAGGTATTATGAGAATAATATCAATAAAAATAAAGATTTTTTAAATCTTAATTAAGAGAGCCTTAATTAGTGGGGGTATTTATTAAATATTTAGGTGCAAATATAACTATCTTTATATTAATACTAATGTAAATATAAGCACTGCCGTGTGAATAACCCAATAAACCACTCAACATAGCTCACATGTCAAAAACTATGGGCGCCCAGATGCTCATACAAAGAAGGGGAAGTAGTTGCTGCCACCTTTTGAGCGTCTGAGTCAACGTGATTAACACGCCAACTATTACCATGATTTCAGGACAGGTTTACCAAAACCATTAAGTAAACTGATGGAAAAGGTGATCAAATTAAAAAATAAAGTAAAAACTAAGGAAAATCATTAATTCCTTTACCATAGTTAACTTATTCATTGAATGGTGTATCAGAAGACAATCTCATTTTCTTTATAATGTTTATTAACCTTAATAATATTTGTCAGTATTATCAATATAATTATACATTAACATATGAAAACTTTGATATTGATTTCTTTTGATAAAAAAATCAATATCAATGAGATTAGAGATAGCAACGGAACAGGACGGAACGGGATCAGAAAATGCTTTCCTGTCCCCCTCCCCGTCACCAAAATCATTTTTATCCATGTCCCTATCCCTGCTTAAATAGAAGTGGGACCAGAGATGGAGATTCCATGTATGAAAGACTTTCCCCATACTTGTCCCGTTTTCCATTTATAATAAATATAAATTTGAAAATATAATAAAGTAAAAGAAAATAATAAAGTAAAAATACACCATAAATTTAATTTAAAACAAAGATTTCATAAACAAATCAGCAGATAAATATATACAAATAAAATCTTAAAAAATAAAACTATTAAAAATCCCATCTAAATGTTACAGACTATTAAAACTAAACATTTATAAAATACTTAAGTTAAAAAAAAAACTTGAAACCATAAAAAAAATAAATATAAAATTATCATTTTTTGTCATTTCCTCCTAGTTTTAATTTTCATTTCATGGATGTACATACTTTCAAAAATAATTTCATAGTATATCACGTGCTCATAAATATATATTAAATCACACATATATGTATATATATATATATAAGAACAGGGGCGGGGCGGAGAGTGTTTTCCCCTTCCCCATCCCGTTAAGTTTCAAGGATAAGATTTCATCCCCGTTCCTGTCCTCATCCCTAAACTTTGTCCCCCATCCTCGTTCCATTCGGAGCTCGTCCCCGCGGGAAATATTGTCATCCCTAAATAGAATGCAAGTATTGAAATTTCCATTTTTCATTCCATATATTATATTGGGTCTATTAAATTCTCATATAAGTAAACACACGATTATTTTAAAATAAGAAAGAGAATAACTATTTACTTTTCCTCCCCTTCTGATGCAAAATAAACTGCCCTTAGACCTTACCAATTGCCATAATCCATGGGGATGAAATATAGACGAATATGGACCCTGCATATTTTCTGCCAAGCAAAAGGCACCCAAAAAAAATACGATAATCATGACCCGTAGATGTCCAAAACAAGACACTAGTAGCACATGGCATGGGCATTACTCATGTGCCACAACTTTAATTGTCACACCTTCAATAACATTTCAAGAAACAAACAAGAAACGTAGATAATAGTTTATGTGGAGATAGATTGCCGTACAAGACATGTCCCTTTGTGCGCAAGAGCAAGATCACGCTCAAATAGTAAAGTTTTTTTTTTGTTTTTTTGTTTTTTTGTTTTTTTTTTCCTTGAGTAAAAGTTGTAACAAGATAGCGTCCTGGAAGGTGTGTCTGGATCACCTCCTTCATCGTTTTCTTGGAATCAGTGGTGTTGGAAGTTAGAATCCTTGACGATGGTGACAGGGCAAGAAGCATGTGCAATCACATGGTTGCTCACACTTCCCATTATAATCCTGTATTTGCACAATCGAAAACCAACTCAAATACACATACGAGAACAACTGAAGGATTTTGTCTTCAAACATCCTTAGCAAATTCCATCACAAGGGTCATTGATACATCAAATTTTAATTATTCCCAATTATTATCCAATATATTGTAATTCAGTACAAAACCGAAATTAGCGTACCTTTGGATGGTCCCAAGTCCTCTGCTTCCCATGACCAAAGAGTCCAACTTCAGATCTTCAATGGCTTCAAGGATCTTCTCCCTTGCATCTCCCCAGTACAGCTTTGTCACAATGTTCACCTACAATTATGATTTCCACACCCCAGAAAACAATATATATAAACTCAGGTAAAAGATTCAAAAAAAAAAAAAATCTCAAAAAGAAATAAATGAATATCCGATTACCTCTTTTTGCCTAGAACCAGTGTCAAGCAGATCAAGAACTTCCATATCAGTTTTAATATCGTACTTCTTCATAACCTCAGGCTCTCTAAACTCAGTCAAAGGAATAAGAGCTACAGCAATCAAAACAACCGAAAAAAAAAAAAAAAAAAACCCAGATTAGACATGCAAAGAAATTAAAAGTGGATGAATATATAAATGTAAAAGTAGTGTCAAAACACGTACGCGAACCAGATTTGGACCAGAGAAGGTTTCGGGACTCATCGAGAGAGTTGTGGCTAACATGAACAACATAAAGAGTGTCTCCTTTGTCGGCCAAATTGTCAATTGCCCATTTGAGAGCGTTCTTGCTGCTCTGTGAGAAATCAATGGCCACTCCGATTTTCCTGTCCTTAACCATCTTCTTGATCTTTGTTCTTCTTGTTTAGTGAGAGAAACAGAAAGCAAAGAAAGAGATGAGAGTTCTTTTTTTTTTTTTTTTTTTTTTTTTTTCTGTTTTTAATGCTTCGGGGGGTTTTGACAGAAAAGAAAGCTTTACAGACAAGATGACAACAAAGATGCCTCTAATGGGAATGAAGCTGTCTTTACAGCTTTTCTTTCTTCCTTGGGTGTTCCTTCACTCCACTCACCGTTTCTTGACATTTACTTTTCATCCTGACCGTCCACGTTATACTCTTCTAGCATGCAGACCGTTGATCGGAGTTTCAAAGTTTTGAGCTATTTTAATTAAGAAATTAATAATTACGGTGCTTATATTCGTTTTTCACGCAATAGTTGGACGTGGACCATGTGAAATCTGCTCTTTTTCTTCGTACTTCAATTTTCGTAACGACTCTAATATCCACTACATGATAATTTTTTTCTTATTTTATTTATCAATTCTACAAAGGGGTGTGTGTTGTTTATTTTATTTATTTATTCCACACATTATATAACTAGTTTTGTTAAAAATGTAGAAGGGCTGCTGATTACATGACATTTGTTTTTTTTTTTTTATGATATATTATACAAATTAGGTGATTATAATATAGAGTCCGTTTGATTAGTGAGTTTAAATTCACCATTATCAATTCAATTTTTATCTTTTTCTCTAAATTTTTTTTTATTTTTTTTAAAAAATCAATCAAAATCACTATTTAAACTTACAAATCTTAACTCAAAATTAAACACCAAATATCTTAATAATTTTTTTTAAGTTATACTTATTATTTATATATATTTAAACAATATCGAAGATTCAAAATAAAAAATTATAAATAAATTAATTAATTATTATAAATTTTTAAATAAAAAAATAAAAATATCAGATATTATCTGATTCCAGATACAAATGTTTCTTAAAAATTATAACTCGCAATTAACTTTTGGGGTGTTCTACCATGAGTCCTACTCTTTTACTCCATCATCAGGGTAAACATTTTCAACCCCACGATTGCATTTGGACGGTTTAGAAGCTCTGGAAACACGCAATTTGTTATGCATTCAACCACATAGGATTACAAAACATTAAAGAAAAAAAAACAGAAAAAAAAAAAGTCTTCTTCCTCTGCCTCTGTCCGGCACCGACGGCCACCGTCACTGCGACGGTGGTCCGACGCCGACGGCGACCATCACCATCACCGTTGTGATTTGCCACGGTTTGCGAGCGGCGTCATCGTGGGTACTGGGTAGCATAGATCTGGCGACGTTTTAACTCAGCACCTCCCTTGCTGCTGCGACAGAGGGGACGCGACCGCTCTGCGGTGGAGGGGACTCAAAGGCTAGCACGGCGAAGTGGGCTCGCATCGGCGACGGAGCCGAGCCCTGTTCTGGATCTGGACGATCGGTGAACACCCCTCACTCTTATCCACGTCTCCGCCCAAACACCGGCCGAATAGCGCTTCAAATCGAGTGTTCTTCGGCCATTTGCGACATGGGATGGGCGTTCGACGGTGGAGAACGCCGTCGCCGTCGCTTCTATGGCCTCGCCGGGTTCGCTCCGAGAGCCACCACCACCGTTGCTCTTGCTCGGTGTCCATGGGGAGTCGGTGACACTGGGTTCTTTTTTTTTTTATTATTTTTTTTGTTTTTTGTTTTTTTTTTTCAATATTATCAGATGCATGCATTTCACAACAATCTCGATCATTGAAAACTAATAACGGTCTAAAAGTTTTACCCATTTGATTTTGATGGAACAAAATGGGGAAGTCTAGAACTTCCCTTAACTTTTAGTTTAAATTACTAAAGCTATAATTGATATCCAGTTAATTTTAATTAAATTATATATTTTTTATTTTAATTTTAATTTTTTTTAAAAATTAATATAATTTATAATTTAATATTTTAAAAATTAATTAATTTTAAATTAAAAATTTTATCCCTAATCAAACTTAAACTAAATGTCAGTGTTCTTTTTTTATTAAATTATATATATTTTTTAATTTTAATTTTTTAAAAAAAATTTAAAAAATGTATAATTTAATTTTTTTAAAATTAATTAATTTTAATTTAAAAATTTTATCTGTAATCAACTAATCAAACTTAAACTAAATGTAATTGTTCTTCGTGCTTTTATTCTTTTTTAATCTTCGGTAGTTGATAGTTTTAAGATGTTAAAACTGCTCAGAAGGATGGGAAAAAGAAAATATAAATTTGACTTTGGACATGGAAATATTTTGAAGTCTTTGAGAGAAATTTCATTGGTGAAGACAAGGAAACAAGCAAATGGAAAAGGGAGGGGCTACAATTGGTGTATTATTGAAGCCGAAAAAAGTTATGTATATTTAAATAATGAATATGTGTTTAATTTAAAATATTGCAGGCAGGAAGCTGCATTGCACCTTCCTTTGTCATTTTCATATCCTCTTAGATCACACACCATCAATAACTTCTGACAATCCCAATGCATACTGTCAAAGGCAACAATTATTATTAATTCAAATTCTTATTAATTATTATCTTCTCAAGATAACAATTATTCAAATTTCAATAATTTTTAAAATTAAAAATACCTTATTTGATAAAAATACCTTATTTAATCTTAATACGTGAGCGCAGTCCCTTGATTGGGAGACTTCTGACATACCATCGGATCATCGGAAATTGTTTTTAGAATTTGTTAATTAACAAAGGAATCTGATGGACGTATAAATTTAAAACTAAAATATTATTAGATAAATTAATTAATCCTGAATTAATTTATTTATATTATTAAATTTTATGACTACTTTACTAAAAACATGAAACTGAATTATTTGATTTTATATCAAATTACAAAAGCTCACAAACAACGCTTTTGTTCTTGACCAAATTAGTTTATCGCTTGATCAAATATTATATTCTAAGAATAGGAATTGCTTTAATCTATAAATAAACTTAAACAACTTATAGACTTTATTCTTGTTGCCTTTTTTTTTTTTTTTTTTTTCACCAACTTGTCTGGTTATACAACAAAGATTTATAAATTGACGGTGAAATAGAATTTTAACGTTATTCTTAATTACGAATTATATTATAATATCTATCATGGATAAAAATACTATTAATGAACTTTCATAATTCGGTATAAAATCAAATAATTTAATACCTTAAAACTTGATATCATCATAGAGTAAGATGTTACTAGATTATATAAATATCATCAAGAACCTTAAAACTAGATATCATTACAGCTATAAGCTCTGCATGTGTGCAATGTAGCATCTGCGCAGATCCAAAATCTCAATAGAATTAATTGTATAGAGGTAAAAACATGTTCATAATGATATCCATGCCAAAGTGGTCAACGACAGGGAGAATTGAAGATTTCGCTCAAACTATCCTAGAACCATACACTGTATCAGCGGCTGGAAACGAAAGGCATTATGGAGATGGACTGGATATATAAACATGAGTCAATCAGACTGATTACGGCAAAAAAAAAAAAAAAAAAAAAAATCTGCCAGTAAAAACATATTTATTTCTATATAATAAATACAAAAAGTCATTAGCATTACATTTTCTTATATTTTCTTACAAATTGCTAAACAGGGCTCCAGCCAAAAAAAAAAAAAAAAAAAAGGAATTGACCATTAGTATATAAGAAAACAATAAACTAAAATGTAAATTATACAGAGTTATTAGACATTTTTAGTATAAAAATACACCATTGGCAATTAGATGTGCATTCTAAATTATGAACTTGTATTATCAGTTTTTTCAAACAAATTGATATAGTATTATTACAATGCAAAGTTACATATAATCTGTAAGGTCTAAACTTTTTTTTTTTTTTTTTTTTTTATTGCTTAAACTTCAACGTTCAAGAACTTCTATCATTAGATGCAAGTTCATCTTATCTTAGCATTACACACACAACTTTGAATAGTTCTTCGTGCCGGGAATAGACAAATTGGATTTTTGTATTTTATTTTTGTGTGTGTACTCTTTAGTATATTCTAACACTATAGCCACTTGCTAAAATCACAATCCAAAAAATTAAATAAAAACAAAAAATTTTCCTTTTTTGAGTAGCCAATCAATGGTTGGGATGTTGACAAGTAGATTGAGATTTAAACATATGTAAAGATCCGAAAAATTAATTAAGAAGTTACTATAATTAATTTGAGATCAGCAGTGTAATCTTGAATTAATTGAACATGATTAGTATAACATTTTAGAAATTATATAAATTTTCAAAAATTATAGGTTAACCTACAAATATTTAAAAATTGTCATTTGGCCCCAAATGTTAGTGAATTTTTAAAATGAAATTCCTTGTGGATTTAATTATAGATTGAGTGAATAAATTGAGTTTGGTTTGTCACAAATAATTAAGGATATTATTTTTTATTAGATCCCAAGTAATAGGAATAATTAAAAGGTCTAAGTGTTGAAAGTAATTTAATTAGAATAAGTAACCTAGTTGGTTATCTTGTTGGAGTATAAGAGATCTATGGAATAATTATGGGGTATGCCACAAAAATAAAAGATGGATTGATTTTTGCTACAAGTTAAAAACTATTACAAAATTACCAAAAAATGATGTAATGAATTTATTTTAAACATTATTTTTTTAGTTTCTCTCTTCTCCTCACTCTCTCTCTCTCTTACTCTCTACCCCCTCCACGTGAGACGCCAAACCTGATCTCTCTCTCTCACTCTCTCTCTCCTCTCTGTGCACTCTCATCCCCAAAACCCAGGTTCATTCTCCACCGACCGGGGGGCGGGGGAACTAACTTTTTTTATAATTTTTATAGGGTAAGGTTACGGTAGAAACCCTCTGAGGGTCTATACCGGTAAATACCTTTTTTGGACCATTAAGATTTAATCGAACGGTTCAAATATTGATGGTATACGATATTTATCATACACCTAACCTCACACAATCATTCCACCTAAATTCGTCTCCGTCGCCGGCGATCTTCCAGCTGCCGGTGACCTAACTCCGGCCACCTCCGGTCCCCAGCCCCGGCCGCCGGCCGTTGCCGCCGGTGACCCTATTTTCTCTCTCTTCCCCTTTCTCCTCTTCTCTCTCTCTCTCTCTCTTCCCCTCCCTCCCGCGGCCCCCACCCCCGGCCGCCACCCTCCCCCGGCACCCCCCGACGACCCCCCCTCTCTCTTCCCCTCCCTCCCACCAGCCCCCACCCCCGGCCCCCAGCCAGCCCCCGGCCCCGCCCCCCTCCCCCGGCCTCCCCCCACCCCCGATGACCCCCTTCCCCCTGCCACCACCCTCCCCGGCCCCCCCCTCTCTCGAGCCATTTCGCGGGGGGGGGGGGGAGGCGGTCGGGGTGGGGGGAGGTCGGGGGTGGGGGTCGGCGGGAGGGAGGGGAAGAGAGAGAGAGAGAAGAGAGAGAAAGGGGAAGAGAGAGAAAATAAGGTTGTCGGCGGAGACGGCCGGCGGCCGGGGCTGGGGCCGAAGGTGGCCGGAGTTGGGTCGCTGGCGTCCGTCGCCGGCGGCGGGAAGATTGCCGGCTACGGAGAAGAGTTTAGGTGGGAATGATTGTGTGAGGTTAGGTGTATGATAAATATCATACACCATCAATATTTGAACCGTTCGATTAAATCTTAACGGTCCAAAAAATGTATTTACCGGTAGAGACCCTCAGTCTCTGCCGTAACCTTACCCATTTTTATATAGTGGGGGTTTTTTTTAATTAAAAAAAATATGTGCGTAAACTCTTCTCTCTTTGCACCGTCATCCCCAAATCCCAGGTTCATCCACTGACCGGGGGCGGGGGGCTAACTTTTTTTTTTATATTTTTATATAATGGGATTTTTTTAATTAAAAAATATATGTACCTATAGAAATTAATTTTTAACCACTTTTAAATTATGAGTCATCTCTATTTTATTAGATAAATAATTTATATTTTAAAAAATAAAATAGTCTTATTAAATCTATAAATAATAGTATAAATACTAGTGAATCTAGTAGTTTGATTTAAAATATAAATTTGAATTATAATTTTAATAGTCCAATAATTTAAAAGACTAATAAGTTAAGTAATATTTTGTCTACGTATAAACTAAAAACTTTTAAAGAATGTCAACTCTTCATTTTTCCATTCTACTATTTTTAAACAAATTTGAAAATTTGCTCTTTTGTTCAAGGTGTTATTTTAATTTTAAATTTGCACTACTTATATTTAAGAAAAGAAAATGATATTTGAGGTATATGAATTTAGCATAGCTGCTCTTTTAATGAGAAAAAAAATATATTATTTGCAAGCATATAAAATATAGTTTTTTTTTTTCATTTTAACAAGTGATATATTAGACTTAGAACTTCAAGATGTGAAACTTGAATTATTATGATATTATGAAGATATTAAGATCAACAATTTAATTTCAAGTTTTTTCTTGCAATATTTTTATTTCTAATTGTATATAACTTACAATGACATGCCATCCTATTTAGATATAATACTGATATATTCATATGTCAATATATCATGAATTTAATAAACAAAAATGTTACATATATACTAGAATATTCTCTCGTCCGACATCTAACCATCCGACAGGGAGAGAGAGAGAGGGAAGGAGAGAGATAGCGGACAACATAAGAGACTAAAAGGTACAATCTAAGAGACTACTTGGGACAACCCAAAAGACTAACTAGTATAAGTGTCATTCGTGTTTGGTTAAAAAAAGGGATGACGGACATGAGAGTAAGTGTATATAGCTGTTAGTATAATAGATTCTAAGAGATTTTTTAAAATGGACTTCAACAAAGATGACCGGACATCTTCGACTTCAACCACCTACACCGGTCGCTAGAGAGATTCTATTAAAATCCAAAATGGATTCTATTATATATATATATATATATATATTTTGTATTTTAACAAATATGATTGAACATATTCGGCTCTAATTATCAGCATCGGCCGGTCGCCGGTTCATGGAGAGATTTAATTAGAACCCAAAATGGATTCTAATTTTTTTTTTTTTTTGGTATGTCAACAAAGATGACTAGACATATCTAGCACCGGTGACTAGAGACCCGATGCCGGTGGACCACCTGTCTCCAGTCACTGGGGCCGATCACTGGATTAGATTCTATTATAATCCAAAATGGATTATATCAGAATTCGAGAATTCATAACGGATTCTGATGGAATGCAAAACGGATTATACCAGAATAACGGATTCTCATAAAATGTAAAATAAATTATATCAAAATCCAAAATGGATTCTATCAGAATCCGAGAAAGCAAAGCAAATTCTGATAGAATGCAAAACGAATCTATTAGAATCCAAAACGGAGTCTACCAGAATTCGAGAAGGTAAAAACAGATTCTGATGGAATACAAAATAGATTATGATAGAATCCAAAATGAATTTTAATAGTTTTTTTTTTCATATCTCCAATTAAAATACAAAATCATTAACGCCTTAATTTTCACATACAATACCAAAAATTTGCATCAACACTTCAGCAAACCATAATTATAACTTTTGGAACACGCACATTCTTGTTTTTGTTCATAATAAATAATTATAATTGTAACTTTTGGAACATGCACATTCTTGTGGAACATGCAAACCATAATTGTAACTTTTGGAACATGCATAATTGTAAGCTTCTGCAAACCATAATTGCTACTTTTGGTACATGCACATTCTTGTTTTATTTCATAAGCCAAGAAGAATGGTGTAAATAATTGTATATTTGACATGTTAATGGATTGCCGTATTAATCAACCACAGGACTTATAATGCAAACATAAACAATAATCCATTTACAAACATTGAGCAAACATATTAAATTTTATTAATGCTATTTAAATTTTACTAGAATGCTTTCTAAATTCTACTAAAATGTTCTTTGAATTCTCCTAAAATGCCTTTTGAATTCTACTAGAACCTTTTGATGTTCCACTACAAAATTACACCAAAAATAATTAAAAGAGTCAAACAAAAACACTAAAATCTCATCCATCAAACAAACAAAAATACTAAAATCTCAGCTCTTAATTAAACCATTAAACATTGAATATTAGATTTGAAAAATTAAAATCCAAATTCAGAATCATTGAATTACCAATAAAATGGTTCCTGCAAGTTATTTTCTTAAACAACCTAGGAAAAAAAAGGACAACAAGAAGTGCATGCGCATGTGCATTTTTTTTTTTTCTTGAGCTACTTGTTTCTTGTTATTTATTCTCCCCATTGGCTGCAAACAAGATCAACATTATGGAATCTTAAATAACTTGTATTAAACTTCTTCTTACAGTGCACATCTCAAACGAACAACAAAACCAAAACCAAATAACATGAAGAACTTCACCTGTAAAATATGTAAATATTCTAGTAGAATGCAGCTCAGATTCTAGTAAAATTTGACTAAAAGATACTTCATTTACAATGCCAAAATTAAAAGACGCTTCATTTACAATGCCAATATAAGTTGGAACTACTTCCACAAAGAATTAGAACTCTTTCAAATTCAATCCAAATTGTTCGGGAAATATCAGGTTTGATCAGTGAGTCATATAAATACCTAATTGCAATGTCAGTTTACATAGTTCACAGAACTATCATACTATATTGCGGCTCAGTATATAAATACCTAATTGCAATGTCATTTTACATAGTTCACAGAACTATCATACTATATTGTGGCTCAGTTGCATTTAGAAACAAGATAAATTAGTATGACTCAATTGCATTTAGAAACAAGATAAATCAAAATATTCTTTCTATCATGTCAAGTTCATGTCTGTGGTACAAAGTACAAAATACGTTAGATGCTTCAAAAGTGCAAAATGAACTGAACTTGAAGCATTAAATATACATGCCCAATATATTAAAAAACAAAATGATTCTTTTTGTTTTCTTTTAGGGAATTCGGTACTTTCATTATCTATGAATACCAATTAGCATTTAGCAGAATCAAAATTTGGAACCGAACCAAATATAAAACACATTTTTTGACAGATGGCACAGAAACACACACACAAATACTTGCAACAGCAAGCTTTTTCATAGAAACACAAGGTAAATTTTGTAAATGGCCTATTAAGACAACGGTTTATATCTCCGAGAACACAATCCATTAACAAAAAACACAGATTCATATCTCAGAGCTGCTGTGAACTATGCACATATATAGGAAAATTCATTATAGTTGACAATCATACTCTCTTTTACTAGATTTGCTCGTTTACCATAACATGACACACACGTTCGATCCACATATCAAAAACTAGTTAACCTAGCAGCATAATTGATGACAATCATACTCTCATTCCCAGGGGAATGAGGCGTGTGAGAACCAGTACGCTTTATTGGTCATGCCAATGGAGAAGTTCCAATCACCGGATGAGACCCAACCAAACCAGAGAAGTCGGGTCGTGATTGTAAAGGAAGTTCTTTCTCAGGTAACTGGGCTGACCCACCAACACCTCTGTTGAGTTGCTGATCCCCAAACTATATCTCCCTTGGGAACCTTGAGCAAATCACCATCGGGTTCTAACAAACTAGCCCAGGCAACACTTTCCCAACCACAACTAAGTCCTTGCAGGATGGTCGGCTCAGACTGCCCCTGTTGTACCGTTCCGTACTGACTGACAACCATACCGTGGCAGGGTGTGCCATGTCCACTACTCTGCACTACTTGATGCCTAACATCCGGTACCTGTCACTTACTTGTCCTTGTCCTTACTCCGACGCTACCCCCTCCACCACCTGACTGAACTGACATAGTACTGGCCACTTGCGCCAGTATTAATGACCTGTACCCATGTCCCCCATCACCCAAATAGTAGGGTATGTGGCATCGTCTAGTGGAGGTCAAATATCCATACACCCGGAGCATGTTTACCTGCTGGGACAACTCAGAACACGACCCATCAGGATCACCCGAGGACCCGAACTCGTGGGAAACGCCTATAAATAAAGGAGTACCTCACTCACTCAGATAAAGTCTAATTTGCCTTGCCTAAACTTTGCTTCTTTGCTTGCCCATTAATGTCTCTTACTGACTTAAGCATTAGAGTACCCCTAGTACCCCACTGATGTCCCATTTACTCTAAGGTGCTTGTCTTTTGCAAGCGACTAAGCAGAGCACAATGGTACAAGGTGGATCACATTAAGTGATCCCATTTGATATTGTGTCAAAGATTTTTGGCATCAACATTTTGGCACTAGAAGAAGGGCACCACGTCTGTCTAGCAACCACTTCCCAATCATCCTTGTTCTCCGTTCACCTGCCCTTGCACACCACTTGCATACCTTGTTAAGTCCATGGAAGAATAGGACAACCATGACAACCAGGGCCAAGATAACCACATCCCGATCTGTTCTCAAAACACTCAGTGAGCCCAATGCAGGCGCACCATGCAAGCACCTTGAAAACCCACACAAATGGAGATCCTCACTGGGAACGTCCAGAACTTGACGGAGGTCGTTTGGGTACTTGCTGACGTCTTTAGGGAGTTCCGAGGCGCCCTACCCTACCCAGCATAAGAGGAAGAATCCGAGGACTCATCACTAGCTGGACAAGGCTAATCAGCTGAGAGGTTGAGAAGCCTAGGCCCAGTGGTCGAGCACACATGTAACCAGGGCATGGGGAAGAACCCGAGAAGAGGGAGGCCAGACCTCAAAGAACACAATCTAAATCGTGAGCGCTCGAAGAGTCACCACAATAGGGTGACTCGGTTAGTACTCAAGCAGATCGTGAGAAATTAGTCTACATACCCCTAGTTGCCAGGAGAAGACGAGACTGGCATTAGCAGTGAGAAGACATGCTGAGCGTCTCCGGGAGCACTACCTCTATATTTGACCGCTTAGAATGAGCAAGGGTCAATCACAGTTGATGCCGAAATCGTAAGTCAAAAGACTACCAAAGCTAGAGATGGACGACCAAAACAAACTGGACCACCTCTAATAGCAGCTCAACTTGCAGGTCGGAGCAATCCACCTTTCACCCCTGCAATCATGGCTGCGCCTTACCCGACTAGATTTAAAATGCCGACTGTAGCCTCTTATGATGGCTCCACGGACGCTGACGAGCACCTAGAGAATAACCAGCCATGCATGCTTAGTGAAACCATAAATGAAGCCGCCCTTGCAAAGCCTTTGTCTGACCCTGACCGGCATAGCTCGATAGTGGTACCGAAGACTGATACCTGGGATGATAGACTCATCCAACTAGTTATCTGATGCCTTCTCGGTGGCATTCCTCAATACAAAGACTCGAAAGAAGGATACCTCATACTTATTTAGAATTAAACAAAGCAAGAATGAGCCTTTGAAAAGGCCATCATGCAAGTCAAGAATCGCTCCAATAACACCTTCATGCAAGCTTTCTAAGAAGGGGTCAAGGACAAAAAACTGGTTTGGGCAATCACTTATGATGTTAGCCCTACCTTTGCGTACTTAAGGGGTATAGCTCAAAAGCACGCCAAGATGGAGGAGTACATCAAGGGGTGGAACTCTTCAACCGGAGAAACGTCGACACTCACTAGGAAGAACAAGCCAAAGAAGGATGGGTTAGGTTAGACCGGAGTAGACATCAAGAAGGCCACCAACAAAGCTAAAGCCACATCAAAGCCTAAAACTCCTGCAGGAAGGTTCCGTCAATACACTCCTCTGGTCGCCATAGCGGAACACATAATGAACCAGATCTCCGAAAGGGGACTGCTCCGAGACCCCATATCGATCAAAATGAATCGTACCCGTAGGAACCAGAATAAGTATTACAACTTCCACAAGGATGTTGGCCACAAAACGAAAGATTGCATGCAGTTATGGGACCAAATCGAGCTCCTAGTATGGGACAGACACCTATGAGAATTCATAGAGAAGGCCATTACCCCGGTGAGTGGGGCCAATAGAACTGGCCAGGTCTGAACACACCCTACTTCAAGAACGAGTGACCAAACCAATGCCAGAGAGCTCGAGTATATTATCCATACCATTTTTGGGGGAATGGCCATAGGTGATATGGCAACTAGCAGAAGAATCTACGCTTGAGACACTAGGCAAGTAGCACATGGGGAATACATTAACATGGCCGAACACATCGCAAAGCTGCCATGCCAAGACATTGTCTTGATTACCTTCATCGACGATGAAGCCAACAAGCTACTCCACCCATACAACAATGCTCTGGTCGGAGAAATCAAGATAACCTACAAAACTGTTCAGTGTTCCTAATCAACAATGGGAGCTCCGTAGACATCTTGTTCATGGATGCCTTTACCAGGCTGAAAATTGATGGAACAATCTTGGCACACATCCAGACCCCACTATATGGATTCATCGATGAATATGTCCGAGTAGTCGGCTTAATTTATCTCCCAATCACTATCGATGATGGGCCAGAGAAGGCTACTCGAATGGTGGAGTTCCTCATGGTCGGCAAACCATCGATTTACAATGTTATCTTGGGAAGACCAACCCTGAATACACTAAAAGCGATGGTCTCAACCTATCACCTAGCTTTGAAATTCGTCACTCCGAAAAGAGTTGGGACTTTCAGGGGGAACCATAAGAAGGCTAAGAAATGCTATGTCAAATCAGTGAATAAAATGTGCCACAAAGTACCCCAACCTGCTGTAGTGACCAACATCTTTAAGATTGATGAGATTGACACCCCTAACAACGAAATCAAACTATTGAGTGACCTAGATCCTCGCATGTCTGAAGAATAAACCCGAGTACAACCTGTCTAGGATCCGGTCTATTATCACCTGGACCCCGACTACTCGGACAGAACAGTACTACTCAGATCGAATCTCCGACTGGAAATCAGAGCAAAATTGGAATAGTTCTTCCGAGAACATAGAGATGTCTTCGCCTAGTCACATGAGGACATGCCTGGGATCGACAACGTACCTAGGGTTACACTGTTACCGGGTTATGCCTTTTGGTCTAATGAATGCGAGGGTCACATACTAGAGATTGGTAAACAAGATGTTTGCCCCACTAATCAAGAAGTCTATGGAAGTATATGTAGATGACATGCTGATGAAGAGCTAGCGAGCGAGTCAGCATGTTGGGGACCTGAAAGACTACTTCAATATTTTCAGACAATATCGGATGAAGCTGAACCCAGCCAAATGTGCCTTTGGAGTCGACTCCGTGAAGTTCCTTAGATTCATGGTAAACCGCCGAGGCATTGAAGTGAACCCGACCAAGGCACAGGCTGTAGTAGACCTACAACCACCATGAACCATTAAAGAAATTCAAAGACTAACCAGGATGACAACAGCTTTCTCTCAATTCGTGTCCAAATCTATCGTCAAATGCCACCCTTTCTTTTAATCACTTAAGGGCATAGGCAAAATCAATTAGGATGACAACTGCGAATAGGCTTTTCAGGGTCTCAAGATGTACTTGGCACACCCGTCCCAACTGTCCAAGCCATTGAGTGGGGAAGTGCTTTATGTGCACTTAGCAATGTTAGAAAAGGCAGTCAGCTCAGTCCTGGTCCTAGAAAAGAACAAGATACAGATGCCCATATCTTATAGTAGCATGGCGTTCCAAGAAGTAGAGCTAAGATACACCCCGTTGGAGAAGCTTGCCTTGCCTTGGTCATATCGGACCATAAGCTAAGACCTTACTTCTAGGACCACCCTATCCGTGTTCTGACCACTTACTCATTTCATCAGGTCCTATAGAACCCTGAGTTGTCTGGTCAGATTGCCAATTGGGCTATTAAGCTGGGGGAATTGGACATAAAATACGTTCCCTGAATAGCGATCAAGGCGTAAGCTCTGGCCAATATCATAGTCGAGTTCACCGAACAACCTAGACCAGCACTTAGGGCCGTGGAGAAGACAACCACCACTATGTCTACCCTAGAAGGCTCGAGTGCACTTGATCCTAACCTCCCCCGGTGGAAGCTATTTGTGGACGGGTCATCTAACTCGGGTGGCTACAGAGCAAAGCTTATGTTGATTAGCCCTGACCACTACAAGATCAGCTATGCCCTTCTTTTGGACTTTAAAGTATTGAACAATAAAGCAGAGTATGAAGTTCTGATAATCGTTCTTGACCTCGCAAGTGAACTCGGAGTAGAGGCCATTAAGGTCTTCCGCGACTTAATGCTGATCGTCAACCAAGTGACAGGGGCATTTCAAGTCAAGGAGGAACGAATGCCTAAATACCTTGAGAAGGTTAAAAGCCTCCTAAATCAATTCAAGAAGCACATTGTGACCCAGATACTTCGGTCTGAGATTAGTGAGCCAAATGCACTAGTCCGGTTAGCCTTCAGCATTGATACGGAGGGCCTACTCTCTGTACCCGTGGAACACCTTCAATAGCCCAGCATTGTGCGGACCAAGCAAGTGTTCTACTCCGAGAAAGTCAAAACTTGGATGGACCTGATAGTACACTATCTCACCACATCTAGGCTCCGAAGGATCATAAAGAGGCCAGTAGAATAAAAAATACTTCAGCAAGGTACACTATGATCAACGAAAAATTGTATCGGAGAGGACACTCGGCTCCATACTAGTAGTGCATTGGACTATTGGAAGTCGAATATTTGACGAAGGAAATACACAGTAAGGTTTGCGGAAATCACTCTAGGGGGAAAGCCTTGTCCTGTAAGTACCTTCGTTAAGGATACTACTGATCGACCATGGATAGAGACACTAAAAAGTTCACCTAGAAGTGTGTCAAGTGCCAACAATTCACAAGGATGATTAAGTCCCACCAGCATAAGCACACCTCAGTAATTAGTGCATGTGGAGACTTAAACATTGGTTTGTATTTGTTATTTTGTTATTTTATTCTGAGTTATACCATAGTATGGTGTATAATACTGTATTAATCGACAATGCGTCAAAGTTGTACATTTGAGAAAAGTTGTAAGACATTAATTGTTTTATAATTAAATGCAATTCAAAAACTCCGGAGCAATATGTTTTATTATATGTTTTCACAAAAAAAAAAAAAAAAAAAAAAAAGTTACCGGATGTTGTAAATAAATCCTGAGTTTATCTTAATTAATCTTACTTAATTCAAATTACTTACGGTCAATGGGTTTGGGTCGTGACAACATCTACATACACTCAACACATCCATCTCAGTGTAAAGAACAATGGTTGCTGATGGGGCATGTGCACTCCAAATATCTAAAATGTCAATCTAGTCACCAAAATGCTCACAGGATCATGATGTTATTGGTATCACAAAGTCCGCTTCCATAACATTTACCTGCTAGAAAATAGACTCAAAAGAAAATAAATTAACACAACCCATGAACTGAAATCCAACGACCCTCTACAATGTAGACAAAGTTTGGTACCTGTTTATGCAAGCATGGTGCATCAACGGACAGTAGTGAGGAGCAAGCTTTGTGATGCGAGAGTGAGATTCTTGAATTAAGTAGCCTGAGAAATAATTGTAGAAAGAAGCCAATGTTGGGGAAAACTTTAATTGATGAAAACCATCACCAAATCCAAGATCTCATGTTAAATCATCAAGAAAAATTAATCGGAAGCGTACCTGAACCCATGAAAACAAATTAGAGAAAGATGAAGTCTTCCACAGTCAAATCTCTTTAGTTTACTAAGGTGCTTTATAGATTGTCTCTTTAAATGGGGAAGGAAGAGAATAACAAATATTACGTATTATGATTTGACTTGAGGACTACAACTCTTATAATGACCTTTATATACAAACTCAAATTAGGTTCCCATCAACCCTAATTTAATTAGTATTGTGTTTCTACATATTAAAGCTCATACCTAATAGATATCTCTAAAGCTCAATTAATATATCACTTATTTAGATACCCTATAATATAATTGCTATTTAATATGTAAGCCCATAATAGGAATTAATAAAATCCCAACAGCCAAACCTTCGGAGGGAAAAAATAAAAATAAAAAACAACATTAACCTTAATAATCAATACCTTGGAGACAAAATTTTGCAACGTTGTCAACTAGGGTTTTGAGAGTGAATCTAAGCCGAAATGATGAAAAGTATGAATGATGTAGGGGCTTTGCTCTTCTTATATTGTCCTTGATCTACTGCTATTTAGTGTCGTTGGTCAAGTCTTTAGTTGGGTTTTGCTTGTCGTTTTTAATGTGTATTTTATTAGTGCAATTTTATTAGTTTCATTTTATGCATTGTATATATTGCTGGGAGAGGGTTCTCAGACTTGAATATTTTGAATCAAAGAATATCATATTTGCTCTCTCTCTTTTTCTTTTGGTTCGGCCGTGCTGCTGATTGTTTCTCCGTGATCGGAATGAGATTCCGTTCGCGTTTCCCGATTGTTTGTGCTTGTCAAACTTCTCGGTAAAAACTCCTACGTCAATGAAGTTCTCCAACACTTGGAGGACAGCAATCACAAATCCAAGAAATGCAATTGCAAGATGAAAGACGAAATAAAACTACAGCTTTGAAGAACTAAACCCTCTACAGCTCTTGTCTTCTCCGATCAGCCCCTAGTCAACGTGCGACATGGGCTCCTTCATTATCACTAGTAAAAATTGTGGATTACACGACGGTTATTACCGCCGTGTCAAGTTTACACGACGGTTAGACAACCGTCGTATAATCCAACGTCGTGGAAGACACCACGACAGTTCCATATCTCAATATTACACGACGGTTCACACCGTCGTCGAATCAAAAAATACAATAGCTAACGCCACAGATTGAAAACTTTACACGACAGTTTTTCTCCAAAACTATCGTGTAATGTATGCCATTACACGATTTTAGCTCAAAATCGTCGTGTAATTGGACTTGAATTTAAAAACAATTTGACTTTTTTTTGGCGATGGCACACATTACATGACGGTTTCGGAGCAAAACCGTTGTGTAATGTGTGCCATCACAAAAAAAAAAGTCAATTATTTTAATTCAAGCCCAATTACACGACGGTTTTGAGCAAAACCGTTGTGTAATTGTATACATTATACTATAATCAAATTCCATATGATTATCCAAAATAAAATTTCATTTTGACATTTCATCGAGCATATGGTGGGCAGATAAAGACCATGTTAAAAAATGTATGTAAAGTGCCAAAACCATGCACAAAACATTCATCTCCAAAGAGCAACAATAAAAAAAAAAAAAAAAAAAAACATTCAAACAACACTAAAATTACACTCCACGCAAGTTATTAAAGCATTTTGTGTTCGTAGTTTTGTTAGAAAACAAGAAAGTGAGCAATATGGAAGTCACCTTGTTTTTCTTTAAAGAAAAATAGTCACGGCCTTGATGGGACACCGAGAGAGAGAGGTGGAGGTGACGGCAGCGGCGGAAAAAAACAGGGACTATGGCGGCGGTTTGGGAAAAGTTTGAAGTGGCGGCAACTGACCGGATTTTAAGTTAGGGGGGAGGGAGGGCGAGCGAAAGAGGTGGGGAGGAGAAAAATTTGAGTTGTCTAGAGGGTTGAAGATGAAAATGATGATAAATGAAGAGGAAAATATATTTATGTAATGGGTATTCGTGCGAATTCCAAAGCATGAAATTTGAAAATTTTGAAAATTTTCGGAGGATTACAAGACGATTTTGCTCAAAACCGTCGTGTAATCCTTTTTTTTTAATTTGAAATTTTAAAAATTTTGAAAATTTTCAAAGATTACACAACGGTTTTTAATAATCCTTTTTTTTTTAAAACAAATTTGAAAATTTTGAAAATTTTTGGAGATTACATGAGGATTACACGGCGGTTTTCTATAACCATCGTGTAATCCAAGGATTACACGACAATTTTGCTCAAAACAGTCGTGTAATCTTAGGATTATACGATGGTTTTTTTTATAACCGTCGTGTAATTCGAGGATTACACAACGGTTCTTATAACCGTCATGTAATCTTTTTTTTTTAATTTGAAAATTTTGAAAATTTTCGGAGGACTACACGAAGGTTTTTATAATCGTCGTGTAATCTTAGGATTACACGACGGTTCTTATAACCGACGTGTAATCCTTTTTTTTTAATTTGAAAATTTTGAAAATTTTCGGAGGACTAAACGACGGTTTTGCTCAAAATTGTCGTGTAGTCCTCTTTTTGAAAATTTTCGGAGGATTACACGACAGTTATACAAACCATCATGTAATTCTTTTTTTTTTTTTTTGAAATGCTGCCGGATTACACGACGGTTCCAAGAAAGCCGTCGTGTAATCCGACGGATTTCCATCAGATTATACAACGGTTTGACTAAACCGTCGTGTAATCCTATTTAAGGCGACGGTTTCACAAAAACCGTCGTGTATTTTCCGTCGTGTAAGTCAACTTTTGTAGTAGTGTGTTCCTCTATTAGAACCTATTCTCATCCCAATGAATCAATGACCATGGGGTGGTTTGCCTTTTTTAGAATCTAGAGAGAAAAGAAGATGATGGAGATAGGCAGAGAAGGAAAAGAATAGTCCACTAAGGGGAAAAAAAATAATAATAATAAGAGAGCGGGAGAGCAAGAAAGCCAAAGGAAAAAATGATGAAAAAACTTGGACAATGTGATGAAGACAGGGGGTTGGAGAGATATCAGAGGAGAGAAAGAGCGCGCATGAAAGAAACAATTTATCACAAGTAAATGGCTGATTTTTCCATTTACAAATTCCAACCCCTGCCACACTGTGACACTGATCTTCTTTTTTTTTTTTTTTTTTTTTTTTTTTTCATTGTGACACTGATTTACTAGTTTACCATGGGCCTTTTGCAGGAAATGGATTGCTTCAAAATTTTTGTTCTTTTACTTTTTCAAAAGTATAACTAAATATATATAAACGTGTATCTGAATAACCGTAATGTGTAATAAGTTTGCAAGGCCAACTTTATATTTATTATTTTTTTGAAAATTTGTTTTTATTATATTTTGGTTAGGCTTCATTTTAAGAGGATATCTTTTTAAAAATTGGGTTAAAAATATATATTTGGAGAAATTTTTTAAAAAAAAGTTCAATATGTCTTTTGGGAAAAAAAAACTTCTAGAAAAAAAGAAGAGATTAGTCAAAATGACATAATGAAATATAATGTTTTAAAATAATAGCAGAAAGTGAATTATTTGTACAAAATATAAGACAAAATCAAAAATTCCCCTCATTGTCTCTTTCCGAGTTCCAGTATTCCCGTAGATGTCGCGAGCGTAGATGGCTACGGTAGATGTCGCGAGCGAGCTCGCCATTCTGGTTACCGCTGCCATCATGAAGGATCCCGAGGAATCGCGTCGTCTCTTTCCCCAAGCTTGAAAATCGTGGACTCGAGAATCGCGCCATTGACCGCTCACTTTCTCTCCCCACGCCGGAGAAGTTGCGGTCACCGTCGATTCCACCTTTTTTCCAGTCCGCTGGCTGTCACTGTAGCAAGCAACATGCTTCCAAGGGAGATCGCGGACATGGACTGCCGGAGAATCGCGATCCAAAAACGGTTTGGTTGATGATTTTATATTCATTCTGACAATTGATAATCTATTTTTTAAATAATTTTATCACTATAACTATTATTTTATTATGATTATTATAAAAAAATTAGTATTAATACATCTTACTTTATTATTATTACATACTAAAGGGGTGTAAATAGTTATTGTTTAGACATTTTTCTTCTTCTTATTGTTATTATGTGTTATGCTAAAAATATTTGATTTTATTATTGTATTTTACGTTTTGTATTTCTTACTACTTTTTGTTTTTTTAGACGGTTTAACATGTGTTTTTTTCTTTGTATTTTCTTGTAATGAATAAATAAATTTATTTTTTCCCTTTCTCACCGGTACAGAATATAGATTTCACAACGGTTTTTAACCGTCGTGGTAACATTTACATTATGGTTTTCTAACCGTCGTGGAATTCAGAGTCGTGGTATCTTTTTAGATTTCACGATGGTTTTTTAATCGTCATGTAATGGAGAAAAAGGGACTTAAAAGTTAACATTAAAGAACATACCACGACGGTTTTTTTACAAAACCGTCGTGGTAAGGGAACCTACCACGACGGTTCCCCAATGAAACCGTCGTGGTATCTTGGGGCTACCACGACGGTTTCCCCTTTAAATCGTCGTAGTATCCCCGATGCTACCACAATGGTTTTAAGGAACCGTCGTGGTAGCATAGGGCTACCACAATGGTTGACCCTTGAAACCGTCATGGTAGCCCGGGCTATCACGTCGGTTTCGCATGAAACCGTCGTTGTCTCGGATACCAAGAATCCAAAAAAAAAAAAATTTTTTTGCCATAAATATAATCTATAATCTGTAATCCATTATTACAAAATCAAGAATAAAGTAATAAATATAATATGTAATTACTTAGATTTGTACAATTAATATGCATATAGTACAAAATTGATATATATTTTTTTCAGTCAATATTGAATAAACCGCATAACAAATGTAGCCCACTCTTACCTAACCAAGCTCATGTCAGCATCAGTATAAAAATCCTTAGTTTGAAGGGCGGCTAGTCCATCAACAATTAGGGTTATTTCTCGCATGAAAGCTAACACAAAATAATTGTACTCTACATAACCTTCCTGTATTGGACATCGAACAGTATCAATCAACGTCTCCTAGTTTCGTCGTTGTCTTATTCCTCTTCCCACCAATGTCTTCCAATCATTAAGTGCCCTAACAATTTGACAAATTTCAAAATAATTACAACAACAATTATTGTATGCATAGCCTCAAAATATGAACATCAATGAATACTTACGTCGTAATTAAGTATTTAAAAACATCACTGGTTCGTTTTCGAAAGGATTAAAATACAAGACCAAGTCATCCCACGGATCAATAACTGCCAAGATCCAATGTTGGCCGCTGTTTATGGCATGAGAAACAGCTTTCCCTTTATAGCATTTCTTAAGATCCGTAGAATATAATCGGCCCTCTCTCGAATGTAGGCGGCGCGATCTACATTTTGTTAAATTAGTGAGACGAGGACTAAAGAAATAAACTCGACCCGTTGATCCATACCTGCTCTTGCATAACAATCTGTTAAGTATCTGTAAAATAATTAGACACACTTATTATGCAAAACTGACGTATATAAGATTAAGAAGGATAAATAATTAAATTGTTTAAGGATAAATGTATTACCTGATGTAAACTATTATGTTGTTCGCACTGATTTCTTTAAATATTATAAGATGGTAGACATCTTCAAACCCAATATATATGGGCATGTCATCGCCAATGACAAATTGTTATAGTGGGCACATTATTTGGGTACTGTCATGCATGAAATTTTGTGCATAATAAGCCAAAGGTCTTAAATTGAAGGGGATTTCACTAAAGTCAAACGAAGGCATTTCTTGTTGGCCCGGTTGTTGTTGTACCTCCGGTTGTGACTATATTTTCTTCCTCCCTGCTCTATTTTTGATTCGTTTGCTTCCACCAGCTTCTCAGTCATGAGCATGACTGGGACCTTGGCTTGCCTGGCTCAAACTTATTTAACCGACGGCTAATTTTTTCGGCCAAGCAACAAACCCACCGACAGCTTCTTCAATACATGTGGCTTCATGCGTCGGAATAGGTAGGAGTGCACCTTTTAATTTTAGGACTGTAATTGTCACTCGTACATTCTCCTCACCTAAAAGAATCCCATGGATTGTGTTCGTTGGAATACATTCCATGTATGCTCTGCCGTTTGCAACAAGCACATCTCTTTCGTTAATTAAATCAGGAAGAAATAGATGGCATTCCTTACTTGCATTCGACATGGTCTTCGGATCCAACGCCTGAGCTTCTTTTTCATTCAGAGTGCAACTAGCCTTGAAACTGTTGTGTTGATCAACTGTCGGTGCAGTCGCTCCCCTGCTATAGTCTCTCGGTTGATACCGTGCTTCGCACAAAGTTCCTGAACGGTTCTTTCTAATGCGGCAAGCTGCCGTTTCATATCCAAGACTTCAGCATTTTCCCTTGAACTTCCCACACTACCGAAGTATTACGCCTACTTGACAAGCTTAGATTGACGCTGAATCTGACCCGAATGCTTGACATTGCCTAATGCCTTAGTCAATATGTCCTCTGTCCCCACAGATTCGAAACTTTCTTGTATCTGTTGTTTACTGAAGTCAACCTGTAACAATTATAGAATATGTTATGACTTCGTAAACGTAAAGGAGTATACGAGATGAATATATTTTAAATGGATTCGAAAACTTACTATTGAATCAGCAATATTTTTGAATGCTTCATTCTTGAAAGATCCATCGGGTTTGACGCGTATGTGCAGCCAATTTTCATGCTGCTCTGCCCATTTTCCCGTCTTCTCGAACTGCAGTTTAATAATTACCCATTAGTAAACATATAAGAAGAAATTGGAAGTACAATATATCATTTACATATTTTGTCTAAGTAATTGATGTACATGTACTTGGTCACGTTTCCTATATCCGTCTCGGCCCCCGGTTGATCCGTATTTGCTCTTCTTTCTTATCTCACTTCCTTATTCGGATAGTCTTTTGAAATCTGGGGTCCGATGATACTCAATGAATTTATCCCAATCATCCTGGCTAATGGTGGAGTAATTGTGAACCACCTTTGGCGATCGTTGCTAGACGTTTTCTTTGTCAATATTATCCCCTTACAAAAGTTTGGTAAAGATCATATCTAAAATTTTTTGCTGACTCTGCACATGACTTTAAAGCTTGTTTTTTAAACGATAAATCGATAGTGAAAGAAGTCACGATTTCCATCCACACTCTTTCTTTCCTTTGGGCTAAATCGGCACTTCTAAAGTCAGATATCCAAATGGGTATGTGCTCTCGAGCAAGCACTCCAATCCAACTCTGTAATGCATCTCCCTTTGTCTTAACTTGGTGAACTCTTCTCATAAGAGTTGCTCTTCGTTTACCATCCTCATCTGGATTGAATCTAGGTGAGTTGGTTCGTCGTGGTTTTCTAATTTCAGTTTGAGTTGAGTGTTCCTCCTTGTGATCTTGTGACATTTTAAATAAATTTAAAGCAACTCCGCACCGAAGCACGTTACAAAACAAAAAATCAAAGTCATTAAATCATTATAAAGTCATGGCACTCAAACACATAGAAAACAATCGAAAGCATACATTAAATCATTGTAAATCCGTGTAAGTAAAAATAGTTTTCTTCATAATTAATTACGGAAATGACACACAACTTAATCAAAGACGCATTTTATCAAACATGTCATATGCTAGCATAAGTCACAATATCAACACGTTTTCCAGAAAATTGTCGAATCCGTGACTTACCCAAACAATTTTAAAGCAATCTAAATCACGGCCATAATCAACAATCACTGAAGGTGTAAGGGACGGATTTTGGACAGAAAATTCTGAAATCAACTATAAACAAATTCAACAATTTTTCTCTGAAAATTTGGTAAACCGTCTCCTCACCTAACCATTGTACAACAAACCAAAACTAAGTCTCACTCAAAGAGGCATTTAGTCGAACATGTAGCGTGCATAAATTTAACATGCATAAGCAACACTTTTTTCCGTTGTAGAAATCACCCAAAATCACAACCAAAATCAACAATTACCTAAAATGAAGTTTACAATCAACCACATTCACTTTCATCAACCGTTTCGTGAAAGAGAGACCGAAAACTTACCATGTACTCGGGTGTGGGTATGGGCGCGTCAATCGGCGACGGCGACAAACCGAAAAGAGAGAGGAGGTGGCGACGGTGAGGAAAGAGAGAGACGAGGTGGCAACGGAGCGGAAAGAGAGAGGGCGAGCAAAGAGAGAGGGAGATGAGGTGGCGAGGGCGAGGACAAGAGAGAATGGATATGGAGCCAAGAGAGACAATGGTGGAGGCAAGGCAATGAAGAGAGAGAATGGAGGGAGAACCGAAAAATTAGAGAGAGAAATTGGAAGGAATTATTTTGCTTTTATATCTAAGGAGCAAAATTTGGGCATGAAAGCGTGCACGCTTTTCGAAAAAAAATTTAAAATATTTAATTTTCCGCTATATAATCCCACAGGCGGCCAAACCTGTGTGTTGTGTATAAACCAGCCTATCAATAACTCTTATTGATATTGTATTCATTCCACAAAGGCATACAATAAAGATGATAATGTGCACATGCAATTAACATATTAGTTAATACAACTTATAAATTATATACAACGGAAAAAAAAAAAAAACTCATTGTCAAGTTTTTTTTTTTTTTTCTTCTAAACACTTGTCCACTCAACATCTAAACGAAACAAGTGTGAGGAATCATCGTCAAAATTATCAATCTCCTCCACTGGTGGCAAACCATTTGTGAAAGATGGAATGTCGGTGCAATCTGCAATATTTTCTTGGCCATCCCGAATTATCTTTGGCTTCATTGGTACAACTAAAGATAAATCTAAATTGTCGGGATCCGTTGTGTAAAAGACTTAGACCGCTTACGACACCATAATGAAAGGATCATTTTTGTATCCCAATCGCCTAAAGTCCACCACTGTCATGCCGTCCTTATAAATCTTACCAAAATTATTATCAGCCCACTTGCATTTAAAGAGTGCTATCTGCAAGCCGCAAGAATCAAATTCCCAAATATCTTTAATGAACCCAAAGTAGTTCATGGAACCATATACTGGGTTCTTGTCCTTTGCAGATGAAATATACATAGACTCGGCACAAAGACTCACACCACTATTTTGGACCAAATGCTTCTCATCTCTTTCGCGAGTGTAGAAGGAGTAGCCATTGACAAAGTACGATGTAAATCTTATGACTATCGATGACGGTCCTCTTACTAGCTTTAGTAAGTCTTGGGAAATGCTAGGCTTCATATGCAAATATTGGCTTATCCACTCCCGAAATGTCCGGTTGTGCTCATCTTGAATCCACTTCTCACATCTTGTTTTTCTTGGATTCGCATATCTTAATTTCGTCATGTGAACCTCAATGAAAGGCTCCACTTCCTTGGCATGGTGCAAAACGTACAGAAAAGCTTTTTTCCATTCATCTTGCTTTACTGGTGAATGAACAGCCACGGATAGTCCTTTCGACGTAAATAGCCCGCTCGTTGGTAACCTTATTAGGTTTGCGTTGGACAAATACTCAGAGTAAAATTCAACTGATTCCTCGGCTAGGTAGTTTTCTACTATACATCCCTCCGGCTATTTCGATTCTTCACATAACCCTTCAAAACCTTCATATATCTTTCGAAAGGATACATCTACCTCAAATGGACCGGTCCACATAGCTTAACTTCCCGAACTAAATACACCGTTAGGTGGATCATTATATCAAAAAAGGTTATTGGGAAATACTTCTCAAGCATGCAAAGAGTCATCACCAATTTTGATTGTAGTGAATCTAGCATAAGTGGATCGATTACCTTGGAGCAAATTGAATTAAAAAATGAGCATAACTTCATAATTGCATATCTCACATCTTTCATTAAAACTCCCCACAATGCAAGTGGTAATAATTGTTGCATCAAGATATGACAATCGTGGGTTTTCATTTCAATGAGTCTCAAATCCTTCATCGAAACCAACCTTTTGAAGTTGGAAGAGTACCCGCTTAGCACTTTGACGAACGCAAGCCATTCACAAAGCTTTCTATTTTCCTGTCTGGATAATGTGTGCTTTGCCGGAGGTAAATGTGTGTCGGTTGATCTTTTATCGGGGAGCAAATTTGGTCTAATCTTTATCTTTTTAAGATCCAACCGTGCATTTTCACCATCTTTACTTTTGTTTGGAATGCCAAGCAACATGCCCACTGTCGATTCACAAATGTTTTTCTCAATATGCATAACATCTAAGCAATGACGAACGTAAAGTGACTTCCAATATGGAAGTTCATAGAAGATTGACTTCTTCTTCCAAGGTCCATCGACAACTGGAGCCTTACGTTTTCTCTTTCCCAAAATTACTTTCACATTTTTAACCATCTCAAATACGGCTTCGCCAGACAAAATTTGAGGAGTGGATCTTTCTTCGGTATTACCATCAAAAGCTTTCTTTTGTTTGCGGTATCGATGATTTGTTGGCAAGAATCTCCTTTCATCAAGGTAAATGGTTTTCTTACCATTCTTCAACCAGATAGAAGATGTTTCCTTCGTACAAACTAGACAACTTATAGAACTCTTCACAGGATAACCAGATAGGTTGTCAAGTGCTGGAAAGTCATTAATTGACTAAATCAACATTACATGAAGATTGAACGTATCTTGACGGTGAGAATCTTTAACTCGTAAACCATCTTCCCACAAGCTTTTGAGGTCATCGATTAATGGTGTCAAGTACACGTCAATGTCATTCCCCAGTTATTGAAAGCTTGAGATCAATAATGTCAACATCAAGAACTTTTGCTTCATGCACAATTCTGGAGGGAGATTGTAGTTGACAAGTATAACTGGCCAGGTACTATGCCGACTACTCATGTTACTATGTGGGTTCATTCCGTTCGTCGATAAACTGAGATGTAAATTCCTTGGTTCTGCACTAAAATCTAGATGATTGTCGTCAAAGGTCTTCTGTTGTGGTGAATCGGCAAAATGGCTAAGTTTACCATCGTCAACACGTTTATTATGGTACCATGTCAAATTCTTAGCATGCTTGGCATTATGGAATAAATGACGCAAATGTGGAGCCGGTGGAATGTACCATAACACCTTAACCGACACTCCGTTTCTACCATTCGATGGCATCTTGCCCTTCTTCCATCTTGATTCGTTACAAACCGGACATTTATCTAAATCTTCAGATTCTTTCTGGTAAAAGATGCAATCATTTGGACAAACATGTATCTTTTCATATTCCATTCCTAAAGTGCTCAAAGTCTTCTTCGCCTCATACATACTAGGTGGCACTTTGTTATCCTCCGGTATAACATTTTTTAGAAATTCTAAATGAGTCGTGAAACTAGAATTCATCCACCCTCCTGACGCTTTCATATTCCATAATTTAACCAATGCCCCTAATTTTGTATATTTTGTACACCCGACATACAATGGCGTTTCAATATCATTAATCATTTCCTTAAATAACTCCGGGCGGTGCACAAAGTTTTCTTCTAAATCATTTACCATATTGATCATATTATCAGCAACATCTTCCTCAATAATAGGCTCTTTACCTTTAGTACTCGTCGATGCATATTTAATATCGAAAAAATATTTACCATGTAAATACCATGTTTGGTAAGAACAAATAATCCCATAAGCATGCAAATGCCCTCTAACATTATTAATGGAATGAGATCTATGATTACCACAAATTTGACACATACAGGGAATCTTATCATCTTATATGTGAGCTTTGGTAAATGACAAAAATTCTTCAACACAATTTTCATATGCTTTAGACAATCTATCAAACTATATCCATTTTATATCCATGATTTGCAAATCCTAAATCAAGAAATCAAAGCTTTCGAAGTCAAAGTGTGCGTAATTTTAAATTGCATGCATTTCATTTTCATTTAGTTAATTAAACACTGATACCGGCGCATTAATTAATTGAACAATTAACAAAAAAAGTGAATAAACATAAAAACTAAGGGCCAGCAAAAATAACAATTTGATCATGATAAGTTTGTATATTAAACAACCGGCCCATACAGTATTTAACGTAACAATAACAATCCCAAAACATACAAAATTAATATAAAATCATAAATAAAAAATACAGAGAAAAACAATATAAAGCTAAGTTTGTGTGATCATGACTTACAAGAGAAATTGATATGATCGATGGAAGATGGTAGTGGTGACGTCACACAGTGGTGTACCAACTGTTCTCGGAGCAATCTGGAATGATTTTAGTTCACTGCAGCTACTGTATTGATGTGGAAATATCAGGGCGACAGTCGGATAGGAAAATATAGCGAGAATTTTCCACAACAGTTTCTAAAAAATGGTTGTGAAATCTATGATTCCATGACGGTTAAATAGAAACCATTGTGGAAACACGGCAGTTTCCACGACGGTCTTCAAAGACTGTCATGGCAGCCGTAGCTTCCACGACGGTCCTTCAAGACCGTCATGGATGCTACCTATGTTCCAGGTAGCTTCCACGATGATCTTGAAAGATTTTCGTGGAATCTAGACTGCCACGACGGTCTTCAAAGATCGTCGTATAAGCTTCAGTGCTTCCATGACGATCTCGAAGGAAACTCATATTCCACGACAGTCTTTGAAGACTGTCGTGGAAACTCGGATTCCACGACGGTCTTTCAAGACCTTCGTGGAAGCACTGAAGCTTCCATGACGGTTTTCAGAAACCGTATTCCGCTCTGTGTTTTTGCATAGCTTTCCATGACCGTTTTTTAAAAATGGTCGTGGAAGTTCCGTCGTGGGATCTAAATTCTGTAGTAGTGTCTATCTTTTATTGTTGAGTGTTTTGTTGTCATGCAAATTTTTTTTTCTTCTTTAACTAACTAAAACTTGCTATGATGATCTTTATTTAAGTATAATGCGTATACTAGATTTAGTGTTTAGTTTGGTATATGTTGATGAATTTCATATTAATATTAACATGTGTTTGATAACTGTTGAGTATAATTTGGTACTATTTATTGTCACTGGGAATGTTTGGGATTTGTATCATTTTTTATTTTCCATAATCTATTCTTTTTCGCACCAAATAATTACACTCCTTTACTTTTGTCAAATTTTTATTCCTCTATTGTTTTTTCCTTTGTTTTGTTTTTTTCTCTGCATTTATCATAAATATTTACTAAAAACTTTTTTTTACATATATTCTCAAACATTTCACTTGATAACTAAAATGATGTCGAAATATATTCTAGTTATTATTAACGTGTTCTGCTAATAAAAACAGATCTGAGCTTGCTATAAAACGTATATCATATTAATAATAATTGATTTTTGTATTTTAACATTTGTTATTTATCATGCTATAAATTGGTAATTACTCTATCTATATTTTTGCTTTCTTTTACTTTTAGATATTTAATCAAATTTCTCTTATAGTAACAATATTGAATGTTAAATTGTTTGTTTAATTTTGTATACATTTATGAATATATTATAAGTATATGTTTTTTTTATTTTTATTTATGTGCCTTTTGTAATTATTATAAATGTTTCCTTCCTTTTTTTATATATGTATATTTTTTTTCTTTTTTTTATTACCAGGGGGCATTTTTCTTTTCCTGTTTACATACAACGTTGAAATATTTAAATTTGTTAAACTAATTTTTGAAATATTTCTGGTATTTGAAATTGTTACAATTTTTATTGTATGATTTTATTTGTTTTATGATATAGTTTTATAATGAAACGTGACATTTTTACTTCGTAAAAATTTAAATTTGGACATTAATGTGATTTAAAGCATTTGCTGTTTATTTTATTTGTTTAAAATAGATTTCATATGTCTACTAACTAACTAATTATATTAAATGTAAATATATATTTAACTATTCATGATGCAATTCATTATTATGACAGAGAAAATAACTACTTCATTATTTATCTAAAAATAAAAAATTGTATTAGTGAAATACATTATAAATATCTGTTAAGAAAGAAACTTGAATAAATACGATTAAAATGTATTAGTTAATTTCATTTGATATTGTATATAAGTATTCACTTACTCATTATTTAAACAAGAATAAATATGATCTTTTCTAATAAATCATATTACAAAAAGCAGAAAAAAAATATTTTATTCATTATTCTTTACCATTGAAATAAAATATATAAAGTCTTATAAGCATATAGAAAAAAAAATTACAAAGTTAAACTGCAATATTTTAAAAAGAAAACATTAATATACATTAAGTTATGTATTAAAGATAAAACATGATACAAGAAACTTAAGTAAAAAAAAAAAAAAAAAAAAAAAGATACAAAACCTTTAAAAATATAAACCATTATAAATTTATTCAAAGATAACAAGTATAAATTTTTTTTACTGTTTTAATAAAATTTGATAATGAAAACAAAAAAGGGTTGGTTAGAATGAGACAATAATTTCCACTTTTTATTTTAATATTATTACTAAGGATTTCATTATTTTAAATACGTAATGTTTTTAAATTTTATTGATTAACAGCCTCAATTGTCTTCTTCCTATTATTTTGTTATATTTAAATAAATTATTATATTTGTTTGTTATTTAGTTTTTTGGAATTTTAATTCTATTAATCATTTATATTTTTTTAATTAAAATATATCATAATATTTACTAATAAAGAATATATATATTTTTTATCTTATTATTTTTGCTTCATAATATTATTTTTTTATCATTCTATTACTTTTTTTGTTTTAGTTTTGTTAAGAACAAAATTTGTTTTCATTATTTTTTTTCCATTTATGTTTATAATAGTTACATTTTAATAACATTTTTTCTTTTTCGTTTTTTTTATTTTTAAATACAAAAATAAAAAAGATGAAAAGAAATTTTCAAAAAGACGTTAATCAATCATCGAAGCATCGTAAAATTCAAAATTGTACAAATAACAACGATCCATCTACATCTACAAACTCATATTCTTCAAATAATCAGTTTGAAGAATCAAATGCTGGTCATATTCTTCAAATAATCAGTTTAAAAAATCAAATGCAGAACTTATGACTAGTTATCGAACCAGATTTATTCAACTATATTCAATACATAATATTGACCAAAGACCTTTAAATCTATGTTTTGGAGGACCATAACGTGCCATCAATTTAAAAAAATAAATTCTTAATCTTAAATTATACTTTTTTTTAATATAAAATTATTATTTAAATAAAATTTAATACTAACAATTTCAAATTTTTTTTCTTATGTATAATATAAACTTCTATTCAAATTCAGATGATGAATATATAGATATTGGAGATTATAATAATACATGTCAATATTGTGGAGGATTAGTTTAGAAAAATGAATAAATACGAAATACATATCCACCAAGATTTTTTAATATTATCAAAATAGAAAAATTAATATAGCTTTAAATAAAAAAACCACCCTCAATTTTAGATCAACTATTAGATTACTATGGAGGTCTTTTAAGTGCAAATTTTAGAAAAAAAATATTAGAATTAATAATTATATGTTTACTTTTACTTCATTTAGTGTAGATATTCAATCAAATATTAATAACTCAATAGCGTCGTATGTATTCAAAATTAGTAGTCTAATACATCATTTAATTGGATCTTCATTACCAATGAATAATAATCCTCAAGGATTTGCATAACTATACATTTATGATACAGAAAATGATATTCAAAATAGAATAGCAACGTTTTCAAATAATAATGATTAAACACTTTTAATTAGATCATTATTCAGAAACGAATCATAATATTAGATGAAACAAATAAATTAGTATAACTTGTTAGAACTATTTGAGATATTTATATAAATAATCAAATACCATCAACAAATTTACGATTAATATAGGACAACAACAAGGAAATATTCCACATTATGATCTTCCAAGTTCAACAGATATAAGTGCTTTAATTGTTAGTGATATTACTGAATATGAAGAAGGCATAAATATTATTATTCATACTCAAACAGGAGAATTACAAGGAATTAATAAACTTCATCCATCTTATATGGCATTACAATATCCATTACTATTTCCTTATGGCGATGATGAATATAGAATCGATATATGATGGAATCCAAATTGTACTGGTAAACATTCACGTAAAAATTAAATATCAATGAGATCATTTTATGCATTTCAACTTCAACAACGAGTACATCAAGGAAATATATATTTAAAGCTAGAATACATTTTCAACAATATATACTACTACAAAAGTTGGCTTACACGATAGAAAATACACGACGGTTTTTGTGAAACCATCATCTTAAACAGGATTACACGACGGTTTAGTCAAACCGTCGTGTAATCAATACCGTCGTATAATCCAGCAGTATTTCAAAAAAAAAAAAGGATTACACGACAGTTTCGAGCAAAACCATCGTGTAATCCTCGGATTACCTGACAGTTATATAAAACCGTCGTGTAATCCTCTAAAAATTTTCAAAATTTCAAATTACAAAAAAAAAAAGGATTACATGACGGTTAACCGTTGTGTAATCCTCCGAAAATTTTTAAAATTTTCAAATTTTCAAAAAAAAAAAAAAGGATTACACGACAGTTATAGAAAACCATCGTGTAATCCTCGGATTACATGACGGTTATATAAAAACATCGTGTAATCCTCCAAAAATTTTCAAAATTGTCAAATTTTCAATTTAAAAAAAAAAGGATTAATGACAGTTATAAAACTGTCATGTAATCCTTTTTTTAACACAATTTTGAGCAAAACGGTCGTGTAATCCTCGGATTACACTACGATTATCGAAAATTGTTATGTAATCCTCCGAAAATTTTCAAAATTTCAAAAAAAAAAAAAAGATTACATGACGGTTATAAAAACCATCGGGTAATCCTATCCTCGGATTACACGATGGTTATAGAAAACCATCATGTAATCCTCGGATTACACGACGGATATAGAAAACCATCATGTAATGAGTGCCATTGCAAAAAAAAAGCCAAAATTTTTTTAATTCAAGCCCTATTACACGACGGTTTTGAGCCAAAATCGTCGTGTAATGGCATATATTACACGACGGTTTCGGAGGAAAACCATCGTGTAAAGTTCTCAATTTACGACGTTTGCTACTGTATTTCTTGATTCGACGACGGTGTGAATCGTTGTGTAATATTGAGATAACACGGTGGTTATGGAACCGTCGTGGTATCTTCCACGATGCTGGATTACACGACGGTTGTCTAACCATCATGTAAACTTTACACGATGGTAAATAACCGTCGTGTAATCCACAATTTTTACTAGTGATATTGTAGATATTTATGCTTCTATTAAAGAAGATCTTTTAGATTATGTTAGACAAAATCAAAATAATTTAAAATCTGAAATAAAGTTATTCAAGATATTATAACCAAATATGATACAAATGCACAAGCAATTGGAAAAAGAATTATTTTACCATCATCTTATACAAGAAGTTCAAGATATATTATTCAAAATTATCAAGATGCAATGGCAATTTGTAGACACTATGAAAATCTTGATATATTTTTAACATTTACATGTAAACCTATATAGCTAGAAATCAAAAAAGCTTTAACTATTATTCCAAGATAAAAATATGAAGATAGACTAGATATTATAAGTAGAATATTTAAAATAAATTAGATTATTTGTTAAATACAATAAAGTTAAGACAAATTTTCGGACCTATAATAGCAGGTGAGATAATTTATTTTATATATTTAAAAAAATAATTACAAATTATTTTAATAATCTTTTATTAAAAAATATTTTTAATCTCTATGTTTTAACATTTTTGTTATTTAATATTAGATTTATATGTGGTAGAATTTTAAAAACGTAGTCTGTTTCACTGTCATATGTTATTTTGGTTATATTCTGAACATAAATATCATGATGCTACACAAATAGATAAGTTCATTTCTGCTGAAATTCTATATCTAATAAAAGATCCTATAGGTTATAAAATTATAACAGAATATATGATACATGAACCATGTGGATATGTAAACGCATTTGCTCTATGCATGAAAATTCAAAATATTCCAAAAAATTTCAAAAATAAATGAAGAATGAAACAACTATAGAAGAATTTTTTTTTTTTTTTTTTTATCGTTATAGAGATACAAAATTCAATATTATTAAAGAACGAATTAAACTTGATAATAGATATGTTGTTCCATATAATCGAACTTTATGTTTAAAATATTAAGCACATATTAATGTTGAAATATGTTCTCAACCTCTGCTTATTAAATATTTAAATATTTAACAAAAGACCCAGATAGAATAAGAGCTGTTATCGAAGTTACTAAAAATACCAAAAGAACAAATTTTAAAGAAGTTGATGAAATAAAAGTTTTACTCTTCCCGTTAGTCCATAAGGATCGGATACCCATATTCCAGGACCATACAATCCGTTACATGAAATGCGCCAAAACCAAAGCACGCCACTCCTTAGTTGTTGATATATTACACCTTATGAAGCAATTTGGAGATTTTGAATATCCAATCAATTATAGAAATCCAGCTATTCAACGACCTTCAATGCATTTACTACATATGCAAAACATTACATTTCATAAAAATCAATAACTACATAATATAATACAACAACCACAAATTCAAAACACAATATTAACAGAATGGATGAAAATTAATAAAACTAATGAAGATGCTCGACAACTTACTTATATAGAATTTCCAACAAAATGGGTCTGGAACAATAAAGATAAAATTTGGACTTATCAACAGAATGAATATACTATAGGAAGAACATTCTAAATTCATCCAAGCTCTGGTGAATTATCACTAGTAAAAATTGTGAATTGCACGACTGTTATTTATTATCATGTAAAGTTTACATGACGGTTGAGATACTACGATGGTTATCTAACCGTCGTGGTATCTCAATGTTACACGACGGTTAAAATTGTCATCGAAACAATAAATACAGTTGCAGTGAGCGAAAAATTGACTACATTACACGACGGCTTTGAGTCAAAACCGTCGTATAATGTATTTAAATCAACGAAATTTTTTTTTAAGCAATATTACACGACAGTTCTTGGGCGAACCGTTGTGTAATGTCAACATTACGCGAGGTTCTTCGAAATCGTCGTGTAATGTCAACATTACACGACGATTCTTGGGCGAACGGTGAAATTGTATTAGCTATAGCATTAACTAGAATAGCATTATTATTATTGTCCAAAGATCGAACTGTACATTCAAAATTTCGTATACCACTTTGAATTGAAAATTTTTCAACTTGCCAGATAAAAAAATCAATACAACTAGGGAAATTAATTGAAAAAAAAAACATTGATTTTATAGGATGAAGCTTTATTTTTAAAGTTATCAATTTATTAAGAAAATCAATTATCAACTAGTAAATCTTAGTATTTACGATATTTCAAAAACTATCAATTTGTCGAGTACAACAAATGTTTAGTAGTAAATTTTCATATTTACTAATAATAAATTAAATATTTCCTAGTAAATCTTAATATTTGATGTATAATTGAAATTTTAAATATTATCTGAAAATGGCGTTTCGATACCTATCAAATGATACCTAAGAATGCCCACAATTGAACCGCGAAGACATGCAAAAGTCAACCGTACACTGCCATGCACATGTGGTTTTATTATTATTATTATTTATTTTGGCTGGTTATATAATGTGGTCGTTTTAGGGCTCTTGGAAACTTCTACTTAAATATCTTTATTATTATTATTTTTAATTAAAAAAATTTCATTATTAATGTCTTCAAATCTCTTTTTTATTTCACTTAAAAAAAAGTCAAACTTTAAAAATCAAGTAGAAATAGATGATTTTTTTAAAATGACATATTATCATTATTATTATTATTATTATGGTTGCACCTTCCACCTCCACCTAGTGACTATAGACGTTTGATATCTTGAATAACAACACCTTTAGCACCTTCAAAATGATCATCCAGAACAGCCCGAATGATCTTGCGAGCATCCGATTCCAGCCAAGCTATACGCAAGTTGCAAGATCGAGCAAACTCCAAACATCCCCGAAGAGCTAAACATTCAACCAAGAAGGGAGAGATGTTGCCGACCACTCTTCGAGCTAGACAAGCAAACCACAAACCCCTCTCCATCTCGGATAATAGCAACCATCCCTGCAAAACCAACTCCAATACCTCACAGCAGCATCTACGTTAGCTTCAAATATGCTTTCGGAGGCACAGCCCAACGACATAGCCTAGCTCCCCTAGACACCTTATCATGTCCTGAATCAACCTCACAGCATATTTGAAACAGACCCAAGAAACGCCCTGCATTCTCCACTACCTGCAATGGAGGCGCAGAATTATGATCAGAGACCCAGCTATCGCGTGCCTTCCATATGCTCCACACTATTATTACAAACACCTCGAGATCTATTCTTGAGCAAACTTGGGCCACATATTTGGTTGAACACAATTGAAAACGAATATTAAACTTAAAAAAAAAAAAAAAAAAATTCAATCTCAAAACTATTTATCCCATAACTCAAATATTTGGTTGAATGAAACATTTGTTTGATCATTCTAAAATTTTTATTTATTTATTTTGTTTAAGTAATATTTAAAATAATATTTAAGATGGTTACCTTTAAAATAATATTTAAGATGAATTCGGTAAAGATATCGTTGATAATTGAAAATATTTAAATGTTTATTTTGTAACTTGAGTTTACAAAAACAGGAGAGATTTAGGACATTTACGTTTAGAATAAACACAATATTTAAGCATTTTTCAAAAAAAAAAAAAAAAAAAGACTAAACAAAGAGAGGGTATTGGATATTTCCTTAATGCTTTATACTCTCATATGATTCTCACTAGTAAAAATTATGGATTTGACGACAGTTATTAACCGTCGTCTAAAGTTTATATGACAGTTAAACAACCGTCGTGTAATCCATCATCTAAAGTTTATACCAAGATGGTTTATTAACCGTCGTGGTATCTTAATATTCCACGACGGTTCAAACCGTCATCAAATAGAGAAAAAAGGGAGCAAATTTCACTAAAGTGAGAACTTTACAATGCGGTTTTTTTTTTTTGAAAACCGTCGTGTAAAGTCCAACATGAATTAAAAAATAATTTGACATTTTTTGGTGATGTGCCACGGGTGGCCTAACCCGGCTTAAGATATGATTGACAAAATATTAGCTATATTATATCAAAAGAAAAAAAAAAGCATCCATTACATTACCAGTTTACATATCATAATTAATGAATTGCATTACAAATTTAGTTCATTCTCCCTTAATCAAATCCATATCACCCCAAGTATAAAATTATTTTCTTTCAAGTACATCAATTCCATTCAACACTATGTCCCTCATAAAACCTAAAACAAAATAACTACATTCATCACTTGCCTCTTGGTGAGGACAAGGATGATCCGAGATTTTTATTTTATAGTCTCATCTCCTTTTAATCCCTTCTCCGGCTATAAGCTTCCAATCCATTAGGGCCCTAGCAAGTTTGCAAAATTCAAAATAATTAAGATGCATACCATTAAGATTAAATCAAATAAAATTCTATTTTGATATTTAATCGAGTATGTGGTGGGCGGAAAAAAATGCATAGAATAATGTGTGTTCGTAGATCTTAAAATGCCAAAAAATTACACAAAGGATTCATCTACAAAGAGCAACAATAAAAAAAATTGAACAACAATAAATACACAAATTACACTCCAAGTAAGTTATAAAAGAATTGTGTGTCGTATTTTTATTGGAAAATAAGAAATTGAGCAACATGGAAATCACCTAGCCTTTCTTTGATTTAAAATAGTCACGGCCTTGATGGGAAGATAGGGTGGCAGTGAAGATGGTGACGGCGGCGACGGAAAAAGGAGAGAAAGGGGAGGGCGGCGTTGAGGGGGACGGGAGAATGAGGGGGAGGAGATGGTGGCGTTGCCGGTGATGGTCGAATGAGGAAGAGGGAACGGCAGCGGCGGCATCACTGGGAGAATAAGAGAGAGGGTAAGGTGGCGGCGGGGAGGGCAGCGGCACTGTCGGTGAGTGGGCGAAGGAGATAGTGGGTAGGAGAAATCTTTAAGTGCTCGAGAGGGAGAAAGATGAAAATAATGAGAAAGGATGAGAAAAGTAGATTTAAGTTAAGGGTTTACGCGTGAATTTCAAAATACAATATTTCAAATTTTTAGAATGATTTTCAAAAGATTACATGACGATTTATGATAACAGTCGTAGATTACACGACGGTTATCCTAAACCTTCGTATAATCTCGGGTTTACACGACGGTTTACCTAAACCGTCGTGTAATTAGGTTTTAGACGACGGTTTTTACAAAAGCTATCATCTTATTTCCGTCGTCTAAGCCTACTTTTGTAGTAGTGTCTAATGTTGCAAAAAAAAAAAAAAAAAAAAAAAAAAAAAAAAAAAAAAAAAAGCAAGAGAGAATGTCTATTTTATTTCTTTTGGGTTTTTCTTTAAGAAAAATTTCGTAAATTCCCCATGAGTTATGTCACTAGTGTCAATATACCTGTTGAAATATTAAATATACATGTTGTATCTCTTAATTTTAATGTATGTGTCAAATTATTCCATACGTTTGTTTATGTTAGTTTTTCCATACAATTTTATTGTCAACCCTTGAATATCAAAATACACCGTGATATTTAATATTTGTCTCAAAATACCATTGATCTTTAATATTTATGTCAAGATGAGCATGATCTTTAATATTTTTGTCAAACTGCCTTGTCTAACTTGTTTTATTTATCGAACAATATATAAGTGCGTAATATTTATGAATTGTTTTGGAATAGATAAAAAATTATTTTTTGCTCTAACAAAACAATATATAAATCTTTTTGACACACTAACTTTTTTTTTTTTACTTTACTTATTCTAATTCAACTTTACATTAATTTTAATATTCTTAAACAAGAATAACTGTATAACTTATGTTTATTATTTTATTTTCCTAGTATTAAAATAACATGTAAAAAAAAAAGATACATAATACTTTATTAGAATGAAAATAATTTTGTATGTATTCTAAAAAAATGAATAATTATTAGATAATTATAAAATATTAGATAAATAAAATGAGATAAAAGAGATAAATTGACGTAAATATTAAAAATTGGGACATTTTAACATAAGAAAAACTCAAGAGTATTTCGATATAAATGTAAAGATAAAAAATATTTTGATATAAATATAAAGATCAGAGATGTTTTAACATTAAAAACAAGAGAGAAACCAATAAAAACAAACGGAGCTAGTAATTTCACACACATATTAAAGTTCGGTACTACAAGTATGTTAAAATTTTCGTTTTCCTTCTCCGCCAGAAAATGTGCAGTTGTGTTGTCGGCCGAGTCAAACTGACCGGTGTAGTGTAGTGGTTTGCAATACCCCAACCGCTAAGCGAACGTGGGAAGAATGTGGGCCACTAAGTTATTGCCGCAGAATGCAAAGGGAAGAGAAAACTTAGCCAGGGAGGTAGAGGATTGTGATCTATAAGCAACCCCCTCAGTCCCACTCAGCTCACCAAAAAGGAACCAAAACCAAAATTCAAAATGACTTTCCCATTTCCCCTTTAACGAGTCCCTCATTCCCCCAATTGGATCCCTAAGTGGGTCCGTCTCTCTCTCCCTCTCTTCCTACCTGGCTACAACTCTTCCCGGGCCCCACTTTCTGCGCCCTACGCGCGTCCCATCACCACCCCTTTAAATCGCGTGATGTCCCTTTCCCCGAAAAAGCTCTCTTCATATATCGCTTTCCCAAGTCTCTTACAAATACACGCCAAACCTCTGTCTCTTTTTAATCCTTCAAACAAGACCCACTTTCGAGTCTGGTTCTTTTCAACACTCATTCTGAAAGCCTTCTTTACGGGTTCATTTCGACCACTTCGTCGATTTCTTCCTCCGCGCTCTCTCTCTCTCTCTCTCTCCTTTTTTTTTTTTTTTTTTTTTTTGTCTGCCGAGACCGGGAGACTAAAAGTTATGATGGCGGAGAGCTTGGACGACGCTGAGTTTTGGCGTCCTCCGCAATTCCTGGCCGACGACGAAAACGACAGCAAGGTCCTTGCGTTTGTGTCCAACAGGTCTTCGTGTCAGTTTCCCTTGGAGTTTACTTCCGATCTGAACTTTCCGGTTGTCGGTTCGAGCGAGACGGAGAGCGACGAAGAGGATTTCATGGCCGGTCTCACTCTCCAGATAGCTCGCTCCACTCTTGACGACGGTTTCAAGACCACCACTGACTCTGTTTTCTCCTCCGAAAACGGCAAGGTAAGGAAGCAAGAAAGTTGAGGAAAAAAAAAAGGAAAGAAAAAGAAAGAAATGCGTTTCTCTTAATTGCCCTTTTCTTCGCGGTTTTCTGATTCTCTTTTTTGTCTTTTGCTAACAGCCATGGGGTACTTTGTCGGGTTCTCCCCAATCGACGCTCTGTACTCTCAGTAGTGCCTGTGGCTGCGAGAGCCGCGGAAGCCTTAACGAAGCTCATTCCGGAGTCTTTTCTCCTCCTCCGCCGTTGCCACAACAGTCGACGTCTACTTGGGACCTCCTGAACGCCGCCGCCGACCAAGTCGCCAATATGCGCAAAATGAGTCTGAACAATAGCAGTGAAGAAGAGTATAAGTTCTTCCATGGCCGTCCTGGTGGTCTTTTGAACGCTCCGAGAAAACCCTCTTTTGTAAACCCTAGCGCCGAGTTTTTCCTCAACGAAGCCGTTTCTCAAAAGCAACTACAAGTAAGTAAATAACACACTTTTTTTTTTGATGAATTAAGTAAATAAAACACTTGAGCATGGATTTTAATCGCAAATTTATTGATAATGATTTGTTAATCGGACCTTTTTTTTTTTTTTTTTTTTTCTGTATTTTAGTTTCAGCAACCGAGACAACAACAGATGATGACGCAGCAACAGAGCTCGACGATTTGGGGGAACAACAACACTTCGGCGAAATTGGCGGGATGGTATCAGCAGAACCACCAAACGGCGGCGCAGAACAGAGCGCGGAACCAAAACGGTCGTCCTCTGAGGATGTCTCCATCTGCATGGCCTTCTCTTCAGCAGCAGAAACAACAGAGCCAGCAATACGGGTCGGGCATGAAAGCGGTTTTCCTCGGAAACCCGTTGGCTAAAAGGGAATGCACCGGTACAGGCGTTTTCTTGCCCCGCCAAACCGTTACTCAACCCGAAACCCGAAGAAAACCAGGTTAGAACTTAGAATATTAAGTCCCAGGTTAGAATATTATGACTTCATGTGTGTGTGTGTGTGTTTTTTTTTTTTTTTTTTTTTTTTTTTTCTGATCATTAATTATGATTTGCTCATTAAATGAATCTATATGCGATTCTTGTTACTTTATTATTAATTTATATTCTCTAAATATTTTAATTTACTTTGTTTTTGGTGTTTGACAGCCTGTTCAACGGTTTTGGTACCGGCGAGGGTTGTGCAGGCGCTTAACTTGAACTTGGGCGACATGTGTTGTGGTGCACGTCCACAGATTCAGCCTCAATTTAATGGAAGATATACTCCGGACACTGGTAAAGTAATGGAAGAAGGGAAATCTTCCCAAGATTTTTGTATTTTTGACTCGTCGGATTTTTTTTTAACAGTAACTCGTGACATTATATTTTGCAGATTTGACTGTAAGGTCAAGGAGTAATAATGTCCTCTCTCATCCGAAACGTAACATTAACAGGAGTCGGCCACAAGTGAACCATGAGATTCGGCTTCCTCATGACTGGACTTACTAATTGTTTTTGTTTTCTTTTGTTTTGTTTTTTGGTCCGACGGTTCCGGAAAAGAAAGGGCAAAGAAGAAAATGGGCAAAGTTTTAGGTGTTCATTCTGTTCTTTAGGGCTAGGTGAGGGAAAAAAATTGAAGAATATTGTGTTCATTCTGTTCTTTTGGGTTAAGATATTAGGTGATAATAAAGCGTTTAGTTCTTGCGGTGTTGTAAGGTCGTATGTCTCGTATATGTAGGCAAAGGAAGAAAGTGGTGGATTGCTGTTGTCCCTTTTTTGTTTTTGTGTTAGGGATGATATGTTTGGGGATCTCTTGAAAATATCTGGGATTTAGTGGTTAGTTGTTGCACAAATCATGTATTTGGTTCCCAGCCGGTCCACCTCCCCAACCTCTCGCCGTGGAATTTTAATAATTAGGGAAATTACTGTAATAATCCCTTTACTTTTAATCAGGTGTCCTTCTCAAACTTTTCCTAAATTTTTAAAACAGGTGTGAAATAATCCTTTTAGCCAACGGATGTTAAAGATTAAACGGAACAACACACTTGGATATGCAATTTAGCATGAATATGCAATTTCAGCGACCCACACGTTTACTGCTAATTGTGCCACTCTTTAGGAATTCCACATCACAAAGCTTTATTTATAAAAAAAAAAAAAAAAAAAAAAAAAAACAGAGCTTTTTTCGGGCTCTGCTAGTTGGGATTCTCAATAAGAATCAATAATGGAACAAAATATATATATTTTTATATAAATAAATATAAATGACAATATGAACAACTACATAGATCTAATTGAAAAGCCACCGTTCGGGACAACGTTCCGTTGAAATATCTAGATCTCACGGTAGCTTCTTGGAGATTTTGGGAAGGATAATTTATTGTTTATTAAGATAAATTTAGTCAAAATCACATTATAATTGGAAATGTTGTAAAACAATTAAAATCTAATTTAAATGTGACATTTCAAAATAACTTTATTTATCAATTATTTTTCATACGCTGTCATGAAACTCTCTCTCTTTAAATAGCTTCCCCTCTCTATCTTTCAGCAACAATTGTAGTAGCTTGCTAAATTCAAAATGCCGAGGTTTATTATTTTTTTGGCAATTCTACAATGGGGTACACTAACTTTAACCCAACATCGAGGTAAAAATTGTTAACCTTTGGATCAGTTTCAACGATTCAGATCGAAAAATTATACCAAAACTACAATGAGATAATTACACATGATACTTAAAAAAAACAAAACAAAACAAAACAAAAAACAAAAGGAGCTTCTTTCCTTCCGCCTCCTCCGTCCAAGAGCCTGTCCATGAGTTTTTTTTTTTTTTTTTTTTTTTTTTTTTTTTTTTTTTTTTTTTTTTTAAAGCATATTGTGAATCGACGAACTTGAGCTTTATCCCTACCATTAGATATTCTCATTATTATTTTCTAAAAGCAATCTAACGGAGAATGAGAGAGAAAACCCATTAGCTTTTAGAGATTTTCTTATAAGCTGGCAATGAAAATTGAAAATTATGAGTGTATTTTTATACAATCAAAAAGTGAAATCAGTTTGTTTTTGTTCAGAATTTTCATTATTAATCTAACTGAGAATGAAAGCAATCTAAAAGAGAAAAATTAAAAATCCACCGTTAGCTCCAACAATATTTCAATAATCAAACTCCAAAGAGAGAGAGACCTACCTCGCCGATCTCCTTTGCTCGCCCAAAGCCGCCATTGGATCTCCTACGCCGGTGGATCTCACCACCGACAGCCAGTCAAGAACGTGAGTCTGGACTCTGTCGTCACCCACATCGCCACCTCAGATCCACACTCAAGCCCAGTCGCAAACCTAGATTTTCGCCACCACCCCTCGCTCCGTTGCAAGCCACCCCACAGCCGGAACAATTTGCCAAAATGACCTATCAACAAAGTGAAATTAGGGAAATAACTCTCCCTTTTCTTTTATATTTTTTTTTATTCCAAAAATTGCTGATTGTGTAATAAAATTTTTTAAAAATTAATAAAGTCATTTTACATAACTTCCAAAACTTGGCTCTGGAGCTCGAGAGCTATTATTCCCCAAATCATTCTCCCCTCTGTTCTTCTTCTTCGTCTTCTTTCTCACCGCCTCTCGTCTTCTTTCTTTCTCACCGTTTGGATTTATATCTCATTTTCGTTTTTTGTCTTCACCGTTTCATCACATCACATCTACCCATTTCACATTTTTTTGCTATCTTCTCTCTTCGTTTTTGGGGCATTCTGCAGACTTCCTCCAATCTCCGTCGCCCCTAAATCCGCCTCCGGCCCCGACTCCGGCTACGCCTTCCGTTTCTACTCCCTCGCAGCCCAGTTTCCAGGTTTCTTTCAATTTTCCCCCTAAATTTCACTTTTCTTTCAGATGTAATTAAGCTCTCTCTCTCACTGTTCTCTATTTGATTTTGAATCCGTCCTTAAACTTGAGTGCTTTAACATGATTATCTGAAATTAGCTTTCTTTTTGGGAGTTTTTTGGAACTTGGATTTTGAGTAATTTGGGGATTTGGTGAATTTGATATCCTCGGCGGTGTTGGGTGCATAAAGTTTGATGTTTATTTGGTTACAAACTAAGTGAGGAAACTTCAATATTTTCTGTCAATATTTTTTCTCTTAATTACAGAGAAAAGGATGCCTCAAAGCACACGTACCTAAACTCAAACCATCTCTCACTGCAGAACCTGGAGGGAAGAAAATATGACACACAAAACCAACGGAGTCATGTATTGTTTTTCATTGAATTCTAAGAGGACTAGGAATTTTCAATTCTACTCACCCAACACCCAAATGCTAACGGCAGCTTTTATTTATTTTTTATTTTTATAGAGGCAGAGACAATTTGTTGATCTAGTGCAAGAGATACGGCACCAATTGTTGCAAATGTCTCTTATTATGGGTTTATAAGAGTATATAATATTGCTTGATCATCATAAATTCCAATTGGCTGTATTCAACTGCATTTGGGCTAAGGAGATAATATTGCTTGATTATCATAAATTTACACATTGTCGCAAATATCTCTTATTTGGGACAATTTTTTGGTTTGATTCCTGTTCCTTTGATTGAGTTTTCCATATAAGGAGATATAAGATTTTTGGCTAATAATGATTTATGCTCCTTTGATTTCTGTTCCATTGATTGAGTGTTCCTTATATTTATAGTGTGCAGTAATAACGAATGTTCCTACATGATTCTTGTTTGATTTTTTTTTTTTTTTTTTTTGTGTTGATTGATGTAACGAATGTTCCTACATATTTGTAGTTGTATTCTTTATATTGTTTGTTAATTGATAATCTCAAAATCGATGATAGGTATGAGTCAGATCTACATTCTCGTGGAATATAATGGAAAGTGGGAAAAGGTGGATGGCGGATTTTGGAGGTAGTTCGGAGTTGGTTTGAGCAAGGGCTTTGTGGTTGATAGGAGTATTAAGTTTTTAGTATTGGAAGAGACAGTCAATGGAAAGTTTGAAATTAAGGTAAAGAAGTTAACCAAGTCATTGAAGGAAGTTATGTGTGTAGATAAACCAAATTGCTTGTGGTGGGTACGAGCTACAAAAATGCCAGGTTCGAATTTTTTTGTCATTCGACAATATAATGGTATCCACACTTGCTCGTTGATGAATCGATCGATCAATCATAGACAAGCATCCAGTCGTGTAATTGGAGCTCGCATGAAATGACACTTCATCGATTGTAAGCAACCACCCAATCCAAAAGTTCTCATGGGATTAATGAGTCAGGAACTGTAGGTTCAAGTAAGTTATTGTAAGGCATGGAAAGGAAGGCAATATGCTCAAAATTTGATCAGAAGGACGCCACAACACAGCTTCGCCGTGCTCCCCTCATATTTTTACATGCTCAAATAGGTTAATAAGGGTACAGTTACGCACATTGAAGTTGATTCGGAGAATAAGTTCAAGTATTTTTTTTTTGACTTTAGGAGCAGTTATACGGGGTTTTAAAAATATGAGAAAAGTTATTGGCATAAATAGGACTTGAATCAAAAATAAATATAAGGGGGTGTTGATGGTTGCTGCCACACAAGATAGTGAGTACCACAGTTATCCTATTGCGTGGGGTTTGGGTGACACTAAGAATAATGATTTATGGACTTAGTTTTTTGAGAAGCTGAAGGAGGTAATACCTGACAGCTCAGAGCTATGTTTTATTTCTGATAGGAACCAGAGCATTAGTTACGCGGTGAGTCACGTTTATCTTATGGCACAATATGGGGCATGTTATTATCATGTTATGATGAATATTAAGAACCGTTTCAAGAGTGCTGCTTCGCTTGGAGTGTTCAAGGATGCTGCGGAAGCATACTATTTAGAGGAGTTTGAGAAACATTTCAGTGACATGAGTAAAAAATATCCAAAGGTGGCTCAGCATGCTGAATCTTTTTTGGCAACTGTACCACATAAGGTGATAGTAAGATTGCCGCTCTTTTCCGCTGCCTATTCGGTCGGCCCTCGTGGTTTTTTATTGAGCCACATTTGGATATTTTTTTTCTCATGTCACTGAAATGTTTCTCAAACTCCTCCAAACAGTATGCTTCAGTAGCGTCCTTGAACACTCCAAGCGAAGCAGCACTCTTGAAACGGTTCTTAATATTCATCATAACATGATAATAACATGCCCCATAGAACCGTTTCAAGAGTGCTGCTTCGCTTGGAGTGTTCAAGGATGCTGCGGAAGCATACTATTTAGAGGAGTTTGAGAAACATTTCAGTGACATGAGTAAAAAATATCCAAAGGTGGCTCAGCATGCTGAATCTTTTTTGGCAACTGTACCACATAAGGTGATAGTAAGATTGCCGCTCTTTTCCGCTGCCTATTCGGTCGGCCCTCGTGGTTTTTTATTGAGCCACATTTGGATATTTTTTTTCTCATGTCACTGAAATGTTTCTCAAACTCCTCCAAACAGTATGCTTCAGTAGCGTCCTTGAACACTCCAAGCGAAGCAGCACTCTTGAAACGGTTCTTAATATTCATCATAACATGATAATAACATGCCCCATGTTGCGCCATAGGATAAACGTGACTTACCGCGTAACTAATGCTCTGGTTCCTATCAGAAATAAAACATAGCTCTGAGCTGCCATGTATTACCTCCTTCAGCTTCTCAAAAAACCAAGTTCATGAATCATTGTTCTCAGTGTCACCCAAACACCACGTAATGGGATAACTGTGATACTCACTATCTTGTGTGGCAGAAACCATCAACACCCCTTTATATTTAGTTTTGATCCAAGCCTCATATTTGCCAATAACTTTTCTCATGTTCTTAAACCCGTTGTGGAGCTGCTCCTAAAGCCGTTAAAAAATACTTGAACTTAGTCTCCGAATCAACTTCAATGTGCGTAACTGTACCCTTATTAATCTGTTTGAGCATGTAACAATACGAGAGGAGCATGGTGAAACTGTGTTGTAGCATCCTTCTGATCAAATTTTGAGCAAATTGCCTTCCTTTCCATACCTTTCAATAACTTACTTGAACCTTCAATTCCTGACTCATGAATCCCATAAGAACTTTTGAATTGGGTGATTGCTTACAATCGATGAAGTGTCCTTTCATCTTTCTATCAGATGAGAAAGCAGATGCTCTTAGCAAATCGTCTAAGTCGAAAGCAAGAATTTCCTTGTCAAAGAATTCCAACCCCACACTCCTTTCAGGATCCCTTTTGCTCTTTGGTGAAGGTGTTCTTTGTTCTGCAAACACTTTCCAAATCTCTCTTATTTCCCTAAACAGAATCAAATGAGTGAAAAAGTATCTTACTTTTTTTCTAAGGACTTTTCCTTTTCTAAAACTTTTATAAAGAATCATTTTCTTACTGTTATATAGTTGCAATTTCAATATGTATAGTACAAATTATATAACATACAACCTTAGTATCTAAAATGACATTATGTGACCACAAACACCTTTCATTATCCTTTCAAAAAAAAGAAAACGAAAAAAGGAAAAAAGAACACCATTCAAGTAAATTATCTATCAGATGAAATCATATTACTATCTCAACAATGAAATCCTTTGTTCAGTACATAATAAGTTCTGAATTCTATCCCAGACACAGCATTTTCTCAACTAGTCTACATTAAAAGAAAAGAACTAAAAACACCCTTTTACTAAAATCCTTTGTTTTCACATATGATCATGTCCTGAATTTGTTCCGGATATGGGTTTCTAGTGCATTTAAAATAAAAAATAAAAAAGAAAGATGAAAAATCATGACATTGCTGATAGAGAGGCCGGCAAGAAATTCGGCGCGAAGAGCAGGGGCGTTTTCGGTAAAGGAGAAGGCGTGGTGGAGGTGGCGGCGGAGATTATGGTGGTCGGAGGGGACGCAGGGCGGGCCGGAGCTTGTGGTGGCGTTTTCGGTAAAGGAGAAGGCGTGGTGGAGGTGGCGGTGGCGGTGGAGCTTATGGTGGTCGGAGGGGACGCAGGGCGGGCCGGAGCTTGTGGTGGTCTCCGGATCTTCGACGGCGTCGTTTAGAGTGGCGGCGACGGTGGAGGTGGAGGCGGCGGATTTGGGGAGACTCTTTTTGAGGGAGGGAACGAGGAAGAAGAAGCGCAGGGAAAGGGAGGGAACGAGGAAGAAGAATAAGAAGAAAGGGAAGTAGCGTGCCAAAGAAGAAGAAGAGCTGGAAGGAAGAAAGCAGTTTTTCTTTTTTGTTTTTGTGTTTTGTTTTTTTTTTACCTTATATTAATATCTTTTCTTTTTACATTATTTAAAAAAAAAAAGTCATTTTGTTAATTAAAATTTTTTAAAGGTTATTTTATAAAATAAACAAAGTGAAAAGGTTATTTTACCGAAGGACTCTCCGAGCCGTCTCCATTAAGCCCTCATCTTCTGTGCTCGGTGTTTAGGGTGCAGAAGTTCTAAGATGAAAGGAGAAGAAGACGGATGAAAAAAATCATGTAATTTCCTTTTTTTTTTTATTTATTTGGAAAGAATGAGTACAAACAATTCTTATGCTTTACGGTATGTGACTGTATCGTACGACCTGCAATATTCTTCCCACTACTTTGATCGACCTGCAATATTTTTTTATTTTTTTTTATTTTTTGTCAAAGCTATCAGAAAATGAACGGATTCAATGGTGCGGCCTCTTCGTCATTTGCAGTCTAAGCATATGGGAATTTTAAAATTTGGTGTGCCATGGAGTCAACTTTTACATTTTGACCAAGTTTTGTTGACGAAACATTTTAATCAAAATGCAATTAGTAAGGGATTTATAATAAATATTATTGGAGACAAGGGCAATATTGTAAAACAAAGGTTCATAAAGTAGTTTATCGAAACACAAAAGGTTCATGGGTAAAGATAAATGAAATAGTTTTGACGTTGTAAGAAAAAATTTTAGTGAAATATTTAAGAATTCATGCCCCATTGATCCTTGAGTGAATCTGTGTCCAGGCTCGGGTCTAATCATTATCATTGGATGAGGCTTAAATTATAAATATAATCCCACCTATTTTTTCTACAGCTAATTTTCAAAAATTAACAAAACTATGATACGGATTAAATCACACATATAAAAAAATTTTCTCAAAATTTTATCCGATGATAATACTTATATTAATTTAATAAAAATAAATTAAGAAAAAAATTTAAAGATTGATCGTTGTCCAATTAGATCGAAATTCTCGAACTCTTTCAAGAACCTTCTTAAGAACTCCAAATCCTTCGGAAATACTAACGATTCTTTCGCAACGTTCTCCAGGTCACGATGAACAGGAAACGAGTGGATGTTTCTAAATTTCAGTTTGATCACACACCTGAATTTTGATTCACTTTACGTTCTCAACTCATTATACGTATGTCTTTTTTTTTTTTTTATCAAAAAGAATTAATATATTATTTACCCTTTCCAGATATATTACATATACCCTCCTTTTAATATTACAGAAAAATAACTGACATCCCTTTTTTTTTTAATTTTAATTAATTAATTCACTTCTCTCGTTGTGAAAAAACACACATGCCCACTTTCGCCCCATAGTAGGCGTGTTTGACAGATGTGGGAGAGAGTCAAATCAGTTTCTTTTTTTTTTTAATTAAAAAAAATCCTTTATTTTGAATTATTCAAAATAAAAACAACGATCTTTACTTTCCAACATATGTCAAAATTCAAAATTTAAAATTCCACCTACACTTTGTGGATATAATGCAAACCACCCTGTGGTGCACAATTACAGTGTGGTTCTTACATACTGTATAATCTTTAATTTAAAACTATTTTAAAATTTATTTTAAATAATCATATTATTTAAAATACAAATTAATCCAATTAATTTGTTGTATGAATATTAATATAGAATTCTCAATTCTAAATTAATAAATTAACTCAACATAAAATAATATTCACATGCTTCAATGAAACCGTTGAGAGGAACCATACACTTTACAATTTTAAGCTCTAATAATTTTGACAATTAATTAACACCTTAATTAAAATATCAAAATTATTAATTCCAAATTATTCCACTAAAAAATTTAGAATTGCTCCAATTGATATAGTCATTACATATAAATCAATCCTCCATAAACAGTTCATAATTAAAGCTAGGTAGTTTCCGTTAACCACTTTAATTATATCTTTCTCCTTAAGTATAATTGATTCTCTAATGAATAATATATTTATGATCTAATCATAAATTGAGCACTCTTATTATTTAAGTCCCGAATCAATAGTTATGGGAACCGTCCATTTGACTTCTTTACGGATGAATAGATTTCATCTTGTATATTAATATTCCTAGCTATTTATTATATTATATTTCCAATATACTAAGAATTTGACACTATTCATTTGTGTCATTACTCGATATGTCAAAAAATATGATACAATAAATAGGAGTCTATTAATTACTCAAAATTAAGATAGATTCATATATGACCATCATTGATTAATTTTGAATGCTCTATATGATAACGAAAGTTATTAAAGATTCATAATTAATCATGTTCTAGTCCTATATAATCAAATCATCTAAAGTGCTTTCATTCCAATAATCTCATTATTAACAATCCCAATAAGATCATTTCATTCAGAATATAATGAACCACCCTAGTAAATTTAAATTAAAGATCCCAACTTTAACTTTTAATTACGGACAGATTTAAATTATTCTACTTTAAATATTATCCTCTTGTATATAATACTTATATAAAATATTTAAAATCACATTTAAACAATCTTGCATTTTCGATATTTATAAAGCGTCTAAACATACATGTAAAAATAATATGAAAAAAATTTCAAATTAAATCAATAAATTAATAATATATCTCATTTGTTTATGGATACACATCCCAACATTCCGAGCCTTTCCCACTAAGCCCTCATCTTCTGTGCTGGGTGTTTAGGATGCAGAAGTTCTAAGATGAAAGGAGAAGAAGACGGATGAAAAAGAATATATATATATATATATATATATATATTTTGGATTTGGGAAGAATGATTACTGTTCTTATGCTTTACGGTATATTACTATCGTTACGTCCTGCATTATTCTTTCCACGATTTTGATCGACTGGTTTAAAAAATGTACTCCTCCGTGGGAAAAGCAACTGTCCCCATGATGGAATTTCCCTTTTCTTATTATTATTATTATTATTAGTATTGTCAAATAACTTGCTATCAGAAATTGAACGGATTCAATGGTGGGGCCTCCTCGTCAATTGCAGTCTAAGGGTATGGGAATTTTAAAATTTGGCGTGCTAAGTGGTCAAGCCTTTTACATTTTGACCAAGTTATGTTGCCGAAACATGTCATCAAAATGTAATCGGTAAGGGATTTTTAATAAATATTATTGGAGGCAAGGACAATATTGTAAAACAGAAGGTTCATAAAGTAGTTTATCCAGACACAAAAAGTTCATGGGTAAAGATAAATGAAATTAATAGTTTCTACGTTGTTAAGAAAAAATTTTATTGAAATATTTAAGAATTCATGCCCCCATTGATCCTTGAGTGAATCCGTCTCGAGGCTCTGGTCTAACCATTGTCATTGGTTGAGGCTTAAATTATTAAATATTCCCACCTTTTTTTTTTCTACAGTTAATATATATATATATATATTTTGGTTTTTTCCATAATCCGGTAGACTAAACTGATCCATTTTTAGGATTCAAAGCTGCAAGAAAAAGTGGTGGATCTTTTTCAAGAGTCGATGAACTAGAAAGAGATACATGCATTGTTAAAATTGACCGGTCATTGTACCATTAAATTGTATGGCTTTATATGGATGCAGGTTCTCTCTGTGGTCCCACTAGAGTCCCCACTGATTCCTGCTTTGCTTGAGAGGCTGGTAATGCCACCAGATAATAACAAGCTGATGAAACCAATCAAAGTGTCCTTGAATAATTCTATTGCTTGTTCAGATCTTAGATTTGAATCTAAGTTTTTCATATCAGTTTTTATCTTTTTTTTTAAATAAAAAAAAATTATAACTAATTTTTTAAAAATCAACCAACTTCAACCTAAAAATTTTACTTCAAACCTTTATTCCAAATGTAAGATTAATGTCCTAAGTTGGGTTGGAGGCCATCCAAAAGTTGTGGATTTTGTAGATTAGCATCAGGTTACCGGTTCACGTTTAAATGCTTATCAACAAGCGATAGACCAATAGGATTCAAGTTTTTACCCCCCTTGCATAAGTAGGAAGAACATCATGAAAATTTAGTTTCACAACCAAATCATGTTTTGTTGTGTTTAACCTTTCTCTTTTTTTTTTTTTTTTTTTTTTTTTTTTTTTTACTAATTTTTGTTTTAAACATATGCTTCTTGACGGAATTCATCCATCTCGTTGAGCTGCAACAATTTCATTTCCCCGGCAGCTTGTAGATCGAAATTGAGCTCCTTGATAGCCCAATAAGCATGATGCTCCAATTCGACTAGCAAGTGACAGGATTTTCAAAACACCAATTGATAAGGTGACAACCCAATTGGCGTTTTAAAAGCTATGTGATAAGCCTATAGCGCATCATCAAGCTTCCGCACCCAATCCTTTATGTTGCTACTCACTGTCTTCTCTAGAATCCACTTCAGTTCCCTGATGGAGATCCCAACTTAACTACTAGTTTGGGGGTGATAACCGATGGCGAACCTTTGCATGACCCCATACTTAGCCAATAATGCAGCGAGATGTTTGTTGCAGAAGTATTTCCCTTCATCATTTATGATCGCTCTAGGAGTTCCAAAGTGGGTAAAAATATTCTTTTGAAGAAAGTTCATCGCCACTTTGGAATCATTAGTTGGCAAGGCGACTTCTTCAACCCATTTGGGGACATAATCCACTGCCACAAGGATGTATAAATTATTAAATGAGGGTGGGAATGGTCCCATGAAATCTATCCCCCACACATCGAAAAGCTCAACCTCCAAAATATTATTCAGAGACATCTCATGATGCTGAGAAATGCTTCCAGTTCACTGGCATCAATAATATATGCAGAAACAAAGGCGTGAGCGTCCTTAAACAGTGTCAGACAATAAAAACCCTATTGTAAAACTTTAGCCGCCATCCTATTAGCCCTAAAATGACCGCCATAATCAGAAAAGTGGCAATGATAGAGAATGCTTGCTAATTCTTCTTCAAGTACACACGTTCTAATAATCTGATCTGGACAATACTTGTACAGGAAAGGGTCTTCCCAATAATAGTGTTTCACATCATAAAGAAACTTCTTCTTCTGTTGACGAGTTTGGTCTGGTGGAAAAATATTTCTAGTCAAATAATTAACAAAGTTTGCAAACCAAGCAAGCTTACTGATATCGATGGTGAATAGCTGCTAATCCGGAAAAGTTTCATTGATTAGAGACTCATTTCCTTCATGCGCCTCATGTGGCTCTAAACAAGACAAATGATTTGCTACTAAATTCTCGGTTCCTTTCTTGTCTTTAATCTCCATATCGAATTCTTATAACAATAGCACCCAATGTATCAGTCTTGACTTCGCATCTTTCTTCTCGATCAAATACTTTATGATAGAATGATCAGTATACACTATATGACTTTAGTACCAATCAAGAATGACCGGAATTTATCATAGATGAACACCACAACTAGTAACTCCTTTTCTGTCGTGGAATAATTCATCTGCGCATCAGTTAAAATTCGACTGGCATAGTAGATGGCATGAAAAACCTTGCCTCTGCTTTAGCCCAAAACAACTCCAATAGATAATCACTAGCATCGCATATGAACTCAAATGGCAAGTCCCAATCAGGTGCTATAATAATAGGTGCTGAAATCAAAGCTTTATTCATAAATTGAAATGCTTCAATACACTTCTCATCAAACTTAAATGGCACGTCCTGCACAAGGAGATTGCAAAGGGGTTAGTAATTTTAGAGAAGTCCTTGATAAAATATCCGTAAAAACCAATATGGCCAAGAAAACTTTGAACGCCTTTAACTGATGGCGGTGGTGGCAACTTCTCAATAGTTTCTATCTTGGCTTGATCTACTTTAATTCTTTAGCTGAAACCCGATGTCCAAGAGCCATGCCCTCTTGTATCATAAAATAGCACTTTTCCCAATTCAAAATCAAATTGGTCTCTTCACATCTTTGTAGTATCAGAGCTAAATTTGCCAAACAAGAATCAAATGTAGAGCCAAAAATAGAAAAATCATCCATAAATACCTCAATGAAGTGCTCCACCATATAAGAGAATATTGCCATATGCAAATTGAAAAGTTGCTTGTGCATTGCATAGACCAAATGGCATCCGTCTAAATGCAAGCATGTAAAAGTAGTCTTCTCTTGATCTTCAGGTGATGTGGAAAATTGACTATATCCGGAGTAATCATCTAGAAAGCAATAATAAGAGTGACATGCTAATCTGTCAAGCATCTGATCAATAAACAGTAGTAGAATGTGGTCTTTTCAAGTGGCTTTGTTTAGCTTGCTGTAATCAATGGGCAGTCAGCGAGCAGTTTTAATGTTTGGCATCGATCAGGAACAAAAAACGACCGAGTATTTTCTTCTTTCTTCTTCTCTGGCGTCTTTTCTTCTTCTCCTCCTCCTCTCAGTATCTTTTCTTCATCTTCTTCTCCCTCTCTTCGTTTCTTCGACACTCTTTTCTTGCATATGTTGCCGCCCCTCTTTAGAACAGCATTTTTTTCTTCTTTTGTGTTTATTCAATACGAAGGTGGAGGGACATTGTTCCGCTAATGTTCGTATATAAAGTGGGACATTTTTCCACTGTATATCTTTTATTTGTTTTCTTCTTTAAAAAAAAAAATACAAAATAAAAAATAAACACCCACATACCAAAGTGATCAGTTACTTTGTATAGAAGAAAACTGATGATATCAGTCAGTTACCAAAGTGATCAACTTAACCGGTGAAGAATAATGAATAATATAACCACGATTTTTCCGTTCTCCCGTATATTTCACAACAATTGAAAATTGTCTTGAAAAGTCTGGACAATTTTGAGGCCGTTTGCTTGAGTTGGAGAACTAGTGTCAGTTTGACTGGAGTTGATTTGAGTTGAGTGGTGGAATTTTGAGGTTTGGAATTGATCAACAAGTATCTAGACTGTGTCCTATTATTGATTCAACGATGGTTGTGGACTAGGAATCTAGTCAAAGGAAAACGGCTAGCACATGTGGCCGCTTGGGATGTCAATGCGGTGATCACGTGCAAGCCGCGTGATATGTGTTGTTTAATTCTGACGTACAGGCGTTGTCAGTTGCATTGAATCTTGAAGGATATATTAGCGAAAAAGCAAGGGGGTCGGCTTCGTCGCCTATAACGACTTTTGACCGTTGACTCTCATCAGTCCAATTTGCTACCTCATTCATGTTGCGATTGTACTTTTCTTTTTTTCTTTTTTTCTTTTTTTGGTGAATTATGTTTGCCGCTGTTCTGATAAACCCCAGCTATATGTTCTCTCCTCTTTTTTTTTCACTCCCCAAAAAGTATTATAATTAAGAATTCTTTACCCTACATTTTATTAAAATAGTATATTAGTACTTCAAAATTTAGCATGTGTCTGAAGAAGCAATTCAATTCAATTTCAACTATATATATATATATATATATATATTTTGAAATATCAATTAAATTTTATTGTTCACAACTTCAACTATAACTTAAACACTAATCCATAATTCTGTATATACAAGTTCAAATGAAATGATTTTTTTATTATATATAATTTCGAAAAGAACGAGATAAAATTCATATTGATATTTTTTCAAAACACATTTCAAATTTTTACACTTTTTAACTCTAATAAACCAAACACACACTAAACACTTAACTCAATTCAACTCAACTCCAATTAAATTTTTGCAACTTAAATTGTTCCCCAAAACATATGCTTAGTGATGGTGAGATACCAAATAAGTATCTTGAAGTCTTTAAAAATAAAAATAAAAATGATCCCGGTATCATATACGGTCTTTAGGGCTTATAATGTCTTTTTTTTTTTTTTTTCTTTTTTGTTGCTTTTTTTTTTATTACTTCGAATTTTTCTTGAAGAAAACGCTTTTTTTCCCCTCTCTAATTATAGTTATCCTTGTTGCCAAACACTTTAAGATATTAGTAATTTAATAAAAATGAAAAATAATAATAGGGCATAAAGAACACTTCAAGTTTCAAAAAACAAATAGAGTGTCAAAAATTTAAAACAACTATGTAGTATTATCTAAACAAAGATATTATTTAACAGTTGTAGATGCTGGATATCTACTGTCAAATATTAACCGGAGTTAGTCAATACTGATAAATCAGAATATATTGGGCCATTGGAAATTGTTAATGAAATTCATAAAACAACCTGATACGAAAATAACGAAACAAATGAAATCAGCATAGAATTAACAACACCACAATTTAGAGAGGTTCGCCCAACGAGTGCTACGTCCTCTGTAATTGATATTTCTTCACTGTATCTGATTGTTTTTTATTACAGGGAAACTGTAAATTTTGAGGAAGGAGAAGTATGAATATACTGTTTTGGAGAAATGTGTCTTTCGAAGAAGAAGAAGTCCCTTTGTCCAGGGGGGTCTTCCTCTATTTATAGAAGAAGATCAGTGGGTCTGACCCGTAACTGATAGTAAACGGTTACTGCTTATCATTCTTGGAACACGTGTCATGACATGGAATTGGCAGTTACCCGTATAAATCGCAAATAATGGGCCTTAGCGGTTACTGATGAGCAACCATTGCCAGTTATGTATTTTTCAGTTTCCATAACAGATATGGCACATCAGTACCCATCGTAGGTTCGATGGTAACAGGAGTTAGGGCTGGCCCAACTACTTATTTTATGAACGATCAACGAACGGTAAGTAGGAGATGAGGCTTTGTCCTTATAATCCATCGTTCGCGGCTTATTTGAGATTCAATCAGAACGAAAAATCATGTTTGATATGAACGTTCGATGTTCGATTATAAACGTTCGTAGATATCAAAATGATTTATAATCGTTGTATGGGTCTGGCCCATTTGTGTGAGTGATCGACGTTCGATATTCGAAAGGATCAATGAATTGGGGTTGGCCCAACTATAATGAAATACGAAATAAAACCGGGAGTTCGTCGTTTTTCAGGCAAACTGTTAAAGCTAACGTTTTTTAAAGGGAAGACGAAGTCTAACCCCAACAGATAGCCCCCTAGTCTATCGAGCGATGGATCCTCGATAGAGTGTTTGATCATACTCGATAAAATCGCATCAGTCGTTGTTACATCAGATCAGAAAAATCTGAACGGACTGACGAATTACTCGATGGGAAATCTCGAGCCCAGTGAGAGATGAAATCTCTATACACGTGGCGTGCATTGACTGGGTGTTCTGAAACGGCATTGGGATTCGTATCGTTATGGCGCAGGTCTGAGCTGGCGTGCGCGAGATTTTAGGGTTTGTCACGATGCGACGTATGATCATTTGAGTGGGAATTTGAAGGGTTATGTTACCCCAGCCGTTTGATCAAAAATTCTCTGAAAATCAGGATCGTTGGTTATACAGCGAGGCTATATAACGCTTTACACGATATCATTTCCTCTTTTATTTTCATTCGGAGCATCAGAGAATTCAGAGCGTCTGAGAGATTTCGAAGGGTTTTCGAAACTTCAGGCAAGATTTCTCCTCCTGTTTTTCTTTGTTTCGAGTAGTTTTGATTTGGTAGAATTTCATTTGCTATGTTTTTGAATCTTTCTGGTCATTTTTCTGTGTTTCTTTCGGGTAATATTCTGGTTTGAGGGTTTCGTTGAGATTTCTGAGACTTTTCTTAGGGTTTTAGAGTTACTGTTCTTCGTGTTTATCCGAAACTTCAAGAGAGTTTTGAAACGATAGGATATTAGATCTGAAAATTCTCCATCGTTCGCCTGCGATTTAGTTTGTAAATCATGGATAAGGAAAAGCAAATCGTCAAAGACGTAGATATAGAAGTAGAATGGACGAGCTCCGACTCTAGCGATGACAGTTCTGACGACGAGGAATGGGCATCAGCAGTTCGTCAGTCGAGGATCGAACATGAGCATGCACAAGGTCGAGGAGGTGCCGAGACGAGTAACCAGGCGTCTGAAAGGAATCGACCGGCGAGTACTTCAGGAATCGATATTTTGACGATTCCTCCTATTGCTTGTCTGACGAAACCACCACGTCGTCTAAGTACCGAATATGTTCTTCGAATGTCGAACCCAAGGTCAGTCTTGACGGAAGATGACCTGACAGAGATTCGAGGTCGATTTGGTTTCCCAAACGAAGTTCAGCTCCGTCTCCCACTCGAAGGTGAACGAGTGGACACAGTGTCTGAGGGATGGATATGCATGTATACCATCTACTTCGAGTGTGGTCTGAGGCTTCCAGTTCCTCCTCTTCTCATCGAGTGTATGCATCACTACCAGCTGGCCATTCCGCAGTTGATGCCGAACGGGATGGGAGTTTTCTTAGGTCTGATAGTATTGGCTGACGAGGCAAGCATTGAGTTATCAGTAGATGATGTTCTCGCCATTTACTATCCACAAAAAAACTTCAAAGACCGAGGACGATACTCGATGTATCCAAGGAAGAAGAAGCAAGTGGTCGGCGAAATGAAGAACGCCGACCGATACTGGCAGGACCATTACTTTTTCATGTTAGTAAATGAAAAGTCAATGGGAGGACTTGCCAATTCATTTTTCCCATTATGCGGGTTTCTTCGTAAGTATCGAACATAGAGCGTCGAACATGTTATAAAGACACTTGTAGATGAATCTAATTTCATTTTTGTCGTATTGCAGGCCAAGAATCGAAGAAACCGCCATCGAAAGCTCTTTTGTTCGAAGAGAAACTCGAACGACTGCTCGCGCTCCCAAACAGAGAGTGGAACGAGATTCAGAATTCCCAGCGACTGCGAGCGTCGAGCCTTTGGAAAAATTTCATCGAACTCCCAACAGGTATTCGTAAACGAGTTCCTTCCTGGGTAGATTGGCCGTTCGTGATCAGGGGAGCGTTGAAGAGACTCTTCGGTACTCCACTATTCATCGAACCGTTAATTGACGAGGAGGCTCTGATCGCAGAATTCGCTCTGGATACGATGAACATCGAATTCCCATCTCCGAAGGAATTGCTCGCCAGAAGAAAGGCAGCAAAAGAAGCTGCGAAGGCGAAGGCCACTGATGCTGCAGCAGAAAATGCAGCAAAAACGAACGAGCCAGCGCATTTACCTGTGCTCGAATCTTCTCCTGAGCCTCCTGCCAAACAGCTGTCTCCAAGTCGGAAGAGGAAAGCCGTGGAGAACGGCAAAAAGAAAGTTCCTGCAAAAAGGAACAAGAAATCTAAAGCCCCCTCCGTCGAGAAGGATGTCGAACAGACTCCCTCTCAAAAAAGTAGCCTGGTGGAGGTCGATCTACCAGAGAACATGAGTCTCCTTGACGACCAAAAGGCGAGCGTTGAAATCATGAAACAGCTCATTTCTCAAGTAGATACCGACACTCTGCACAAAGGTCGAATTCAGACGCACTTAGACAATCTACTATGGAATAACTTGAAGGTACATGTTTAGGAACTAAAATATATATATATTTTATTATTATTATTATTCTAATCTGCTGTGATGTTTTAGGCTGGCATTCAAGCAATGGGACTCATCTATCGAACAACGGATAGAATCCGCGAGCAGAGGCTTAAGGTCGATCAACTCGAAGACCAAAACAAACGGCTCGAGGATGAAAAGAAGCAGCTCGAGGACAAAAACAAACAGCTCGAAGAGAGGAACAGACAGTGGGAAAAGAGGGTGCAGAACATCGAGCGCAAGTTTAACGACGTTAAATCGAGTGCAGATGGTTTAATGTCCGAGCTTCAGAGGGTTCTTCAATCTGGCAAGGAGATGTCGGACATAATGACAACTATGGTTGACAAGTACAACGACTCGCAAGCGAGGAACCAGACACTTGAAGCTGACAAGTCTGCTCTCGTAACTCAGATTAAGGATGCGTTCGAGAGAGCTACTCTCAAAGCCCGGTACGACATACTCAAGGAGTATAAACAAGGGCTACTCATCGATGCTGAAGTCGATGAAGAGATCGAGCTCTATGAGTTTCCAATTGATGAAGCTGGAACTTCATCATCTGTTCCTGACCCTCCTGCAGCCGAATCAGATGTTCCGACCGTCGAGCCTGCAACTGAATCAAATGCTCCGAACGTCGAGTCTGTGGCTGGAGTCCCTGAGCTTCAAGAGATGGAGAATTAATTATTTTTTGTAATTTTAATTTTTCTTTTGTAATTTTTCTTTTCATTGGAACAATGAATTTTTATGTAAAAAAATTTTATTCCATTGGATTAAAGAAATTTTTTTTTTGACTTGCACATTTATAGTTGTGTACAAATATGCAAAACGTGATATTAGGTTTGTTAGATCGAACGTTAGATGACGAATCCTTATAGCGATCGAGCTGCAAAGATTAATAATAATTGTGAGATTATGAATCGTCGAGTATGTTCGGACGATCGTTAGATGTTGAATCGAATAGCGATCGAACTTCAACGTTGTAGATAATTGGAAACACACGATAGTAAATCGTTAGGTCTGTTAACCCGAACGTTCATTAAGACAAACGTTTTATGTTGAAACGAACAGCGATCGAGCTGCAATGTACATTGGGAAGCATAAGATAATTAATTGTTAAGTTCGTTAAGACGAACGATGTATGCTCCAACGTTGATAATTGAGAAAGTCAAATTCATAATCAATGAAAATGAATTTAAAAGAATACACGTTTTTTGTCGAGGAAAACATGATTTTAATTAATAATGTAATGTAGCTGGACTCGTTCAAATGTGACGAGCTGCCTTCGTACCCAAAGTTTAGGGATCAAGCCATTCGTAGTTCTAACACGGTTAAGTTCGAATTTACGACTCAACTCGTATTCGCGGATACGAGCTGCCTACGTACCCAATGTTTAGGGATCAAGTCGAACGTAGTTCAGGGCAGCTCGTACATTGCGTAAGAGCAGTGAAGTCTTAAGGCATAGACCTACGGGTTTGATGTAGCGATGAACGCTCGCCATAATGGATCTAGCCCTTACAAGAATAACGTTAAAGATTAAAAGTCTTGGTTGAAAGATACAAAAATTACAAGTAATATTTACGGAGGTGATGCGCGTTCCAACTCCGGAGAACTTCTACTTCATCGCTCGTCTCGAGACGGTATACACCTGGTCGAATAACCTTCAAGACCCTGTAAGGTCCTCCCAATTTACTCCCAGTTTCCAGCGTTTGGTTCGGCAGTGTTTTGGAATACTTTTCGAAGTACGAGATCTCCTTCGTTAAAAGTTCTCGGTCGTACTTTCAAATTGTAATACCTCGCCAATGATTGCTGGTAGTTCGCCATGCGAATCAAGGCTTGATCTCGTTTTTCGTCAAGGACGTCCAGATTGTCGTTGAGCATTTCTTGATTTTGACTTTCATTTTCAAAAGCCAAATCACGCCGGAGTGTAGGGACACCGATTTCTGCTGGGACAACAGCTTCAGCACCGAAGGTCAGTGAGAATGGAGACTCTCCGTTCGCTCTTCGTGGGGTTGTTCTGTACGCCCAAAGTACTCCATGAAGTTCGTCTACCCATCGTCCCTTTCGAGCTTCGATCTTCTTTTTCAAATTCTGAACAATGGTCTTGTTGGTAGCTTCAGCTTGTCCGTTCCCTTTGGGATACCTTGGGGTTGAAAAGCTGAGCTCGATCTTCCATCCTTGACAGAATTTTCTGAAGTTGCCCGAGATGAATTGGGATCCATTGTCAGTGACAATCTCCTGCGGCAAGCCGAATCTGCAAATGATGTTCTTCCAAATGAAGCCTTCGACGTCCGAATCTTTAATATCCGCAAATGCTTCTGCCTCAACCCATTTTGTGAAGTAGTCAGTGAGTACGAGTAGATATTTGCATTGGCCGCTCGCCCTTGGTAATGGACCCACTATATCCATTGAATACTTCATGAATGGATATGGTGATGCAACGCTCGAAAGCCGTTCGGATGGCTGGTGGAAAACGGGGGAGTGCCTTTGGCATTTATCACACCGCTTGACAAAGTCTTCGCTGTTTTGGAGCATGGTTGGCCAGTAATAGCCTTGACGCTTGACTTTGTTGCATAGAGATCTTCCCCCAAAATGATTTCCGCATTCGCCTTCATGGATTTCTTTCAACACATAAGTAGCTTCCTTGTCGTCGAGACATCGAACGTAGGGACCGCTAAACGAACGACGAAAGAGGACGTCATTGATCAGTGAAAATCTTGCAGCTTTAGTTCTGATCTTTCGTGTCTCTTGTTTGTCATCTGGTAACAGTCCCTTCTTCAAGTAAGCTACAATGGGTGTTCGCCAGTCTTCTTTTGCTTCGTCTGAAGTAATTGTGGCTTCAATTTGAATGCTGGGTTCTTCAATAAATTCGACTGGGATGCTTCGATGCATATGTGACTCAGACATCGAACCGAACGCAGCCAAGGCGTTCGCCGGCACATTTGAGTTCCGTGGAACTTGTTGAATCTTGTATTCTTCAAAATGCTGAACAAGCGAACGAACAACGTTCAAGTATGCTTCCATCCTTGTGTCCTTGGCTGTGTATTCTCCGAGTACTTGATTTACAATGAGTTGCGAATCGCTATAGATATTTAGGCGTCGAGCCCCCAGTGCTTTAGCCAAGCGTAGCCCAGCGATCAATGCTTCGTATTCAGCTTCGTTGTTCGAAGCATTGAACCCCAGTCGGAACGACTGCTCGATTATTTCTCCGTTGGCTGACTTACAAAATACTCCCACTCCAGATCCCTTCAAATTTGATGCTCTGTCCACCATGAGCATCCATGAGCATTCTCCTTCGTCTTTCGTTGTAGAAGGAATTGGAGTGAGTTCAGCTACGAAGTCGGCAAGTACTTGTGATTTCAAACTGGTTCTGACCCGATATTCGATGTCAAATTCGCTCAACTCTACCGCCCATTTTGTCAGACGTCCAAATAAGTTTAGACTATGCAGAATGGTTCGTAAGGGATAGGTTGACAATATGACGATCGAATGTGATTGGAAATATGGCCTCAACTTCCTTGCAGCCGTTATCAAGGCAAGGGCCAACTTCTCAACTACCAGGTATCGCGTCTCTGCATCAAGGAGTGACTTGCTGACATAGTAGACTGGTTGTTCGCCATTCGAGTCTCGAACTAGAACGGCACTTACAGCTTCCTCAGTTACGGCTAAGTACAAAAATAAACTTTCTCCGGTGAGTGGTTTGGCTAGAATAGGAGGGCTAGATAGATACTTTTTTAGTTCGTCAAAGGCTTGCTGGCAACGTTCATTCCATTCAAACTTCTTGTTCCCTTTGAGTAGCTTGAAAAAGGGTTGGCACTTATCAGTTAAACGAGCGATGAATCTGTTCAGAGCTGCAATCCGACCAGTTAGCTTCTGAATCTCCCTTTTGTTCCTGGGAGATGGCATATTAATAATTGCCCTTATCTGGTCCGGATTAGCTTCGATTCCTCGTTGTGTGACAATGTAGCCCAAGAAATTTCCAGATGTAACGCCAAACGAACATTTACCGGGATTCAGGCGCATGTTGTGCTGCCTAAGTACTGAAAAACATTCAGACAGGTGCTCAATATGGTCTGCAGCCTTTAACGATTTTACCAGCATGTCGTCAATATACACCTCCATCGTTCGACCTAGTTGGTCAGCGAACATCGCATTAACAAGTCTCTGATATGTCGCGCCTGCATTCTTCAGCCCAAATGGCATAACTTTGTAGCAATAGATCCCCCTCTCTGTGATGAAAGCCGTCTTCTCTTGATCATCGGGATGCATGAGGATCTGATTGTACCCTGAAAACGCGTCCATAAATGAGAGCAATTCATGTCCTGCGGTTGCATCAACCAATCGATCAATATGTGGTAGGGGAAAGCTATCCTTTGGGCAAGCTTTATTCAGATTTGTGAAGTCGATGCAGACTCTCCATTTGCCATTTTTCTTCTTGACTATTACGACGTTTGCTAGCCACTCTGGATATTGCACCTCCTTGATAAATCCAGCCTCGATTAACTTCCGTACTTCATCGTTGACTATCTTATTGCGTTCGATTCCAAGTTTCCTTCGTTTCTGTTCGACAGGCTTGTGGCTTGGATCGACGTTGAGTCGGTGTATTGTTACTTCTGGATCAATGCCTGGCATGTCTTTATGTGATCATGCCAAACAGTCTTGATTATTCTGGAGGAAACTTAGCAACTGTGTACGAACAGTGTCTTCGAGCAGGGAGCCAATGTTGATGACTCGATCTGGCTGAGCTGGGTTTATCTGGATCTCGTCTAATTGTTCCACGTCCGGTAACACTTGATCGTTCGATTCTTTACTCTTCTCTAGTTGCTATAAACGATCAACTTGTTTCATCTTCAGAGAATGGAGGTAATAAGCTCGTGCGACCTCTTGGTTTCCCTTGATCTCTTTAACACCTCTCTTCGTTGAGAACCTGATTCTTTGATGATATGTGGACGGAACAGCCTTCATTGCGTGAATCCATGGCCTACCAAGAATAATGTTGTAGGCCGAAGGGCAATCCAAAACTAAAAAGGTGGTTAGTCTGTTCTCTCCTGCTGCAAAAACAGGAAGTTTAATTTTACCAACAGCAACGGTCGATTCTTCGTTGAAGCCGGTCAGTAGGGTCGTCGAGCTCTCAATGTCCGACTCTGATAATTCCATCTCCTTCAACGTTGAAAGGAAAAGAACATCTGCTGAGCTCCCATTGTTCACCAGAATCCGACCTACTTCACAATTGGACACGTTAAGAGTCAAAACTAACGCGTCATCGTGAGGTCGGCTGAGGCTTGTAGCCTCGCTGCTATGAAACGTGATTGAATGCTCGACAGGATCATCTGGGAGTGTCACGGCGATCGGTTGTGTGGCTCTTCTTCGGTGGATCTTGATCGAAGTTATAGTTTCTCCACTGTAAATTGAGCCCCCGCAAATAACTCCAATAGTCTTGTGAACAGGTGGAGGCGAAGGTGTATCCTCGATCTGCTGCACGACTCTGCGTTCCTTAGACTCGTTGCCAAGTCCATAAGTTTCTTTTCCCTTCTCCATAAGGAATTCTCGAAGATGGCCTTTCTTGAGAAGCTCTGCGACCTCTGCTCTCAACGCCCTGCAATCGATGGTATGGTGACCATGATCTCTGTGAAATTCACAGTACTTTGCCATATCCTTTATAGGATTTTCTGGTAGCTTTTTTGGCCATGTGACAAAGTCTTGGCGCTTGAGATGAGCGACAAGCTCTGAAGGACTAATGCCGAGGGCATACTTTGGTGGGGACAGTGGACGCTTGTGGTCACGCCTGGTCATTCGCTCTGCTCTGTTCTCCGTTCGTCGTGGAGGGTGTGCGCGTTCACGTCTGACCGCCTTCTCTCGTTCTTCGCGAACCCTCGACACTTCTTCCCTCGTTCGAGCCAGATCGCGATCAACTCGCTCATTCTCCTCCTCCAGTTCAATGAATCCATTTGCCCTGTGTAGGGCATCCTGAACCGTTGGAGGGTATTGAGTGCAGATTTCATTTTTGAACAGGGATTTGTGTCTCAAGCCCTTCTTCAATGCTTCTCTCGCCGTTCTGTCGTCGAGCCCAGATATCTCTGAAATCGCCTTACTGAAGCGCTTAATGTAAGCGCAAAGCGATTCATGCAGACCTTGTATCACCCCCATATGTCCTTGGTCGTCTTCCCCGACTGAACGTGGACTGAATAGCTATGCATAAATTCGAGCGATAGCTCGTCGAACGAATCGATCGACTCTGGGGGTAGGTTACAAAACCATCTTAAAGCTGCTCCTTTCAAACTCTGCGCGAACAGCTTGCACATCATGTCATCGAGCATTCCAGTAGGAATGTTCATTGACTGAACAACATGTTTATATTGCAAAAGATGGTCGTGAGGGTCCGACATTCCATCAAATCTTGGGAAGGAAATGCTGCCAAACTTCGGAGTGATGGTGTGTGTGATTCGCTTCGTCAGAGGCGTTTCTCTGACACCACGAGCGAGGTCGTCGAACCCCGGAGTGGAGGTCGTTGCACGATGGATCTGGGAGGAGAAGCGTTGTTCCATCTGGGCCTCGAGTGTCCTCATTTCTTTGGACATGAAATTTCTCATCATGTCCTCGACGTTTACTGTCCCTTGTGGAATGGGATGCTCAGGAGTTGACGGGACGTCGAACGTCGAGCGCCGAGCTTGAGTGGTGTTTCTCCTTGTATCAAATCCATGGGCTGGTCTTTGCTGTTGCTGCTGTTGTTGTTGTTGTTGTGTTCGTCCTTCATTCCCCGAAGTCGGGTATCCAGGTGTATGCAGTGGTTGCATTCTGACTATGGGGCTGTATGTGTTGTTCCTCGTTTGCTGAGGATTGAATTGTGTGGCTTGTTGCCAGCCCCCAGCGCTCGCACCTGAGGAGTACCCGAAGTATGGGTTATAGTAAGAGTAAGTGGCCTGAGCGTTGATGGTCATCAACTGGTTTTTGAGAATCTGGTTCTCAGCGTTGATGTTCTCCATTTGGCTCTGTTGGGCGCTATACTTTTTGGAGAGGTTTTCTACCAATCGCGTCAAGTTTGCGATTTGGGAGTTGGCTTCCGAAGCAGAAGCCTCTTGGGGATGAACAGGACTTTCTTGAGAAAACTCCTCTTGATGTTCTTGTTCTTCAGCCATTGTTGCTTTATGAATTCTGAGTGTAAAATGTCCAAGGCCCCACGGTGGGCGCCAAACTGTAGATGCTGGATATCTACTGTCAAATATTAACCGGAGTTAGTCAATACTGATAAATCAGAATATATTGGGCCCTTGGAAATTGTTAATGAAATTTATAAAACAACCCGATACGAAAATAACGAAACAAATGAAATCAACATTGAATTAACAACACCACAATTTAGAGAGGTTCGCCCAACGAGTGCTACGTCCTCTGTAATTGATATTTCTTCACTGTATCTGATTGTTTTTTATTACAGGGAAACTGTAAATTTTGAGGAAGGAGAAGTATGAATATACTGTTTTGGAGAAATGTGTCTTTCGAAGAAGAAGAAGTCCCTTTGTCCAGGGGGGTCTTCCTCTATTTATAGAAGAAGATCAGTGGGTCTGACCCGTAACTGATAGTAAACGGTTACTGCTTATCATCCTTGGAACACGTGTCATGACATGGAATTGGCAGTTACCCGTATGAATCGCAAATAATGGGCCTCAGCAGTTACTGATGAGCAACCATTGGCAGTTATGTATTTGTCAGTTTCCATAATAGATATGGCACATCATTACCCATCGTAGTTTCGATGGTAACAGGAGTTAGGGCTGGCCCAACTACTTATTTTATGAACGATCAACGAACGGTAAGTAGAAGATGAGGCTTTGTCCTTATAATCCATCGTTCGCGGCTTATTTGAGATTCAATCAGAACGAAAAATCATGTTTGATATGAACGTTCGATGTTCGATTATAAACGTTCGCAGATATCAAAATGATTTAGAATTGTTGTATGGGTCTGGCCCATTTGTGTGAGTGATCGACGTTCGATATTCGAACGGATCAATGAATTGGGGTTGGCCCAACTATAATGATATACGAAATGAAACCGGGAGTTCGCCATTCGTCAGGCAAACTGTTAAAGCTAACGTTTTTTAAAGGGAAGACGAAGTCTAACCCCAACAACGGTAATTCCACACCCATCTCAAATTTAAAAAAAAAAATAACGAAAATATCCATTATAAAACACAAAGTAACTGTGACATAATTTGTCCAATTCAAATTAATGCAAGTGAATGACATAGCCTGACCTTTACATACATTTTATGTAGATATAAACTTGAAATAAAATTTAAATTGTGCAACATATCATGACAATCCCATTCGCATCTAACTTTGAGATTTATTTTTCCCTACTCTTGTTAGAATGATAAATGAATTGTATATATGTCAATATTATAACCATCTATGAAATAAATGGTATTGAACATATCAATCTTATAATCATCTTTTGAGTCAATCTAACATGCTAATATAACGTAGTACACTTCAATTTAATGAACACAATTATATAGATTTAAAACTTTTTTTTACTTTTCTATATTTTCTTAAGAGTAATTAGTCTAAATACTTTCTGAACTCTTTCGAAGGTGACGGTTTGGTCCATATTTTTTTTTTAAATTTTGGCCGAGATGACCATAAACTCTCTAAATGTTGGCAACCTTAATAATTTCCGTCCAATTTCATTAAGTTTCTAACGGAAGAGGTCATGTACAGTAAATGTGATCTAATTTAAAATAATATTTTAATAATATAATAATAAATTTAATTTTAACAAAAATTGAAAACAAAAAATCAAAAAGGCCTAGATTTCTTCTCTCTCCTCTCTCTATATTCTCTCTCTCTCCATTTCCTCTCTCTCTCTCTCTCTCTGTGTCTCTCGAATTTCTCCTTTGAGTGGTCATCATGAGTGGCCTCGGCAAGGGCGTCATTGCCAGCAACATCGGTGAACTCCTCAAGGCCTGTGGAGACAGAGCTCGTGGGTTTGGTGGTGGATCTTAAGTTCATGTGGGGGGTGGGTCTAGGGGCCGATCTTGACTTCATTTGGGGGTGGGTCGGATCTTGAGTTCATTTGGGGTGGGGTGGGGTGGGGGGGGGGGGGGGGGGCGCGGTGGGGAATGGGAGGGTTGGCAATCAACAATAGAGAAGAAGGCAGGGCTGGGTTTTGGGGCTGCGTTTGGCTAATGGAGAAGAAAGGGGTAGACATGAGCTCAGTGGTGGGGTGAGGGGCTGCATTAAATGACCGATGGGGGCTTGAGTTTGTTTGCTGGGGGGCCCACAGGGTTTCTCAGCTCTCTCTCTCTCCATCACCTAAGATCAACTACGGAGAAGGCGCTTGAGATTGTCGGGGGCTCTCCTTAGCCTGAGATTAGCGACTGGGGGTGGGGGGACTGGTTTCTTAGTTCTCTCTCTCTTTTAATGTTATTGGTGTGAGATGTTGTTTAAATAAGAGTATTTTTATCTTTTAATTATTAATTGGGATACGTGATGGGTTGTATGAGCTCTTCTGTTAAAAAACTTTAACTGTTTTAGATAAAAATGACTGAAATTTTTAATATTTAGATAATTTAAGATCATCTCAATCAAAAAATAAATTAATATTAAATCATCATCTTCAAAAAAATTCATAGATTATTTAGTCCAATTACTCTTCTATTAATCTCACTATTTTTTATTCATGATTGTTAAGAAATTTTTCTTCTGCTTGTGGGGGGATGTTTGACGTGTAGCCATGTGCTTGTACTTGTCCTAGTAATGGGTTCAGGTTGGATCACCACGTAAACACGCAAACAAATAAATTAACTGCAAAAAATAAAAATAATGAAATTAAAAAAAAAATCATTTGTTGCTTAGATGACGCCCCGCTGGCGCTGCACCTTCAAACGAAATTAATGAGAAAAAATTATCCCACCCACGATCTGTTCTTAATGCATCGTCTCTTCCTTTTTGTTTTTACTCTCTCTCTCTCTCAATAATGTATATAGCTTGTCTTAAGTAGGAATTAGGAGGGGAAGAAATTCATAACAAGTCTTAGCTCTAGGGCAATGCGGACCCTAAAATAAAAACATTAAAGAGATCGCAAAAATTTAGAGGATAATTAGTTAGATTTAGCTAGATAAAGCATTTAAATACAATAGACGAAGGCAAAAACAGTTAAGAGTACTGGCGTTTTTGCCATTGCTATTACATGTGTATTGTTTGCGCAGTGCTCGAGGTATCCCATTTTTTTTTTTTTTTTGTGCTGCCATGTGGCTGAAGGATATCTAATAAATTCTGCCGATAGGTCATGTGTTATGCGTATATGCATTTTACTTTATTTTTTAATGCGTAGGTAGTGCATAATGTGGCATCTATTAGCTTAGTGATTTATTTTATTTAAATAAATAAATCAACCAATCAAAAGGGTTATGAGATATCCCTTAGACAGGGATAATTGATAAATACCTATAAATAAGATATCTATCTTAACATTCAAAGAGAGAGATAATTAACCCAATTAGAAAAAACAAAATTCTCATTTCTTTGGTGGATTTCTAAGAGTAACGAATTTATATCTTAATTATGTATTTTAGGATTGGTGATTTTTATATCCTTAAGTAATGAATTAGTCTAAACTATTTGTTACCTTTCAAACCATTCTGGTATCATCTCTATCCTTCTAATCATCTACGAGTTCATCAAATGCTGAGCTCATGAGCGGGGTTTGTGTCATCCGGGGAGGAGGAGGGCCACCAAATCAAAGCTCTGGATGAGGTCTGGTTGCTGCCGATTGTGAGACATTTCTTATTTCATTGGTCATCGTCTTGGTCTGTCCTTTGGAGAATCTGGTTTGTGAAAGGAAGAGATTTGTATGGTGGTGCTTGTGTCAATCTTGCTGCCACAGAGGCCCATGTTTGATTATGTTTTCTCCATAATATCAAGAATAAAGAAGCCTAGTTATCCTTTTCTCTCTTTCTATATATTTGCATTCGGTAATCTCACATGATATTGGTGGAACTGTAATTAAGCGTTTTCGCACCACTCATGCAGTTTCAGTTTTGTGAATTGGCTTTCTCTGTCTTTTTCATTTTTGATTTGCGTATTGTTTGCTGTTTGGTAATACTCGTCGGTTTTCGTAAGGGTTGGTGGAAGAGACGATTTGTTTCACTCTATTAATGTGCAATTGGATGTGAAAAAAACGTTTGTCTTTGAGTTGTGTCATGAAATGTGTGTGTGTGTGTGTGTGTGTAGTTTTCTTGTGTAGTCAAATAGGTCGAGTGCTTGGTGACATACGGTTTAGCGAACCATTATAAATCAATTTACTTTTTTTAAAAGGAAAATCGCATTTATATTTTCATTAGCTTGACTCATTTGTTTTTACTATTTTTGTATTTCTTTGAAATGAAAATTTCATTTAATTCAAGATAATAATTCCAAACATATGAGATTGATCCCACGTATATAAAGATAAAACCCTCAATGAAAACTGACACGATCAGTATAATCTAATCATACAAAAAGGAAAAAATGGATATCTGAGACTTGAAAACGAGATAATACCTCGACATACCATTATCGAACACACATAAGGCTCCTTTTAATAATTACTCTACAATCGATGGAAACTCCAGATCGATTGAGAGGCTATCAACTATAGCACTAAGATCACCACTAAATCCGTCAAGATTCGTATCTAACGGAACTAGAACATTGCATAGACTCAGATCTGGCGTGTAACAAACCAATTCGGAAGGTGGGAAAATCGACACCATTGTTACAAACCATAAGATAAAATAAAACACCATAGTATTAAACCTAAAAGAAGAAGACAAAAATGCCATTATGAAATTTAAAATCCTACAATAAACTGGGAAAATCTTACCACCATAGATAAAATCATTGTCAACAACTTAGCCAGTGCACTTGTCAAGACCTAAGCAAACAAAGCCATAGAGAAGAAATTTATCGCTGAAAGAACAAGCGTCCAAAAATTTTTCATCTTTTACGCGTCATATCTATCCCAAAATGACTTTGAATAACCACATCACAACTCAGATCTTTTTTATGGTGATAAGATCTCCACTATGTGGGCCGAAAATTGGAGGCCAGCCCGAAGGTGCTGTCGAACTCCAACCCCAAAAAAGGAGGGGCAAGACTGTAAAGCCCTAGGGCAGAGAACAAATTAAGTTTAGAGAAAGGAAGAGAGAAATTTTATGGCTATTTTTTGTATTTCTGTGGTTGATATCTACGAGTTCTTTTTCTTTTTTTTTTTTAGGTTGATAGCGTTGAGATTATATTAGCGAAATGTTTTGCAATACGACAATTCTTGTTTCTAACGTTCCCCTTTTTACATCGGTGACCGACATGGAAAATCAACCACATCGGTTTGGGGGGTTTTTCACGTCGGTTGAGTTTCCACGTCGATTGGCTGCCAGCCAACGTGGAAAGTCAATAGCGATGGTCGGGACTGGGTTGAAGCAAAAGGTCCTTTGTAGCAAGCGTCAAAAGGTCCCGATGCTCGAGTTCACAGATATGAAGTGTGGGTTGAAGCATACCGAAAGAAAAATAAGCAGATTGATATTATGGATGTTACTTTTTTTTTTTTTTTTTTGAAAAAATGTTATGTATGTTACTTCAAACATATGAATTATTTTATCAATTAACTTCACATTTTTTTCGATACAAAAATTCCGTTCTTCTTGTAACTCTAATATTACATTTTTGAAAATCATCAATAAATAAATTTTAGAATTAAAAAATTACTTGTTTCACCTTTTAATTTTCTCAAAAAGCCCTTATAATCAAATTATTTATCTTTCTTCTTTCTCTACATACTAAATCTAAACTACTGACAATTTTTTTAATATGTTTTATTTCATTTTATTTTTTAATTTTTTTCTCACGAGATTTCTTTTTTCGTTTTAGATATTCAATAAAAATTCTTCATCACTTTATGTGTGAAGATAAATATCTATGAACTTATTCTTTATATACTTCTTCTTGAGATTATAAAAATTTGAGGATGATGAAGTTGAGTGTTCCACTAGCATGGTTGAAAATATTATGAATTTGGTTAATACTTTTATTAGATAATAGAAAAGGCTTATAATTCAGAGTTTGTATGAATTCCTAACTATTTCTCTCAATTATTCATAAAATGAATAACGAATCAAATCGATATATCTAATTATATATCCGTATCATCATATGTGTTTTCTATTTGCTTGTTATTTCTTAGAAAACAAAAAACTAATTATAACATGGAACTTCTAAAAATAGGAATAATAACAAACAAAATTAAAGAATCCTTTCTTATAAACATTCTCACATAAATGAACAAAAAAATAACAACAAAATTTAACATTTGAAAAAAAAAAGTAAGGAAAAAATATATAGGGATTTAGAATGTAATGGGAGGATAAATAATAAATTAAATAATTTATTTATAAAAGTTTTTTAGAAATATTATAAGGGTTAATTTCACTTTTAGCACTTATAGAATAAATTATATTAAAAACAGCAGCACTTTTTGTCCCCTTCAGTTTTAGCACAACCACGTCATCACCCACTTTTTGGTTGATGTATAAAGGCATATATGCCATCAGCCAACCCTAAGCTGAAAAATTTTCCTAATATCCCGCCCCCCTCACTCCATTCCCTCCACAGCCTTAACGACAGTATATAAACAACTGTACAAAAAATATTTCAATTTTTCTGCCCTCGTTTCCTTGATTTTCTCTTACCCAATCCTCACGAATCCTCCCTGCACCATTACCCATTGATCGAAACTAACTCTAATCATAAAAAATCTATCCACATCTTTTTTTTCACTCTGTTAACATTGACCGAAGCTGCCAGATCTGCTTCAACTCCATTTGAGTGGATATCTTCCCGTTTCTAATCAACCAATCTGAGATAATGGTGGTTTTTAGTTGGTTTTATTTGTTAATTCATGCTTTAAATGAGGGTATGTTAAGATGGTCATCTGAAACAAAAATGTCATTTTCATGACAAACCGGTCATTGTGATATTGACCATATGGTCATCATCATCATGACCAGTTTTGAATGCAACCGGTTATTAACCAGTCATTTTCATATTGACCATCTGGTCATCATCATTGTGACCAGTATGAAATAACCCGGTCAGTTTCATGTTGACCATCCGGTCATTATCATTGTGACTAGTATGAAATAACCCGGTCATTTTCATGTTGACCATCCGGTTAACATCGTCATGACCAGTATGAAATAACCCGCTAATTTTCATTTTGACCATCCGGTCATTATCGTCGTGACCAGTATGAAATAACCCGGTCAGTTTCATATTGATCATCCGGTCAAAATCATTGTTACCCGTATGAAATAATCCAGTCAGTTTCATGTTGACCATCCGGTCAACATCGTGGTGACCAGTATGAAATAACCCGGTCAACACAATGTTGACCATACTGGTCATCATCATTGTGATCAGTATGAAATAAAGCGGTCAGTTTAATGTTGACCATCCGATCAACATCATCGTGACCAGTCTGGAAAAAATCGATCATTTTCATATTGACCATCCGGTCATTATCATTGTGACCAGATCTAATATATAAGCCATCCTATTATGATTCATAATTTTTCCTATCTTTTTAAAGCCAAAAATTTTATTTATTCGATAACTTTTTGCAGTTTCACAGTAAATGGAGGACGTTTGTGTTTTCATCAAGTTTAATGGTCAATGAGACGGCACATTGAGCTATGTTGGTGGCGAAATGAAGGAAATATTGGTGCCCGAGACCGCAACATACGTTGGTCTTATTAAGTTGGTCAGACGTGCAATTGGTATTAGGGGTCCAACCAAAACTATAGTCTTGAGATACGGTGTTGAACCTGGATTGCCTCTTGTCAGGATACAGTGTGATGGTGATGTTAAATTCTATATACAATTGAAGAAGAAGGATGTTTATGTGCTTAGTAAATTTCCTATTACCATCGACGTATTGGATGATATTGCGGATGACGCCATGCCACCGGAGCTGGGTGAAAGCAACCACATAGACGTTCAACTTTCCAGAGAGGGTGTACAGAGTGATGAAGCCATGTAACATGTAGATGAGAGGAATCTGATCATCCATTCTCCTACTCCTCATATACCTCATCTTCCTCCTCATGTAGACGAATTGAAGTTTGGGGGTGATGCTCGTCAATCAAACGAGAATAGTATCGAAGCAAGCATTGTAGCACATTCTATTGCCAATAATATTACATCTCAATCCGATAATGTACCGAGCACTGACAATTTATCCGGCTCAGTAGTTGTTGCTGATTATACACCTGTCACAATGCGCAGAAACTGTATTTTTCAGAACAAAAAGTTGTTGCAATACCATCTTCATCACAATGCCATGAGTAAACACTATCAATCGGCTATCGACCACGGGTAGATGAGTTGACCCTACACACTTCAGACCAGTTATTAGGCAGAACTTGTTGATGGAAAATCTGGCAAAGTCTTCACCAAGCTCAAACCATAGAGCATCACCCATTCCTGAGTGAGTCGTCAGGCGCATGACAATGTTGTGGAATACCTGCCCAGCCCAACCAAGAGTATCTAAATGCACAAACTGTTGAATGCATGGCTGATATTTGAGGGTCTCGTACTGTCTCGGTGTAATGACTAGAATTTCCCAACGTCATAATGTTTTGTATAGATATTGGAATTATGCCCTGAAGGTATTTATGAAAAGCCCAGCTTAGGGTTTTTATTAGATATTGCGAGTTCTTATGCTTTTATAAGACTCCAAAAAATTATTGCTTTGTAAAGCAAGTGACCTTTTGAGTAAAACGGTATAAAATGTAATGATCAGCTTGTTTACAAATTTTGATTTCTGTTATGAATAATCAAAGTTTGTAATTAAGAAATGTTTATGTGTTATGTTAAATTCTTCGAAAGACCTTTTTGTAGTAAAAGGCAAATCTATGATTTATGATTCTCTGTTAGTAGTTTCTAAAATTAAGAGAACCCTAGACGCAGTTCAGATAAATTCTGGATAATGGTCCAGTGCAAGTATACTGTTATCAGTTGAAAACAGTATCTGAATATGTATGCTAGTATGAAAATGAACTGTGTTTAGGAGTTAAGCCAAGTAAGGTCTTAATCGGTGATACCTTGTCCTAAAAAGAATGACAAATGTCACTTTGAGAACCGGCCACCCTATAGGGACTAAAGTGCAAATGTTTTGCCTTTAGGGGTCAAAATGCAATTTTGTGAAAAATTGTGGTTCGATAGATAAATTTGTAAATTTATGGAACTATGGATTTTTCTAGTTAGATTTCCTAGTTCAATTTAGCTTATGATGATTTTTAAATTTGGTTAACCTAGTTGGAAACCAAGGAATCAAGTTAGGTTTGGATTGGTTCAAAATTGACCAATCATTTGCCTACACTTGTACTTAAGGGAACCGGCCACATCAAGGGTTAATGAGCTGATATTTTGCTCTTAAGGACCAATAGGCAAGGTATGAAAAATTTGAAGTTCATTAGAATTTGATACCTCACAATTTTAACCTTGCCTAGTAAGCAAAGTAGTTTTGCATACTAAGCTATGTTGCATTTTGCAACTTTCACACCTAGCAAGTAATGGCCGGCCACCTTATCAAGAATTGCAAGAAAATTTTATGATTTTAAGGGCTGATTAGTAGATAGGGAATTAGGTGTTTCTTTATGAGTTTGACACCTAAAAACCTAGCCTTGCTTAGTAAGCATTTTAGTCATGCTTACTTGGCTATTTGTGATGTATCATTAAGCAAAAATCTGTCCATGTGGCACACTAAGGAACCGGCCACCACCTTGGCTAGACACATCATGAAACTAGCCTTGGTTAGCAAGCACTTTAGCCTTGCCTATTTGGCTAGCAAAGCCAAGCACACCAAGCCACCTAAGGCCGGCCACCATATGGTTTAGACACCTAATGGCCTAGCCTTGGTGAATCACCATTCTAGCTTGCTCATTTGGCAAGCCAAGCTCTTGCCAAACCTACACCAAATCCGGCCATTTGGAGGAAGAGACACCTCATGGTCTAGCCTTGATGAGTCACCCTTTTAGCTTGCCTCTTTGGCCAGCCAAGGCCTTGCCAAATCTGCACAAAAATCCGGCCAATTGGAGAATGACACACCATGATGTAGCTTAGATGAATCAGCATTTCTAGCTTTGCCACCATGGCTAGCTAAGATTTTGACACATCATCACTCTAATGACCAGCCATCCTAAGGGCAAGGCACATCACCTAGTAGCCTTGGTGAGTCAATTTAGCCTTGCTTACTCATTTTCTAGGGCCAGCCATGGCCGGCCAGCACACTAGGATTGCTGGAAAAAAATAAAAATTCTTGGAGGACTAGATGGCAAAGTAAGAACAAGAATTCATCTATAAATAGGTGAAGGCAAAATCTGTAGGTTTCTTTTAGTTAACCTTACAGCCATCAAGCACCTCTTTTACCCCTTAAGAGCCGAATAAAAAGTGAGAGGGAAAGCTGTAGACAGATTGGTTTTCGGTTGGTGTTGGTCTAGTGAAAAAGAAAACCTCCGAAACCCTAAGCTAGAATTTGTTTTGTGAAGCTTGAGGTAAACTTTTTAACCTCTAGTTTTCATTCACGTTTTTGATAAGAAGATTATGAGTGTGATGTTATGTATAAGCATGAGTTTATAAAAAGCAGATTCAAGTACTATGCCTTATGTGTAGTTGATAGTTTTCGGTTTCGATATGCTAGTTTCGAAATAAAATTTTATGCAAGTTTAAGATTTTTGTTTTACAAAAATTATATGAGTAAGATCTGATTGTATGAGTTTGAAATGGTTAGGTAACGCCTGCATGCTTGGTATAGGCTCACGAGGTAACCGTTTGAGGTAGTGTGCACGTTAGTTACCTAAAAACCAAACCGAACAAAAAACTGCCAGTTTCGGGTCAAACTGGACAGTAAATTTGGAAAGTGAATTTTGAGGCCCTTAGAGGCCGAATCATGAAAAAGTTAAAACTACAAAGTTGTAGAAAATGGAAAATCCTAGGGATCAACGTGAACAGTTTTTAAAAATCAGGCCTCTAAGACCTTCGTTTTTACAAAAACCAGAGACCAAATTTTAGGGTAATGAAAATGGTCGAAGAATTTTCAAAGGCAGAAACAAGCATGTTTAAGTCAGATTTGAGTTTTGAGTTAAAAACAGAAGTTGTAGGAACCTTCAAGGTCTACAACTTTCATGAAGGAAATATTTTTAAATTCGAAACAGATTTGTTAAAAAAGGATCAAATTTAAAGACTGATTTCAAATATAGTTTGTTTTTAGAATTTTAGTGTTTTAAAATATAGTAGGATTTTAAAAGTTTATGCTATGTTTTAATATCCTTGTACTGAGATAAGTCAATAACTGGGGTCGTATGATACTATGATAGGATGATTCTCATCCTATGATTTTTTCTGTGAAAACAGGAAAACCACTCGGTTAGGAAAAGCGCTAAACTTGAGATTTAGTATCTGGTAAGTACAACTCCGTCTACAGCATAGACTTTCCGTTGTATACTTACCCAAGTATGATGAATGATTGCTATTAGAATGTGATGTAAATATATGCTAGAATTGTTTGATTCGATGTTATGATTATTATGATGATATCAAGCTTATGATTATTATGGTAATATCAAGCCTATGATTATGATGATATCAAGTTTATGATTACGAGATAAGGCATGTTGTTAAGATATGAGTATGATTTAAGTTTAGTGACATCACGAAGCATGTTCACTAACAAGATCAATTATGAGATCACGAAAAGCAAGTATGATGGCAAGCGAGCTTGCCGTGTCGTACCGACCCGCGTTAGGTCGGGTTGGACTGTGGTTTGAGTTGGAAATGGACTGGCCGCCCCAACCAAATCATAGTTGCGCGTCCGGTACGTACACTTATGTTATGGGGCCCATAAACAAGATAAGTTAAGAATGCATGAAATGGCATAATACGAGCATAATCGGTCATGCATATATTATGCAATGCTATGATATGTTATGTATGAAATGTTACGATATGATGAGTTAAGTATTAAATGCTATGATATGAGATGCTATGTAAGATTATGAAATGTTATGATATGAGATGCTATGTAGGGTTACGATGAATTATGTTTTGAGTTGTATTGTCACGGATAAATATATTGTACTTGCTGAGCGAAAGCTCACGTCTTACGTCTATGCTGTAGGTAAGCAACCTACGGGCAGTTGTTGATACAAGATGGCGAGCGTGGCAGGGCGAACTGTGAAATGTGGGATTAATAGCCGCTACGCGTTTTGTTCTTTTTGTATGTATATAATTTCGTATTCCGAACATTGTTATATTATTATGCTTTCCGCTTATCCGTGCTGTATATATATATATATATATATATATATATGGCTAATCGCTCGTACGCGTTATGTAATAATAATAAAAAAAAAATTTCCGCTGCTTACGCTAAATAAGTAAGAACGTATGTATGTATGTATGGTAACGGCCTGTGCAAGGCGGGTCGTTACAGAGTTGGTATCAGAGCGGTTTCCTGCTATCTAATTTCACAGTATGCCTGCCATTGCCGCCATAATTGTAAGTAATTTTATTTTATGAGTAAATACTTATTACGTAATTATGTTATGCTAGACGCGACGTTATGGATCCCGCGCATGTAAATGAGGATCGGCGTGCAGTGATGTCTTTCTACGAGTCGCATCCTATGATTTTTGATGGCACTAGACGGACGGTGTCGTTGGCAGCATGGCTATATGACATGGAATTGATTTTCCATCTTTGCCATATCGAGGAGCGACTACAGGTCTCATTAGCCAGTCGATGTCTCGCAGTAGACGTTCGACTTTGGTGGATGACGATAGGAGAGAGAGAAATGCCAAGTCGGACTTGGGCGCATTTCCGTGCGTTACTAGTTGCGCGCTATGGACCGATACCAGATGAGGGGGCAGATGAGCCCAATCGCGATCCGACGATGTACCGGCATACGCACCATGCCCGATATCTGAGTTTTTCAATGGTTTGGCACGCCTATCCGCAGGAGTCTATGAGCCACTACTGTCGGAGGTTCCAGGAGGAGTTATTGTCATATGTCCCCCAGGACCTGGCTAACCCGGTGACATTGGCATTGCAGACACTTCGAGACGGACTGCCTCATCAGATCCGACAGTATGTTCCTATACCGATGCCAGGCATGACGGTGGGGAACATGATCGATGATATTTTAGAGGCGGAAGCTGTCATGCAGGCCATGCAAGTTGCTGAGGTTGCGGGTGGTCCGCAAGCACCAGTCGATGAGGCTGGGATGGGAGAGCCGCCTTACGAGGCCGATCCAGCACCGCCCCAGGACGCCGAGGCTGATATGGCCGTAAATGAGTTCGATGATTTCCTAGTCGCTCTGGAGGATCAGCCTGAGGATCCCCCGATCATTGACATTTCTAGCGACGACGAGGAAGAAATAGAGCCAGCGCCAGAAATTGAGCATGCGGGCTGGCTAGAGAATGACGATGATGTGTTTGATTATGGCGAGGACCCCGAAGAGATTGTGTTTCATGACGGAGCTGAGGAGTCAGATTCCGACACATCCTCGGTGGTTACGATCGAACACCTAGAATAGACTAATCGTGTATATATATTTTGAGTAGTTTACGACTAATATGTACTAGCTTATCTTTTTGTGACTTTTTGACGATAGGCTTGTACTGTTATATGATGAGAAAGTGTTAGAGACTTCCATCAGAAGTTATGGTTATGTATGCACAGTGATCGTGTCAAAATGTATTTACAAGATTGTAAATATGAAGTACTTTTTATAAGAATGTAAAAAGTCAGTTCAAGAATGATATGATATGTTTATGAAAGGTATGAAAGAAAGGATATTCCTAGTATGATAATATCTTTTCTTGTGATTTGATAGGAACTAGAAAATGGTTCGTACTCGACGAACGGTACCTATAAATCCGTTAGAACCGGATTTTGCAACCGTTGTAACGAATTTGCAACGGCAGTTGCTGGAACAACAGCGAGAAACGAATAGATTGCGGGAGCAATTAGCTCATGTGAACCAGAGACCTCGACCTGAGGAAGTTCCTCTACAACAGAATAGAGTACCTCCGGAACCAGAAGTTCAACCAGAGGTACAGCCGGAAAATCCACGGAATTTTGGAGTTCCGTTAGTACCTGCAGAAGTTCCAGTAAACATGCAGCCAGTACGGGAGGATTTACTGTACGAAAGATTCAGGCGAATGATGGCGCCTGAATTCGACGGATTGATGGACCCAATAGCTGCGGATAATTGGTTAATCGATATCCAAGTTATCTTGGACTTTATGAGGCTATCGGAACAGGAACAAGTTCTATGTGCTTCCTTCGCACTCAAGAAAGACGCTAGACACTGGTGGAGGACTGTCCAAATGCGTCGAGATGTTGCCACCATGGGCTGGCAAGATTTTGTGACGGAGTTCCGTACCACGTACTACAACAGGGAAATCCTGGCAGCTCAGCAGGATGAGTTCGCTAGTCTGAAACAAGGGTCAATGACAGTATTGGAGGCTGTCAAGAAATTTGATCAGTTAGCCCGGTTGTGTCCGGAGTTGGTTCCCAATGAAACGGAAAAGGTGAGAAGGATGATGAAGATGTTCCGTACTGATATTGCCAAGCAGGTTAGTGCTGGCAGTAGCCCACCTACCCTGGTATCTGATTGTGTGAGTCGGGCAATGAGAGCCGAATATTGGATAAACCAGGACAAGGAAGCAAGGGCTCAGATTTTTAAGGCGAGAAAGGAGGAGAAAACCGTAGTAAAGCCAACACAGCCCCGTCAAGGCTTAGAGTTGAGTCAGAAAAGCCCGATAAGTAGCCCGGCGCAAGGTTCCAAATATTTTGGGAGGAACAAGAGAAAAGGGAATTTCTCTGGTCAGGGTCAACAAAGGAATTACCCTCAAAAGAAGAACAATAGAGGAAATGAGGGTAATAGCACTGATTACCCCACGTGTACTAGGTGTGGAAGGAAACACCCAGGAGTTTGTAGAATGGGGTCAAATGCCTGCTTCCTGTATGGTAAGGAAGGGCATTATGCGAAGAACTGCCATCTGAATAATCGAGGCCAAAATCCTTTGTACCCGAGTCAGAACACCAACAGGCAGCTGCATGCAGTCCAAGCTAAACTTGAAGGACCCTCAATCACTCAAGGCAGATTAGAGGCTCCTGAATCTCAAGCTAGGATCTATGCCTACACCAAGGGTGATGCTGAAGCTGGGACTTCACATGTGGTGACAGGTCAGATTTCCATCGCCACCTTCGATGCTATTGCTTTGTTTGATTCTGGGGCTACTCACTCATTTGTATCTTTGGAGTTCGCCCAGAAGTTAGGAAAAGGAGTGGATAGTTTAGATCAACCTGTTAAAACTTCTTTGCCATCCGGAGAGATTTTGTGGTCCAATTTTTGGATACGAAATACTTCCGTGACTATCTGTGGCAGAGAATTGTTTGTAGATCTCATCGTGATCAAGCTTCAGGATTTCGATGTGATCTTAGGGATGGACTTCTTAGGCAAATACAACGCCAAGATTGACTGTCGAAAGCGTTGTGTAACGTTTAACCCGTACGAAGAGGAGGAGTTTAATTTCTACGGACAATCTCGGAATTCAGCAACCAAACTGGTTTCAATAATGAAGGCTTGGAAGATGTTAGCTAATGGTTGTCAAGGATATTTAGCTAACATGATGGATAAGGATTGTAAAGTGGAGTTGATGCCGGAAGATGTTCCCATTATAAAGGAATATGTGGATATCTTTCCGAAGGATTTACCCGGACTTCCGCCAGAACGCGAGATTTTGTTCGAAATCGAATTACTACCTGGAGTTGCACCGATCTCCAAAGCGCCTTACCGTATGGCACCAGCTGAGCTTAGGGAATTGCAAGTGCAGTTACAAGAATTGCTTGACAAAGGATTCATCCGACAGAGTTACTCCCCATGGGGAGCACCGGTGTTGTTCGTAAAGAAGAAGGATGGATCATTACGTATGTGTATCGACTACCGCGAGTTGAATAAGATTACGATCAAGAACAAGTATCCCCTTCCGAGGATTGACGATCTCTTCGATCAACTCAGAGGAGCGGTAGTATTTTCGAAGGTCGATCTACGTTCAGGCTATCATCAGCTCAGGATCAAGGAGACAGATATCTCCAAGACGGCCTTTCGAACACGTTACGGGCATTATGAGTTTTTGGTTATACCATTTGGATTAACCAATGCCCCGGCAGCATTTATGGACCTTATGAATCGAGTATTCAAGGAATACTTGGATAAGTTCATCATTGTTTTTATCGACGATATTCTGATCTACTCAAGGTCCAAAGAGGAACATGAACGTCACCTTAGATTGGTGATGGAGACGTTGAGAAGGAATCAGCTTTATGCCAATTCACAAAATGTGAATTTTGATTGGAAAAAGTTCATTTCTTGGGTCATGTGATATCGAAGGAAGGAATTTCAGTAGACCCTGCTAAAGTGGAGGCGGTTAGTGCATGGCCAGCACCCAAAATGTTACGGAAATAAGAAGTTTCCTAGGATTAGCTGGCTATTACCGACGATTCATCGACGGATTTTCCAAGATCGCTACACCCCTCACCGCTCTTACCAGGAAAGGAAAAACTTTTGAATGGACTCAGAAGTGTGAGGAGAATTTCCAAGAGCTCAAGAAGAGGCTGACGAGTGCGCCTGTGTTGATAATTCCTGATGTAGATGCAG
>CM046372.1:19127149-19499310 GCA_025413025.1 Ficus hispida
ATGAAAAGCCAGCTTAGGGTTTTTTTAGATATTGCGAGTTCTTATGCTTTTATAAGACTCCAAAAAATTATTGCTTTGTAAAGCAAGTGACCTTTTGAGTAAAACGGTATAAATGTAATGATCAGCTTGTTTACAAATTTTGATTTCTGTTATGAATAATCAAAGTTTGTAATTAAGAAATGTTTATGTGTTATGTTAAATTCTTCGAAAGACCTTTTTGTAGTAAAAGGCAAATCTATGATTTATGATTCTCTGTTAGTAGTTTCTAAATTAAGAGAACCCTAGACGCAGTTCAGATAAATTCTGGATAATGGTCCAGTGCAAGTATACTGTTATCAGTTGAAAACAGTATCTGAATATGTATGCTAGTATGAAAATGAACTGTGTTTAGGAGTTAAGCCAAGGAGGTGATACTTGTCCTAAAAGAATGACAATGTCACTTTGAGAACGGCACCCTATAGGGACTAAAGTGCAAATGTTTTGCCTTTAGGGCCAAAATGCAATTTTGTGAAAAATTGTGGTTCGATAGATAAATTTGTAAATTTATGGAACTATGGATTTTCTAGTTAGATTTCCTAGTTCAATTTAGCTTATGATGATTTTAAATTTGGTTAACCTGTTGGAAACCAAGAATCAAGTTAGTTTGGATTGGTTCAAAATTGACCAATCATTGCCTACACTTGTATTAAGGGAACCGGCCACATCAAGGGTTAATGAGCTGATATTTTGCTCTTAAGGACCAATAGGCAAGGTATGAAAAATTTGAAGTTCATTAGAATTTGATACCTCACATTTTAACTTGCCTAGTAAGCAAGTAGTTTTGCATACTAACTATGTTGCATTTTGCAACTTTCACACCTAGCAAGTAATGGCCGGCCACCTTATCAAGATTGCAAGAAAATTTTATGATTTTAAGGGCTGATTAGTAGATAGGGAATTAGGTGTTTCTTTATGAGTTTGACACCTAAAACCTAGCCTTGCTTAGTAAGCATTTTAGTCATGCTTACTTGGCTATTTGTGATGTATCATTAAGCAAAAATCTGTCCATGTGGCACACTAAGGAACCGGCCACACCTTGGCTAGACACATCATGAAACTAGCCTTGGTTAGCAAGCACTTTAGCCTTGCCTATTTGGCTAGCAAAGCCAAGCACACCAAGCCACCTAAGGCCGGCCACCATATGGTTTAGACACCTAATGGCCTAGCCTTGGTGAATCACCATTCTAGCTTGCTCATTTGGCAAGCCAAGCTCTTGCCAAACCTACACCAAATCCGGCCATTTGGAGGAAGAGACACCTCATGGTCTAGCCTTGATGAGTCACCCTTTTAGCTTGCCTCTTTGGCCAGCCAAGGCCTTGCCAAATCTGCACAAAAATCCGGCCAATTGGAGAATGACACACCATGATGTAGCTTAGATGAATCAGCATTTCTAGCTTTGCCACCATGGCTAGCTAAGATTTTGACACATCATCACTCTAATGACCAGCCATCCTAAGGGCAAGGCACATCACCTAGTAGCCTTGGTGAGTCAATTTAGCCTTGCTTACTCATTTTCTAGGGCCAGCCATGGCCGGCCAGCACACTAGGATTGCTGGAAAAAAATAAAAATTCTTGGAGGACTAGATGGCAAAGTAAGAACAAGAATTCATCTATAAATAGGTGAAGGCAAATCTGTAGGTTTCTTTTAGTTAACCTTACAGCCATCAAGCACCTCTTTTACCCCTTAAGAGCCGAATAAAAAGTGAGAGGGAAAGCTGTAGACAGATTGGTTTTCGGTTGGTGTTGGTCTAGTGAAAAAGAAAACCTCCGAAACCCTAAGCTAGAATTTGTTTTGTGAAGCTTGAGGTAAACTTTTTAACCTCTAGTTTTCATTCACGTTTTTGATAAGAAGATTATGAGTGTGATGTTATGTATAAGCATGAGTTTATAAAAAGCAGATTCAAGTACTATGCCTTATGTGTAGTTGATAGTTTTCGGTTTCGATATGCTAGTTTCGAATAAAATTTATGCAAGTTTAAGATTTTTGTTTTACAAAAATTATATGAGTAAGATCTGATTGTATGAGTTTGAAATGGTTAGGTAACGCCTGCATGCTTGGTATAGGCTCACGAGGTAACCGTTTGAGGTAGTGTGCACGTTAGTTACCTAAAAACCAAACCGAACAAAAACTGCCAGTTTCGGGTCAAACTGGACAGTAAATTTGGAAGTGAATTTTGAGGCCCTTAGAGGCCGAATCATGAAAAGTTAAAACTACAAAGTTGTAGAAAATGGAAAATCCTAGGGATCAACGTGGACAGTTTTTAAAAATCAGGCCTCTAAGACCTTCGTTTTTACAAAAACCAGAGACCAAATTTTAGGGTAATGAAAATGGTCGAAGAATTTTCAAAGGCAGAAACAAGCATGTTTAAGTCAGATTTGAGTTTTGAGTTAAAAACAGAAGTTGTAGGAACCTTCAAGGTCTACAACTTTCATGAAGGAAATATTTTTAAATTCGAAACAGATTTGTTAAAAAAGGATCAAATTTAAAGACTGATTTCAAATATAGTTTGTTTTTAGAATTTTAGTGTTTTAAAATATAGTAGGATTTTAAAAGTTTATGCTATGTTTTAATATCCTTGTACTGAGATAAGTCAATAACTGGGGTCGTATGATACTATGATAGGATGATTTCATCCTATGATTTTTTCTGTGAAAACAGGAAAACCACTCGGTTAGGAAAAGCGCTAAACTTGAGATTTAGTATCTGGTAAGTACAACTCCGTCTACAGCATAGACTTTCCGTTGTATACTTACCCAAGTATGATGAATGATTGCTATTAGAATGTGATGTAAATATATGCTAGAATTGTTTGATTCGATGTTATGATTATTATGATGATATCAAGCTTATGATTATTATGGTAATATCAAGCCTATGATTATGATGATATCAAGTTTATGATTACGAGATAAGGCATGTTGTTAAGATATGAGTATGATTTAAGTTTAGTGACATCACGAAGCATGTTCACTAACAAGATCAATTATGAGATCACGAAAAGCAAGTATGATGGCAAGCGAGCTTGCCGTGTCGTACCGACCCGCGTTAGGTCGGGTTGGACTGTGGTTTGAGTTGGAAATGGACTGGCCGCCCCAACCAAATCATAGTTGCGCGTCCGGTACGTACACTTATGTTATGGGGCCCATAAACAAGATAAGTTAAGAATGCATGAAATGGCATAATACGAGCATAATCGGTCATGCATATATTATGCAATGCTATGATATGTTATGTATGAAATGTTACGATATGATGAGTTAAGTATTAAATGCTATGATATGAGATGCTATGTAAGATTATGAAATGTTATGATATGAGATGCTATGTAGGGTTACGATGAATTATGTTTTGAGTTGTATTGTCACGGATAAATATATTGTACTTGCTGAGCGAAAGCTCACGTCTTACGTCTATGCTGTAGGTAAGCAACCTACGGGCAGTTGTTGATACAAGATGGCGAGCGTGGCAGGGCGAACTGTGAAATGTGGGATTAATAGCCGCTACGCTTTTGTTCTTTTTGTATGTATATAATTTCGTATTCCGAACATTGTTATATTATTATGCTTTCCGCTTATCCGTGCTGTATATATATATATATATATATATATATGGCTAATCGCTCGTACGCGTTATGTAATAATAATAAAAAAAAAATTTCCGCTGCTTACGCTAAATAAGTAAGAACGTATGTATGTATGTATGGTAACGGCCTGTGCAAGGCGGGTCGTTACAGAGTTGGTATCAGAGCGGTTTCCTGCTATCTAATTTCACAGTATGCCTGCCATTGCCGCCATAATTGTAAGTAATTTTATTTTATGAGTAAATACTTATTACGTAATTATGTTATGCTAGACGCGACGTTATGGATCCCGCGCATGTAAATGAGGATCGGCGTGCAGTGATGTCTTTCTACGAGTCGCATCCTATGATTTTTGATGGCACTAGACGGACGGTGTCGTTGGCAGCATGGCTATATGACATGGAATTGATTTTCCATCTTTGCCATATCGAGGAGCGACTACAGGTCTCATTAGCCAGTCGATGTCTCGCAGTAGACGTTCGACTTTGGTGGATGACGATAGGAGAGAGAGAAATGCCAAGTCGGACTTGGGCGCATTTCCGTGCGTTACTAGTTGCGCGCTATGGACCGATACCAGATGAGGGGGCAGATGAGCCCAATCGCGATCCGACGATGTACCGGCATACGCACCATGCCCGATATCTGAGTTTTTCAATGGTTTGGCACGCCTATCCGCAGGAGTCTATGAGCCACTACTGTCGGAGGTTCCAGGAGGAGTTATTGTCATATGTCCCCCAGGACCTGGCTAACCCGGTGACATTGGCATTGCAGACACTTCGAGACGGACTGCCTCATCAGATCCGACAGTATGTTCCTATACCGATGCCAGGCATAACGGTGGGGAACATGATCGATGATATTTTAGAGGCGGAAGCTGTCATGCAGGCCATGCAAGTTGCTGAGGTTGCGGGTGGTCCGCAAGCACCAGTCGATGAGGCTGGGATGGGAGAGCCGCCTTACGAGGCCGATCCAGCACCGCCCCAGGACGCCGAGGCTGATATGGCCGTAAATGAGTTCGATGATTTCCTAGTCGCTCTGGAGGATCAGCCTGAGGATCCCCGATCATTGACATTTCTAGCGACGACGAGGAAGAAATAGAGCCAGCGCCAGAAATTGAGCATGCGGGCTGGCTAGAGAATGACGATGATGTGTTTGATTATGGCGAGGACCCCGAAGAGATTGTGTTTCATGACGGAGCTGAGGAGTCAGATTCCGACACATCCTCGGTGGTTACGATCGAACACCTAGAATAGACTAATCGTGTATATATATTTTGAGTAGTTTACGACTAATATGTACTAGCTTATCTTTTTGTGACTTTTTGACGATAGGCTTGTACTGTTATATGATGAGAAAGTGTTAGAGACTTCCATCAGAAGTTATGGTTATGTATGCACAGTGATCGTGTCAAAATGTATTTACAAGATTGTAAATATGAAGTACTTTTTATAAGAATGTAAAAAGTCAGTTCAAGAATGATATGATATGTTTATGAAAGGTATGAAAGAAAGGATATTCCTAGTATGATAATATCTTTTCTTGTGATTTGATAGGAACTAGAAAATGGTTCGTACTCGACGAACGGTACCTATAAATCCGTTAGAACCGGATTTTGCAACCGTTGTAACGAATTTGCAACGGCAGTTGCTGGAACAACAGCGAGAAACGAATAGATTGCGGGAGCAATTAGCTCATGTGAACCAGAGACCTCGACCTGAGGAAGTTCCTCTACAACAGAATAGAGTACCTCCGGAACCAGAAGTTCAACCAGAGGTACAGCCGGAAAATCCACGGAATTTTGGAGTTCCGTTAGTACCTGCAGAAGTTCCAGTAAACATGCAGCCAGTACGGGAGGATTTACTGTACGAAAGATTCAGGCGAATGATGGCGCCTGAATTCGACGGATTGATGGACCCAATAGCTGCGGATAATTGGTTAATCGATATCCAAGTTATCTTGGACTTTATGAGGCTATCGGAACAGGAACAAGTTCTATGTGCTTCCTTCGCACTCAAGAAAGACGCTAGACACTGGTGGAGGACTGTCCAAATGCGTCGAGATGTTGCCACCATGGGCTGGCAAGATTTTGTGACGGAGTTCCGTACCACGTACTACAACAGGGAAATCCTGGCAGCTCAGCAGGATGAGTTCGCTAGTCTGAAACAAGGGTCAATGACAGTATTGGAGGCTGTCAAGAAATTTGATCAGTTAGCCCGGTTGTGTCCGGAGTTGGTTCCCAATGAAACGGAAAAGGTGAGAAGGATGATGAAGATGTTCCGTACTGATATTGCCAAGCAGGTTAGTGCTGGCAGTAGCCCACCTACCCTGGTATCTGATTGTGTGAGTCGGGCAATGAGAGCCGAATATTGGATAAACCAGGACAAGGAAGCAAGGGCTCAGATTTTTAAGGCGAGAAAGGAGGAGAAAACCGTAGTAAAGCCAACACAGCCCCGTCAAGGCTTAGAGTTGAGTCAGAAAAGCCCGATAAGTAGCCCGGCGCAAGGTTCCAAATATTTTGGGAGGAACAAGAGAAAAGGGAATTTCTCTGGTCAGGGTCAACAAAGGAATTACCCTCAAAAGAAGAACAATAGAGGAAATGAGGGTAATAGCACTGATTACCCCACGTGTACTAGGTGTGGAAGGAAACACCCAGGAGTTTGTAGAATGGGGTCAAATGCCTGCTTCCTGTATGGTAAGGAAGGGCATTATGCGAAGAACTGCCATCTGAATAATCGAGGCCAAAATCCTTTGTACCCGAGTCAGAACACCAACAGGCAGCTGCATGCAGTCCAAGCTAAACTTGAAGGACCCTAATCACTCAAGGCAGATTAGAGGCTCCTGAATCTCAAGCTAGGATCTATGCCTACACCAAGGGTGATGCTGAAGCTGGGACTTCACATGTGGTGACAGGTCAGATTTCCATCGCCACCTTCGATGCTATTGCTTTGTTTGATTCTGGGGCTACTCACTCATTTGTATCTTTGGAGTTCGCCCAGAAGTTAGGAAAAGGAGTGGATAGTTTAGATCAACCTGTTAAAACTTCTTTGCCATCCGGAGAGATTTTGTGGTCCAATTTTTGGATACGAAATACTTCCGTGACTATCTGTGGCAGAGAATTGTTTGTAGATCTCATCGTGATCAAGCTTCAGGATTTCGATGTGATCTTAGGGATGGACTTCTTAGGCAAATACAACGCCAAGATTGACTGTCGAAAGCGTTGTGTAACGTTTAACCCGTACGAAGAGGAGGAGTTTAATTTCTACGGACAATCTCGGAATTCAGCAACCAAACTGGTTTCAATAATGAAGGCTTGGAAGATGTTAGCTAATGGTTGTCAAGGATATTTAGCTAACATGATGGATAAGGATTGTAAAGTGGAGTTGATGCCGGAAGATGTTCCCATTATAAAGGAATATGTGGATATCTTTCCGAAGGATTTACCCGGACTTCCGCCAGAACGCGAGATTTTGTTCGAAATCGAATTACTACCTGGAGTTGCACCGATCTCCAAAGCGCCTTACCGTATGGCACCAGCTGAGCTTAGGGAATTGCAAGTGCAGTTACAAGAATTGCTTGACAAAGGATTCATCCGACAGAGTTACTCCCCATGGGGAGCACCGGTGTTGTTCGTAAAGAAGAAGGATGGATCATTACGTATGTGTATCGACTACCGCGAGTTGAATAAGATTACGATCAAGAACAAGTATCCCCTTCCGAGGATTGACGATCTCTTCGATCAACTCAGAGGAGCGGTAGTATTTTCGAAGGTCGATCTACGTTCAGGCTATCATCAGCTCAGGATCAAGGAGACAGATATCTCCAAGACGGCCTTTCGAACACGTTACGGGCATTATGAGTTTTTGGTTATACCATTTGGATTAACCAATGCCCCGGCAGCATTTATGACCTTATGAATCGAGTATTCAAGGAATACTTGGATAAGTTCATCATTGTTTTTATCGACGATATTCTGATCTACTCAAGGTCCAAAGAGGAACATGAACGTCACCTTAGATTGGTGATGGAGACGTTGAGAAGGAATCAGCTTTATGCCAAATTCACAAAATGTGAATTTTGATTGGAAAAAGTTCATTTCTTGGGTCATGTGATATCGAAGGAAGGAATTTCAGTAGACCCTGCTAAAGTGGAGGCGGTTAGTGCATGGCCAGCACCCAAAAATGTTACGGAAATAAGAAGTTTCCTAGGATTAGCTGGCTATTACCGACGATTCATCGACGGATTTTCCAAGATCGCTACACCCCTCACCGCTCTTACCAGGAAAGGAAAAACTTTTGAATGGACTCAGAAGTGTGAGGAGAATTTCCAAGAGCTCAAGAAGAGGCTGACGAGTGCGCCTGTGTTGATAATTCCTGATGTAGATGCAGGAAATTTCGTGATCTATAGTGACGCTTCTAAAAATGGATTAGGAGCTGTCTTAATGCAGAATGGCAAGGTAGTGGCCTATGCATCCCGACAGTTAAAGATTCACGAAAGGAATTATCCCACGCACGATTTAGAGCTCGTGACAGTAGTTTTTGCACTTAAAATTTGGAGACACTATTTGTATGGGAATAGGTGTGAAATCTACACTGATCACCAGAGCCTTAAGTATATCTTTACTCAGAAGGAGCTCAATATGAGACAACGTAGATGGCTGGAACTTGTAAAGGATTATGACTGTGAGATCCTTTACCATCCTGGAAAGGCGAATAGAGTAGCAGATGCCTTAAGCAGGAAATCCGTAGGCATGCTGATGTCTATTGGAATGTTTCCTAAGCCACTACAAAAGGAAATTTATGAGTTTAAATTAGAGATGATAACAGGGAAATTATCTTCTCTAACCATTCAGTCTAATTTGATGGAATCCATTAAGTCTCACCAAGAAAAGGATTCCTTTTTGATGAAAACTCAGCTTTTTGGAGGAAAAAGCAATGAGTTTAGAACCGTTGCAGATGGCGTCATCTACTTCAAGGAGAGGATCTGTGTTTCCAACTTCGAAGTCTTGAAGGATCAGATTTTGTTGGAAGCACATATGACGCCATACTCAGTACATCCAGGAGCTTCCAAGATGTACAAAGACCTCCGAGAAAGTTTCTGGTGGCCCAATATGAAGAATGAGGTAGCAGAATATGTGTCGAAATGCCTAACTTGTCAGAAAGTTAAGGCTGAACATCGACATCCGGGTGGAGAACTGCAGAAGATAGAGCTTCCTGAGTGGAAATGGGAGCAGATTACTATGGATTTCGTAGTAGGACTACCCAGGACTACAAGTGGGAGTGACACGATTTGGGTGATTGTTGATAGATTAACCAAATCGGCTCACTTTATTGCGATTAAGGTCACCTTTTCTGTGGAAAAATTAGCTGAAATTTATGTATCCCAGATTGTCAAATTTCATGGAGTGCCAAAATCGATCATCTCGGACCGTGATGGACGTTTCACTTCTCGATTTTGGACTAGTGTTCACAACGTCATGGGGTCGAAATTAAAGTTCAGTATGGCATTTCACCCCCAAACTGACGGTCAATCAGAACGAACCATCCAGACACTGGAAGATATGCTAAGGTCATGTGTGCTGGATTTCAAAGGAAACTGGGATTAGAAACCGCCATTGATCGAATTTTCATATAACAACAGTTATCATGCTTCGATTGGTATGGCTCCATTTGAAGCATTATATGGAAGAAAATGTCGATCTCCTATCCACTGGCAGGAAGTTGGACAAAAACAGCTACAAACCACAGATTTTATCAAAAAGACCTCGAGGACATTCAGAAGATCAGACAGAGGCTCGACATAGCTTTTAGCAGACAGAAAAGTTATGCCGACAAACGTAGGAGACCTTTGGAATTCCAAGTGGGAGATGCGGTTTTCATCAAGATTACTCCTATGAAAGGAGTAATGCGCTTTGGAAAGAAAGGGAAGCTTAGCCCAAGATATACGGGGCCATTTGAGATCCTTGAAAGGATTGGAAAAGTAGCCTATAAGCTTGCCCTACCGCCTGAATTGGCTTCGATGCATAATGTTTTCCATGTATCGATGCTAAAGAAGTATATATCCGACCCTTCCTATGTGCTTAGTCAAGAACCAGTAGAGGTTCAAACGGACTTAACTTATGAAGAAAAGCCCGTTCAAGTACTGGATTGGGAAGAGAAGGTCTTAAGAAATAAAACCATTCCCATGGTTAAAGTGTTATGGCGACACCACAGGGTTGAAGAAGCAACCTGGGAGTTGGAAGATGAGATGAGGAAGAACTATCCCGACCTGTTTTAATTTTCGTGGACGAAAATTTTTAAGGGGGGTAGATTGTAATGACTAGAATTTCCCAATGTCATAATGTTTTGTATAGATATTGGAATTATGCCCTGAAGGTATTTATGAAAAGCCCAGCTTAGGGTTTTTATTAGATATTGCGAGTTCTTATGCTTTTATAAGACTCCAAAAAATTATTGCTTTGTAAAGCAAGTGACCTTTTGAGTAAAACGGTATAAAACGTAATGATCAGCTTATTTACAAATTTTGATTTCTGTTATGAATAATCAAAGTTTGTAATTAAGAAATGTTTATGTGTTATGTTAAATTCTTCGAAAGACCTTTTTGTAGTAAAAGGCAAATCTATGATTTATGATTCTCTGTTAGTAGTTTCTAAAATTAAGAGAACCCTAGACGCAGTTCAGATAAATTCTGGATAATGGTCCAGTGCAAGTATACTGTTATCAGTTGAAAACAGTATCTGAATATGTATGCTAGTATGAAAATGAACTGTGTTTAGGAGTTAAGCCAAGTAAGGTCTTAATCGGTGATACCTTGTCCTAAAAAGAATGACAAATGTCACTTTGAGAACCGGCCACCCTATAGGGACTAAAGTGCAAATGTTTTGCCTTTAGGGGCCAAAATGCAATTTTGTGAAAAATTGTGGTTCGATAGATAAATTTGTAAATTTATGGAACTATGGATTTTTCTAGTTAGATTTCCTAGTTCAATTTAGCTTATGATGATTTTTAAATTTGGTTAACCTAGTTGGAAACCAAGGAATCAAGTTAGGTTTGGATTGGTTCAAAATTGACCAATCATTTGCCTACACTTGTACTTAAGGGAACCGGCCACATCAAGGGTTAATGAGCTGATATTTTGCTCTTAAGGACCAATAGGCAAGGTATGAAAAATTTGAAGTTCATTAGAATTTGATACCTCACAATTTTAACCTTGCTAGTAAGCAAAGTAGTTTTGCATACTAAGCAATGTTGCATTTTGCAACTTTCACACCTAGCAAGTAATGGCCGGCCACCTTATCAAGAATTGCAAGAAAATTTTATGATTTTAAGGGCTGATTAGTAGATAGGGAATTAGGTGTTTCTTTATGAGTTTGACACCTAAAAACCTAGCCTTGCTTAGTAAGCATTTTAGTCATGCTTACTTGGCTATTTGTGATGTATCATTAAGCAAAAATCTGTCCATGTGGCACACTAAGGAACCGGCCACCACCTTGGCTAGACACATCATGAAACTAGCCTTGGTTAGCAAGCACTTTAGCCTTGCCTATTTGGCTAGCAAAGCCAAGCACACCAAGCCACCTAAGGCCGGCTACCATATGGTTTAGACACCTAATGGCCTAGCCTTGGTGAATCACCATTCTAGCTTGCTCATTTGGCAAGTCAAGCTCTTGCCAAACCTACACCAAATCCGGCCATTTGGAGGAAGAGACACCTCATGGTCTAGCCTTGATGAGTCACCCTTTTAGCTTGCCTCTTTGGCCAGCCAAGGCCTTGCCAAATCTGCACAAAAATCCGGCCAATTGGAGAATGACACACCATGATGTAGCTTAGATGAATCAGCATTTCTAGCTTTGCCACCATGGCTAGCTAAGATTTTGACACATCATCACTCTAATGACCAGCCATCCTAAGGGCAAGGCACATCACCTAGTAGCCTTGGTGAGTCAATTTAGCCTTGCTTACTCATTTTCTAGGGCTAGCCATGGCCGGCCAGCACACTAGGATTGCTGGAAAAAAAATAAAAATTCTTGGAGGACTAGATGGCAAAGTAAGAACAAGAATTCATCTATAAATAGGTGAAGGCAAAATCTGTAGGTTTCTTTTAGTTAACCTTACAGCCATCAAGCACCTCTTTTACCCCTTAAGAGCCGAATAAAAAGTGAGAGGGAAAGCTGTAGACAGATTGGTTTTCGGTTGGTGTTGGTCTAGTGAAAAAGAAAACCTCCGAAACCCTGAGCTAGAATTTGTTTTGTGAAGCTTGAGGTAAACTTTTTAACCTCTAGTTTTCATTCACGTTTTTGATAAGAAGATTATGAGTGTGATGTTATGTATAAGCATGAGTTTATAAAAAGCATATTCAAGTACTATGCCTTATGTGTAGTTGATAGTTTTCGGTTTCGATATGCTAGTTTCGAAATAGAATTTTATGCAAGTTTAAGATTTTTGTTTTATAAAAATTATATGAGTAAGATCTGATTGTATGAGTTTGAAATGGTTAGGTAACGCCTGCATACTTGGTATAGGCTCACGGGGTAACCGTTTGAGGTAGTGTGCACGTTAGTTACCTAAAAACCAAACCGAACAAAAAACTGCCAGTTTCGGGTCAAACTGGACAGTAAATTTGGAAAGTGAATTTTGAGGCCCTTAGAGGCCGAATCATGAAAAAGTTAAAACTACAAAGTTGTAGAAAATGGAAAATCCTAGGGGCCAGCATGAACAGTTTTTAAAAATCAGGCCTCTAAGACCTTCGTTTTTACAAAAACCCGAGACCAAATTTTAGGGTAATGAAAATGGTCGAAGAATTTTTAAAGGCAGAAACAAGCATGTTTAAGTCAGATTTGAGTTTTGAGTTAAAAACAGAAGTTGTAGGAACCTTCAAGGTCTACAACTTTCATGAAGGAAATATTTTCAAATTCGAAACAGATTTTTTAAAAAAGGATCAAATTTAAAGACTGATTTCAAATATAGTTTGTTTTTAGAATTTTAGTGTTTTAAAATATAGTAGGATTTTAAAAGTTTATGCTATGTTTTAATATCCTTGTACTGAGATAAGTCAATAACTAGGATCGTATGATACTATGATAGGATGATTCTCATCCTATGATTTTTTCTGTGAAAACAGGAAAACCACTCGGTTAGGAAAAGCGCTAAACTTGAGATTTAGTATCTGGTAAGTACAACTCCGTCTACAGCATAGACTTTCCGTTGTATACTTACCCAAGTATGATGAATGATTGCTATTAGAATGTGATGTAAATGTATGCTAGAATTGTTTGATGCGATGTTTTGATTATTATGATGATATCAAGCTTATGATTATTATGGTAATATCAAGCCTATGATTATGATGATATCAAGTTTATGATTACGAGATAAGGCATGTTGTTAAGATATGAGTATGATTTAAGTTTAGTGACATCACGAAGCATGTTCACTAACAAGATCAATTATGAGATCACGAAAAGCAAGTATGATGGCAAGCGAGCTTGCCGTGTCGTACCGACCCACGTTAGGTTGGGTTGGACTGTGGTTTGAGTTGTAAATGGACTGGCCGCCCCAACCAAATCATAGTTGCGCGCCCGGTACGTACACTTATGTTATGGGGCCCATAAACAAGATAAGTTAAGAATGCATGAAATGGCATAATACGAGCATAATCGGTTCATGCATATATTATGCAATGCTATGATATGTTATGTATGAAATGTTACGATATGATGAGGTAAGTATGAAATGCTATGATATGAGATGCTATGTAAGATTATGAAATGTTATGATATGAGATGCTATGTAGGGTTACGATGAATTATGTTTTGAGTTGTATTGTCACGGATAAATATGTTGTACTTGCTGAGCGAAAGCTCACGTCTTACGTCTATGCTGTAGGTAAGCAACCTACGGGCAGTTGTTGATACAAGATGGCGAGCGTGGCAGGGCGAACTGTGAAATGTGGGATTAATAGCCGCTACGCGTTTTGTTCTTTTTGTATGTATATAATTTCGTATTCCGAACATTGTTATATTATTATGTTTTCCGCTTATCCGCGCTGTATATATATATATATATATATATATATATATATATGGCTAATCGCTCGTACGCGTTATGTAATAATAAAAAAAAATTCCGCTGCTTACGCTAAATAAGTAAGAACGTATGTATGTATGTATGGTAACGGCCTGTGCAAGGCGGGTCGTTACACTCGGAGACAACCATTGGCCCAATTTTTTCCACATTTCAGTTACATTAACGAAAGTATTTATCTTCGCCCTCGTAATTTCACTGTCTGGTATGAGTCGAATATATTGACGCTGCGTTAATAGTGGTAACCTAAAAGAGTTAGTATATGTTGGAGAGTGAAGTATTCATAAAAAACTTTCACAGTCATAATGAAAATGACCGTAAAAAGTTTTAAAACTGGATAATTATTATTGTGACTGAACAGTCATCGTGAAAATGACCATCTACGACTAACCAGCCAAAGATATCACCTATAAAGGGTTAAAGTCATACAACAAGATATAAAAATGAAAAATTTATAATATATAATCAATAAAAACTGAACAATGTTTCTGAAAAATATTCAAACTGTATAATTTTTGAACAGAAAAACAAAAAACAACTATTTGTACCTCTTCAGATTTCGATATATTAGCTTCATCGGCACTGATCAACCTATTTGAATCCTTAACATCCATTTTCCTTTGCTTTATCTTCAAACCTGCATCAGACGATAACCTTTTGGATGACTTAGGCGCAAATCGGACTGACATCCTCTTGTGACCAGTGTTTTGATGGGAATTTTTAGTGGGGGTCAACATGGGTAGTTGTTTCAGGAATATGAGACGTTAACAGACGTCCAGGCAGTTTATAGAAGGATTTCGTGGTGGTTTAGGATGGTTATCGAGCGGTTGTGGGTCGGTATATGCTGGTTCAAACACTTTCTCTCTCTTTAACCGGAGTTTCTCTCACTAAAACTCTATAGAGGCTGGTTTGAAATTTGGGATTTTTTTCCAGGGAATTCGAGGGAAAGTGAAGTGAGGTTTAGGCGGGTGGGAGAGGAGGGCAAATGGGGGATTTGACAATTAATTTATAATTTTTCATTTGGGAATCAAATCAATGACTGTTGGTATTCGTGCAAAAGACGGTCATTTTCGTAATGACCACCGGGTAAATATCGTTGTGACCACAGTTAAATGAAAAAAAATACAACGTTGGCAGGGGACACAACGAAAATGACCAGGTGGTCATTATGAATATGACCGATCAAGTAGGAATATCAAAATTTCTGTAAATTAATTGTTATATTTTGAAAAAAAAAAAAATTTCGGCCCTTTACACACACCTCGAGGAATTGGTATTAATTGTCTGCAGGTCGATCAAATCAATGACTGTTGGTATTCGTTGAAAAGATGGTCATTTCCATAATGACCAACTGGTCAATATCGTTTTGACCAAGGTTCAATGCAAATAAATCACCATTTAGCTTGGTCACAACGAAAATGACCATGTGGTCAATATGAAAATGCCTATCCGGTTGAACCACCGAATTTGGTAAATTAAATTCTTTTATTATTATTATTTTTTCCTACAAACAACGAATGTTAGCATAAATTTTCTCAAGACGTAGGCAAGGGTCACAACGTTATTGACCAGGTGGTCATTATGAATAAGACCGATCAAGTAGGAATATCAAAATTTCTGTAAATTAATTGTTATATTTTGAAAAAAAAAAAGTTTTTTCGGCCCTTTACACACACCTCGAGGAATTGGCATTAATTGTCTGAAGGTCGATCAAATCAATGACTGTTGGTATTCGTTAAAAAGGTGGTCATTTTCGTAATGACCAACTGGTCAATATCGTTTTGACCAAGGTTCAATGCAAATAAATCACCATTTAGCTTAGTCACAACGAAAATGACCATGTGGTCAATATGAAAATGACCGCTTGTGCGGAATATAAAAGCTGTGCAAATTAATTGTTATCTTTTTAAATTTTTTTATTTGCCCCTTTACACACAAATCGAGGAATTGACATTAATTGAAGTCAGGTCGATCAAATCAATTACTGTTGGTATTCTAACAAAAGTTGGTCATTTTCGTAGCTACCACCTGGTCAATATCGTTGTTACCAAGTTTCTACGCAAACAAATCACCATTTAGCTTGGTCACAATGAAAATGACCATGTGGTCATTATGAAAATGACCTATCCGGTGGAACGATCAAATTTTAGGTTAATTCATTTTTCTTTGATTCCTTAACTTCGATTTCCCCTCAACCCTTCATCGGCCACCACTATATCGATCTCTGGTGCCGGTTTTTTTTAATTTTTCTCGGTAGGTAGCCTTCAATATCCGAATCAGTTTCTAGAGGGCTTTCATCGTGGTTTTGGACAGTTTCCGAGCGGTTCCGGCCGGTTACAACTCTTTTTCTCTTTATATTTCGGATTCTCTATCTAAAGAACTGTAGATTCTGCTTTAAAATTTTTTAAGCCGTGCTAGGGATGGGGATATTTGGGTCGGTGTCAAATGAGGGTAAAGATGGAACACGGCATACATTTACTGTTGTTGGGCCCCCCATATAAGACGGGGTGGTGACGTGGCGGTGCTAAAACTGAAAGGGACAAAAAGTACTGCTATTTTTAATATAATTTATTCCAAAAGTACTAAAAGTGAAATTAACCCAATATTATAAAGAGTTAAACGAGCAATTATTTAATTCTAAAATTAATATAATAAGTGTTTTTAAAAAATAAATGAGAAAAATAAAATAAAGATCTACTCTTAAATAAATAAAATTATAATTAAGATGAAATTACTACATTTCCATGCAAAATTCCTTCAAACAAAATTTCCATAATAAATGCCTCAAAAAACAAAAAAAGGGCTAAGGAACAATGAACAAAACAAATTCTATAACGAACATCTAGTGATTCTATCCCTAATTTTTTTGCAGGCCCTGGCCGGACTATATCATCCAAAAAAAAAACCCACAAAATTTTTTTGAAGGAGAAAGTTCCCACAATTTGTTTAATAATTGTTAGATTTTTTAAATTACATATAATTTAATAATAATTTCATTTTTCTTTTTATGAATAATAATAATTTTACATTTAATTCACCACAGTATATGAGATCGAAACCCACAACTCATGTTCAAAAGTACAAAAGAATACATTGTGTTCGTGTGGTTTTTGAGTTGAGCAATTTTTAAGTTTGAGTTGGTTGACTTTTTAAAAATTAGTTATAAATTTTGTTGACTTTCAGAAAAAATAAAAAATGAGATGAAAAAATACAGTTTAGTTAGAATTAAACCTGGATGCTAAACATAGACATTGACTTGAGAATAGATTTATTGCCAAATTATGTGATTTAGTCATGCTTCGTGGATACTAATGTTCGTGAATACTAAATTGGTAATTCATTCACTCCTGCATAAACCAGATTCTTCCATAGTATTTCGAAAATTAAAATAACTAGCAATTCTTTTTACTCAAAACAAATAGAAAAATAAATATCATGTTTTTAAACTATTTGAAATAGCTTACAAATTTATGATGTGGAGAACAAATTTACTTGATAAATATCTAATTTACAAGTTAACTAGAAATTTTAGTTTTAGTATACATATAATTTATATAGTAAATTTGCTATTTATTTAGCAAATTTATTATCTACTGCTATGTATTCCAAATATATTAATAATCTGCCATTTACTTCAATTATTGACTAAAAACTTCAACTACTTATCCTATAGTAATTTATAAAATAAAGTTTCGTTCTTTTAGGGAAACAATCTAAAGTTAATAAATAACAAGATTTTAAAAAAATTTGAAGTAAATAGCAAATTTTTTACCTAAATAATCAACATATCTTAAGCAAACTTACCAAGTAGTTTGTTATTTATTTCTCTTTACTTCAAATGCTTTTAAATATGCTTTTTAATTAAATTATTATTGTAAAAAAAATTGTTATTTCCACTTATTAGAAGCAAACCCTTTTTTTACCTAGTAGTTTGTTATTTATTACTATTTACTTCAAATGTTTTAAAATATGCTTTTGAATTTAATTATTATTGTAAAAAAAGGCTATTTACTTCTTTCTCCCTTAACCTGACATGGTTAAGAAGACTTTTTCAATTTTTGGTTGAATTTGGATGTGAAATCTAAATTCTAAACCTAATCATATACTCTGATATTGATGCGGTTCAAATACTAAGATAATTAGGATAATTATTTAAAGTTATCTTGATTTAAATCATTAGTAAATTATCTTTATTTGAATTATTTTATAATTATTTTAGGAAATTTAAATTCTAAGAGTTATCTTTCGTATTTGAATTAGAATAGGATTTGGATAATAGTTTTCTACATAAAGCCCTTAATGTCACTAATTCATTGTTCAGTTTTATCATAATTAATAAAATACTTTTTAAAGTTCTCTCAAGTGATTTGTGTGATTTTTCGGTATTTGTAGCATAAACCCGCAAGCGTACGGTGTCAAGTTTTGATAGCATAGGGTGCATGTTATATCCATAAAGATTTTTTTTTAAATTGATATTATGTACTATGATTATGGCAACCCAACATCTAGGTAAACCGTAATAATGAAATTAAAATAAAACAAACACAAAAAAGAAAATGGCAATGGACTCTACTATTTACAAAGATTCTAGGCTTTGGTTATCGCTAAACTATCTCTATATTCATCCTAAGAAGTAATTGCTAGCTAATTCCATTCAATTCGTTGATCAATGAACCTAATCTAACATCATTATCTCTTTCGAGCGTCAAATGAGATAGTATGCATAAATATTCAAGTTGATATCCTTATCTACCTTGTTTACATGCACATTCATAAATCTTAACCCTTAAATTGATTACTAAGGCACCGATTGCCTCTCGGCCTCACAACTACCAAGATGCTCAAATAGAATATCAAAGAGTTGATCTCCTCCCGGTCTCACAACAACAAAGACTGTGTTTCATAAATCCAATATATGAAATTAATCTCTTCTGAGCATCAAATTCACAAATCTAAATCAACTAATTCATTTCCCAACAAATTAGAAGCACTAAGTATAGAGAAACACAAATAAATTAAAAGTGTAATGAAACTAACAATTAACAAAATAATCAAAACATAGTTCAAATGAAGCTACAACAAGCCCTAGAATATGAAATCTAGCTCAACATAGTAGAATCCATAACCAAAAGCAAAAAAGATTTCATAATTTCAAATATTGTTTAATACAATTCTTACAAACATAAATCCAATAAAAACAAAGGGAACTACAAAGAAAATAAATGGAGAAGAATAAATTTTGGAAGGAGAAATTTTCAAGGACTTCTACTCTCCAAGAAAGCTCTAAGATCTTCAAGAATTTCCCTATGGAGTTTGAACCTCCAACCTTTTCTTCTCTCTAGACATTTTGTGCCTCACTTCCTCTCTAATTTGGGAACTAAGGTTTGCTTCCCTTAAGAAGGCTCAAACCAAGTGAAATTTGGACCACTCGATCATCAATAATGGCTAATCTCAGCCATTAGCAGGGACAAGGCATGACAGCGTGGGCTTGAGTGCTTAGAGGCACGCAGGCGCGAGCCTGGGAGATGTAGCTGCACAGGCCTCTTAGCCTGGTCAGTGGCTACAAAGCCTTGGAGGCACACGGCCTAGCACCTTGCTTGCGCGCCACAGAAGCCTCTAGGCCTGGCTGAGGGTTGCAGGGCATTAAATGCTCCAAAGCTCCAATTTTTGTTCCATAATTCCTCTAAGTCCCAAATTCTTAATTTCCTATAAAATATCACAAAGAAATATCAAAATAACGCAAATGCTTAAGGTTTTCACAAATACCTAAGCTCAAAAATACTTCTATCAGTATTCAAGTTTGAATCAACAAATTATATACTATCTATCATGTATAATTTTTCGGGTATCCTTTGATAATCATTGAAATTGTATGTTTGGTAGATGCTTCCGCTATATCAGATTTTAATTTTTAATTAGGGGAGAGGTTGTGGTAGAGCCTCTCCCAGATACCCTATCGGTAGAGCTCTTTCTTTAACCGTTAGATTTTAATCGAACGGTTGATATATTATAGGTATACCATTATTATCATAGACCTTACCTCATATAAACTTTCCCACCCCAAGTTTTCTCCGCCGCCGGTGACCTGTCTACCACCGGCGACCCACCCCGATGCCGGCGACCCACCTCCGGCACTTTTTCCTGCCGCCGGCGCCCCTTTCTTTCTCTTCCCCTTTCTCTCTCTTCTCCTCTCCCGTGTCGACCCACCACCGGCCCCCCCACCACCGGCTGCAGCCCCTGTCGGCCGGCGCCGGTGACTCATTCTCTTTCTTCCCCTTTCTCTCTCTCTCTTCCCCCTTCTCTCTCTTCCCCTCCCTCCCGCCGGCCCCCACCCCCGCCCCCAGCCAGCCCCCCTCCCCCGGCCTCCCTCCACCCCCGATGACCCCCCTCCCCCCGGCCGCCACCCCCCCGACAACCCCCCCTCTTTCTTCCCATTTCTCTCTCTTTTCCTCTCTTCTCTCTCTTCGCGGGGCCGACCCACCCCCGAGGAAGCTCGCGACTCGGTGGGGAGGCACCAGGAGGCCGGGTGTCGTCTGGGGGGGGGGTGGTCGTCAGTGGTGTGGGGAAGAGAGAGAGAAGAGAGGAAAAGAGAGAGAAAGGGGAAAGCGATAGGGGTCGTTGGGGGGGGTGCCGGGGAGGGTGGCGGCCGGGGGAGGGGGGTCGTCCGGGGTGGGGGGAGGCCGGGGGTGGGGACCGACGGGAGGGAGGGGAAGAGAGAGAAAGGGGAAGAGAGAGAGGGGAAGGGAAGAGAGAGGGAGTCGTCGGCGCCGGCCGGCAAGGGCTGCGGCAGGTGGTGGGGGGGCCGGTGGTGGGTCACCGGGGGAGAGGAGAAGAGAGAGAAAGGGGAAGAGTACCGGAGGTGGGTCGCCGGCGTCGGGGTGGGTCGCCGGCGTCGGGGTGGGTCACCGGCGTCGGTCGCCGGCGGCGGAGAAGACTTGGGGTGAGAAAGTTTATATTAGGTAAGGTCTATGATAACAATGATATATCAACCGTCCGATTAAAATCTGATGGTTAAAAAAAGAGCTCTACCGATAGGGTATTTGGGAGAGACTCTACCACAACCTCTCCATTTAATTAGATTATCCATGTTAAATTCCTTTATAAAAAAAAATTGAAATTAGAGGATTCAAGTTCTATATCTCAAGATAGAGTTAGGCGTGTAAATATTGCTATGACAGCAACCACTGTGTTAAATTCTTTTGGTAAAAAGATTGGTAAACAAAGTGCATGTATTATATAATTTTATGTGTGAATAAAGATTAATGTCTATCAGGTAAAATTTCTTATGAATATTTCACTGATTTAGACCTTAAATTTTTATTGAATTAGCCTTTTTTTTTTCAACTTACAAATATGAGATAAATTATGGAATGATTGCTATATTATACTTATAATCATTCTTTAGTTACACATCCGCATGACAAATTTAGGATAAAGCAATAACAAGCATACACACTTTCAAGAAACAAAATACCAATCTTTTTCCCATAGTTTTTGTTTATTATTTAAATTTGATTTTGTTTTCTTTTTCCATACTCCTAAAATAGAATACCATTGTGGTTGTAGGCATAGTTTAATTACTCCATCCAGAAATGCAGAGCTTCAATCCCTCAACTCTAAGTTCCAGAAAAAAAAAAAAAAAAGGATTAAATTATTAGGTTGGTATCTAAACTTAAAAGTTTGTAAAACTTTTATCCCTGTTTTTTTTTTTTTTGGTAACTGGAATGACCCTAAATTATTAAAAATGCTACTACAGTAGTTCTTTCCATTATTTTTCAATGGAATTCATTAAGTTACATCACTTTTTGATCAAATTATTATTGGATTACGTCCAATAGCTAATGGAAAGAACAATTGTAGTAACATTTTAATAGTTTAGAGACATTTTAATTGTGAAAAAGATACCATAAACTATTAAAAACTTTACTACAATAGTTCTTCTTGTTAATTTTTAGGTGAAATCTATTAGTTAACATAACTTTTTGATCAAATTACAAATACATACTATTGTAATAATATTTTAATAGTTTATAAGCATTTTAACTATGAAACAAGACTCTAAAATATTAAAAATGTTGATATAATAATCATTTCTGTTAATTTTGAGAGGGAATCGATAAGTTAGTATAATTTTTTGATCAAATTACTAATGGATTACATCTACAAATTAACAAAAAAAGATTATTATAATAATATTTTAATTATAAAAAAAGATCATAAATCAAAATTATAAATACTTAAAAGGTTAGAGGTTAAATAAATAATTTATCTAAAAAAAATAGATAAAAATTTTTCCAAACAAAAATTAAAACAAAATTATATTTTAATATTTCGAAGTCCCAATCTCCTTGTCTCGCTGTCACACACACTTTCCTGGCAATAGCACCGTGAAATACAAATAGGGCAAACTGTGAGATTTAAATTTAGAAAAAAATAAATTAATGAATAAAAAAGGAAAGGGGTTTGGTTTGTTCGCGTAAGCCTCGCGTTGGCACGACAACGCGGCGGCGGTCTTTCTCATTTCGTCGTCTGTGAAATAAATGAAAAGCCAATTTTCCCTCTTCTACAAATTCATTCATTTTTATTCCCCCGTGTTGAGCTCATTTTTTCCGTGTTGAACTCGCGTACATATATATAAAGAATACCCAAAAGCCCAGAAAGAATATTGCAAAAAAAAAAAAAAGAAAAGAAAAAAAATCACAAGAGCCCCCTTTTATTCATTTTGTTTCTATTTGTCTTTTGATTCGTTAAAAAACAACCCCTCTTCTCTTCTTTCTTGGTTTCGCCTCTAAGATCGCTTACAGGGCTTTGATCAGATCTCGTTCCTGAAAGCGGGTTTGATCCTTTTCTGGGTCGTACAGATTCTCGATTTTTTTTTTTTATTTTGTTTGCCGGTGTTTGGACGGAAATATCTGAGTGGGAAAATTTTGGGTGATGAGCGATGTTGACCTTGAAAAGAGGTTGGCTGTGAAGTAATATGGAAGTGGTGATTAAACACAAAAGAGAAGAAGAAGATGTCGTTTTACATTGGTCGCGAGTCGTCGAAGGTTGTTGTTCTTTTTTTTTTTTTTTTGGTGTGTGTTTCCTTTTTGGGTTTGTCTGGTAATCCTGCTTTTTTTTTTTTTTTTTTTTTTTTCCCGCTTACAATTGATTTGGGTTTATTTGTTTATTTTGGTGTGAAGCTATGGAAGAGAATTTGCGCAGAGACAACCACAGAGCTCAATCTTCTTGCCGAGAATTGGAAATATCTTTTAGCGGGACTTGTTTTTCAGGTTTCCTATTTTTGATTCAATTGCTCCAGAAACACTTGCTCTGCTTCAACTATCTTTATTGTTTGGGAAAGTTTTGCTTGTTGTGAAGTTGGAGAGGTCTTGCTTGTGAGATTTGGATCACGAAAAAAACATGATTTGAGTTGTGATTAGAAAGTGGTTAAACTACAAATTTTGTTTTAGTTTTGGGTTTGCCTTTGAGGAGATATTAATGTGCTGGACCCCCGGTTTCGTATGAATTTTTTTTTTTTAAAGTATGAACTGGTAAAAGGTTACTTTCATGGTTTGTTGCATAGTATTGCTTTGAGAGAAGATCCATGATTTTGGCAAAAGATGAAGTCAAATTCACATAGGTTGCCACGCTTCACCAAGATTTTCGCCTAAATGAATATCCTTGGACATTCTAGATTCCCATTTTAACTTCCTTTCCGACTTAGAATCCGATAAAATATTGATTTGACATTTCAACGAAAAAAATCCCTACCCCCCTCCCTCTCTCTTGCTTCTTTTAATTTGTTCCTGCATTTCCTTGTTACCGTAGTTGTTAATTGCTATTCGCTTTTTTAATGATATGTCATGGCATTGTTGTAACTTTAATATGTCACGGCGTTTAATAGATTAACATTTCTTTTGTCTTTTGGAGGGTTGGTTTTATAATGTTCTATCTTCTTGCATTACCTGTTGTTAAACTGATGTGCGAGTCCTAAACGTGGATCTTTCTTCATCCTCAGTACATACATGGTCTGGCTGCTCGAGGAGTTCATTACATACATCGGCCCGGTCCAACACTACAGGATTTTGGCTTCATGCTTCTTCCGGTATGTATCAGTTAGTTTATTATGCGTCTTCTTTGTCTTTGTGTTCTGATTAGTAATGAGTCAGTGCTTGCTAATCATTTTAAATATTGCAAGGTCTTCTTACCCTTTATTTTGGTGCATAACAGGAACTTGGGAAAGACAAAGCTTATATCAGTGAGACCTTGTTCACATTTATCTTTATATCCTTTTTCTTGGTAAGGTTTCTTTTCTTGTTCCCTTTAATTTTACTTCTGTTTTCATTTTTAATTTATCTGTTACCACCATTTCATCGTATTTTTGTCTATGCCTTTGATCAATGTAGAAAATTTAATACTTAAGCTAATCCTTTTCATAAATTTGAATAGGTTCATGTCATTTGAGAGTGCCTTTAGAAAGCTTTATACTTTAGCTTATCTTTTTGCTACTTGGTGTATGTTTTGCTGCAGTGGACTTTCCATCCTTTCATTTTTAAGAGCAAGAAGATCTACACGGTTCTATTATGGTGCAGGGTTCTAGCATTTTTAGTTGTAAGTGATTGCTATTAATTATTTTTAATCATTAGAGCATGATCTGGATTGCTTTGTTTATTTATTTATTCATTCATTCATTTTGGTAATATGACTTTCTGACTTGTATTAGGATGGTTGAAGAGAAACTTCGTAAAATTGGGAAGTACTATTAGTGACACAATTTGTGAAGTTGTGTTTCTATTAGAAACTAGAAAATGCATATTTCGTTTTTAACTTCACTTTTAATGGCGGCAATTGTTTATACATCTTACTATTCAAGGACCCGTATTTATACGAAAGCAGAATGCCATGCTATTTAGAAGTTGTTTATCTGATAAGTGATAAGGCAATTGATGGGCTCTATATTTTAAATCTTGTTCATTACTTCAAGTGTGCTTGTCATGTGCTTTTGAAACCAAAAAGTTTTGGTTGAAACCTTTTTACTACAGTGTTTTCTCTTACAAAAGTTTATAAGATTTGAATTTGAACCAAAACTTTTGTGGTCTGTTTGGGTCAATGGTTTGAACAGAACTTTTTTCATTCAAATTCAAGCACTCCCACACCCCCCCCTCCTTTTTATTTCGTTTTTTTTTTTTGGGTGGTTTGGGGGGTTTTTGGGGGGGGGGGGGGGGGTGGGGGGGTGTTGGGGGATGTGTGTTGTGGGTGGGTTAGGAAACACTTAAGCGAAAAAGGTTCAGATTAGAACTTTGTGGGTTCAAACCCTTTACCAAATATGCTATTGTTCAAACCCACAATCCAGACACACTAAATACTCTGTTGATGCTAATTTTTGCTTTCTTCTTAATTTTCTAGCTGAAGAGGTAAATATGTTAAGAGGTGTTTGTGTTTTCTATGAACTACGTTTTGAATGGGACATTAAAAGCATGAAATGAAATAGGAAATTCGTTATGGATTCAGAACTTTATTAGGAAAAGTACTCTTTATTGAAAAGAAAAATGCATGCATCATAAGCTCTTTGGTTGTTATGGTCGGTCAATGAACATGATGGTTATTTAGCGGAATCAATTCTCAAAATTTTCTTATAATTTCTTTATATTTCTGCCTCAGGCTTCTCAGTTTCTCCGAATAATCACATTCTATTCTACCCAGCTTCCTGGTCCGAATTACCATTGCCGAGAGGTATATAGATATATTAATATACCTATATATATATTTTGACTAATATATCTTGTGAGGTGGAATGGAGTTTTCTTTTTATTTTCTTCTTTTGATTATTTGATGATTGAGAAAATTAGTTTCTTCTTTCATGTGCATAAGTATAGATTTAAGCACAAAAAAGACTAAAGCTATGAATGCGTTCTATCATACAGGGTTCAAAGCTTGCTACGCTGCCTCCTCCAAATAGTGTTCTTGAGGTCCTCTTGATAAATTGTAAGTGATTGGTTAACTCTACCTATTTTAGCTCTTGCTTTGTTTAATATGTTTGATGCTTATTTTTATCTTCACCCATGCAGTTCCTCGTGGCGTTATATATGGTTGTGGTGATTTGATTTTTTCATCACACATGATCTTTACTTTGGTCTTTGTGCGCACATATCAGAAGTACGGCACTCGCAGGTATTATATTGGTTTTTCTTGCAGCACAGTATGATCAATGTCTATTCCAAAAATGCTACCTAATCGAATGTAATCTCCCTTGATGGAGCTTCTTCTTACTGATCTTGAATTCAACTTGGTTGCAGGTGGATAAAGCAGCTTGCTTGGTTACTTGCCATCATCCTGAGTGTCTTGATTGTGGCGTCACGCAAGCATTACACAGTTGATGTTGTTGTCGCTTGGTATGGACGCTGTCTTTGGTCAATATGTGTATAATCTGCCAAAGTTTCTGTATTTACATTTTCTTTCTTTTTCCCTTTTAGCAAATGGAAAGCTAAAAATAGAATGAAGATAATGATCATTTTCCCCCCTTGTCTTTCCCTCTCAATTGTTTGGTTTTTTAATCTATATGTATTCCTGCAGGTATACCGTTAATTTGGTGGTATTCTTTATTGATAAGAAGTTTCAAGGTGAGGATTATCATTATTGTCTTTTTTCATTGATATGTTTTGAGGGTCAGCCATTATCGAGCAGCCGAACTGAGTATTGCATGTTTCCTGTAGAATTGCCTGATCGGAGCAATGGAATTGGCTCTCTCTTGCTACCTGTGACCACCAAAGAGAGGGATGGAAGAACCAAAGAAGAGAACCACAAGCTCTTGAATGGGAACTCAGGAGACCCGGCTGATCGGGTATGTTAGATCTCTTAGATCATCTGATCCCAAGATGCCAAAACCTGAGGAGAAAGAAATAAATAGCAGTTTTCAGAACATAATCGAAGTAAATTAACAGCTTTTTAAAACGTTTCAAGTAAATGATTTATTTACGTGGTAGATGATTTATATTTACATCTTGTAAACATGTCATTTACCTAATAAATTTTCTATTTATCTGGTAAATTTTGCTATTTACTTCAACTATTTTAAAACATTGCTATTTACTTGATTATGTTCGTTTAAAAATAAAATAAAAAATAAAAAAAAAGCTATATACTACAATTATATTCATAAAAATGCTGTTTGCTACAACTTCCCCAAAACCTTTTCTACATTGAACTAGCATTTATTTCTGCTCGTGTTTGTGCAGAGGCAGAGAACTCAAGTCAATGGCAAGATTCTGGAAGATGGAAACACAGTCCATGGTGATGGTGCAATGAATGGCTCATAGATGAATATTGGGTTTTGCTGCTGCTGCTGGAAAACAATAGGAGCTCTTTGTTTTTAATGGTTTTTAATTGGGCATTTGTAGTAGGCTCCCATGGACCGGACTCATGATTTGTATTCTAGTGGCAACGGAATCTGCGCTACTATTTTCTTCGATTTACTCTCCTCCCTAAAATCTCTTGGTTTCAATTATCATTTGATAATTAGTGTCACAACTCAGCATGGACATTGGTAAAATACGTTTCTATTCTTCCATTGGTTGCAGTATTTTTTTAACCATAACCTGGTAGTGTTAGCCACAATCGTTTTCCGGTTGGTAGCTACAAATTCGAATTTCCCTGCCACAAAAAAAAAAAAAAAAAAAAAAAAAAAAAAAAAAAAACATAACCAAGTGAATCTGTCGACTCATCAATGAAAAGGGTTCAGTACAATTGTTCTGAAACCATTATGGGTTCCATACTTATAATACATTGATTGAACAAGGCCTAAATTGGAGCTGCGAGTGCGAAATACCAAACATAGAGACATTTTAAGAGGAGAAAAGTGAGATTTATCCCGCTGCACATGCTCGATACGTCAAAACGATCAAATGGGGCCTGCATTGAAAGGTGATATTACAATACCTGAACATGAAGAGTGTTCAGTGTCTGGCATTTTTTGCACATGAAATTGTGATACAAACTTTGACCAGGAGTAGTGTTTATGGGGAAGCATGTGACAGTATGTTGTTGTGGATGGTATCTGATACTGATTTCCATTTACGTGCAAAGCAAACGCATTCGTATTTTATTGAAAGGAAACGTTCTCCGTTCAACAATGAAGACAAACTCTCACGTCACATGCATTTTCTAACATTTTTTAAATAATTGCTTGTTATATGAGCTTTTGTTAATTGTTACCGACTTTATATATATATATTTTTTAACAATTGTGATTAGTGGAGATGTATTGGCAACAAATGTTATGAACATGCATCCCACGTGACGCGATGGACCAATTTTGGAACTGTCACATCAGCTCGGCATCCTATTAGGATTCCCTCCCTCTTGCCGTGTAAAGAAAATGAATCAGCTTAAATTTTGGAATTAATATTTATGTTTCTGCGCTTGTAGTATATTGTTTTATTTGGTTTGAATTTGATCTTTGTTGTGCAGTTCGCTATGTGACCGTACACAAGTCTCACGTTATGTCTTTGTTTTGTTGTGATTCAACAAAACTTGGTAACAACAATAAACCGTAGTCTTTCAGACACAGAGAGAGAGAGAGAGAGAGCGGGGGGGGGGGGGAAAGTCCCATATTCATTTCAAAAGAGTTTAACTTAACACAAAATTTTAACGGGACGTAGAGTGACGTGACATTTTAAACAAGAGTGATAAATGGTTGAAGATTTAAAAAAAAATAAAAATTTTAAGGGTGATAGTTAACAGAAGTGGTACGACTGAGTTAGATCAGATCATGTGAGGTCAAATGTGAATGGGATGCATAATCATAATTAGCATAATTAAGCTCACTTTAGCCAAACGGGACTTTTAGATAACTTTCCAAACATATGTGACAAGGTAAAACTGAAGGGTAACTGATCGAAATAAATCTCAAACATCATTACAACGAAGGGAACATCAAGAGATGTCCATATACATCCTCTCATTACTTTATTATTTATCTCAATTCCATTTTCGAAGAGATGTGAGCAATATAATAGCTAATTTTGCTTGCATTCCCATGTGGGCTTTATGTTAATTGACAGAGCAGAGCAGAGAGGGTGAAGACCAATATTATTTGGGTTATGGCCGCAGGGACAAAAGTGCAGGGTGACCCCACTTGCGGGTGTGACCGAAAAGCATTGTGGCGCAATTTTAGCTGGAAAGTTGTCAATAAAGAAGAAAAAAAAAAAAAAAAGAATGGAGAAATGAAGAAAAAATGTTACGTGACTGAATAGATTTTGGAGTGTGCAATATCATAATTGAGGCATGTCTTAAAATACCGATAACTTTTTGTTTCTCATAAATCCTCACTCTTTTCTCTGTAAAGGGGGTCCTCAAGTCCCCTATGTGGGTGGTATTAATAATAGTTCCATCTGCCAGACAAGGCTTTGCTCTTTTGCCTCCTGCTATTGTTTTTCGTTGGGGGAATGATCATCAGCTTGTGATCAAGTATGCCCGAATTTCGGCCATGGATTTGACAACGGATAAATCGTTATTGGTTAATGTTTGACATGATTGATTGCTAATAAGTTTCAATTACTTTTCATAAATCCTTCGATAATTTTTTGGAAAGGTACATAAAAATAAACTACTGATACAATACTGTTTTGATACGTTTAATATCTTTATCAAACTTTTCCTAGTTTTGTTTTATTTTGATATAATAAAATAAATCATATTTACTATTCAAAAAACATAAACTACCTATGGTGATTTGTATATTTATAAGGTCTACATATTTATAATTAATGAAATTCTAGTTTATCTTCTGTGACGATCTAATAAGCTACCACAGAAGCAGTCGTATCGTCGTAGTAAGATAAAATTAGATTCAACATTTGGTTTAGGAACTAAATCACACTTTTGACAGAAGTAACCATCTGTTGTCCTGTCCACAAGAAGGGAAAAAAAATAAAAAAAATAAATAAAAATCTTAAAGAAAGAGCTTGTCATGGGATGGGTAAACTGTACATTAACTGATGAATGTTTTTTGCAGGACCCATTACAAAGGCAGACATGAGTACAGCTCATTGAATGCGGCATCTTTTTACAGTATATATGGCAACTAGCAATTAAATTTTGGAGTTTCTCAATGATTAAGTGTAATCATTAGTATTTCTATAACGTGGTTTGCATGATTTTGCTGGCTGAATTTAACCACACAGAAATCATTATGCCTGCTCATTAACAAGCAAAGGTTGTGCTCAAAACGTCAAACCATCACTGCTGAGCTGATAACACCCAAAATTTAACGTGTGGTAGAGTATGTATATGTGTATAGGTGTATCTGTATTAGCAGGAGCGGCCAACTTTTTGTCACAATTTTGATTGCATATATAATATAGTAGATTTTAGAATTTGTAGAGATTGTCGGGTCAGTTGTACTAAATTTCACCGCCACACAGCAAGGTGAATCGTTAGAAGTGTTCATATTTTTTAAAATTTTTTTTTTTTTTTAATTTCTTTTGGGATTCTAGTGGTCTAACGAGTGATTATGTTTATGACTTCATGCAGGATACACGAGCTCGAATTCATGATGACATAATAAACAAATGTTAAGACTATAATAGGAAGAATGAATGGGGTGATTCAATCAATAGATAGAAATTTTGTTGATCTTCTCTTTTAAGTTAATAAATGAAATATTCTCATGCTTCTTCATTCTTTCCCATAGCTCTCGCTCCTTTATGTCAGTGATTTCTTCATTGTTGTGGAAAGTGGTCTCTTAAAACGCGTTTACTTAACTATAAGGAACGTAATGAGAAAGGTAATGTGATTAAAACGTGAAGAAATGGAATAAGAAGTAAAATAATTGATTTTATTTCTAGCGTTTACTTGCTTATTGGATGGTGTAAAGGGAAACAATTTCATTCCTTTTTTAGTATTTACGAACCCTAGTAATATTGATCTTATTAATGTAAATATAACGGTATCCTTTTACACTATTAAAAGAACATTAGCACATGAAAACTTATTAAGGTCAATGAAAAAATTTGATATGTATTTTTTTGACAAGAAATCAATACCAAGGGAGGTGTAGGATTGACATTTCCCTTCTTATTTTTATATTGTGTGAGTTTGAGTAAAATCTCATTCCCTATTTATAAGTAAACATATGATTGCTAAATAAATATGCACTTAATGTCCTTCAAGAGCTTACTCTATATATTTTAAAGTGTTAGATATATCCAATTCACAGAAATGAATATCTCTTTCTGACTAGTTTAGGTTTTTTAGGTTTCCAATAAAGGAAGGCATCCAGTGGCACTGCCAAACTTTGTAGGAGTTTTGGAGCTGTTGGTTACTGAACTAGCATTATGATGGTTTGTTCTTTTTGCTGGAGGATTGTTCCTTTTTTATTTTCTTTTTGTTTTTTTGTTTTTTGTTTTTTGTTTTTTTTTTTTTTTTTTGAAATTTGTTTGTTTGGTAAATTATTCTCTTAGGCCCCGTTTGTTTTCAATCATTTAAGAACATTAGATGATTCGGAGGATTGACCTCAAAGAGCGCACTAAAAAATTACCACATCTACACTGCATTCAGGATATTTGATCTCCGATAAGATAAGTAAAAAATGAATACAATTACATAATGTCTTTCTAAAATTACCTCTAACTAACCAAAACAGTAATATGGTAGATTACCTACCGATAATCTATAATATGTCTCCAAAATCAACATAAGTCATCATCAGTGTCTTGTCATTTGAGAGTAATCTAGTATATTATTTTTTAAATAATCTATCATATTATTTTTTATATTATACCGGATTATTTTTTTTAATATCGACTTTAAAACTCATGTAAATATTATAGTGTTTTTTTTTTTTTAACGAAGTTGTGGATTCAATATATATGAGTAATTATGTCCGGTGATCAAACATATTATGTCTCCAAACTGACAAGTTTTTTTTTTTTTTTAAACAAAGTAATCTTATTGTGATAGTCATCAGTCCCTATGAGAAAAAAATGAGTTGTGCAGTCCTATATCGCTTGGAATTTGATATATGTGATGGTTCATGAGTAAAAAGATCACCTACTAATGCTATAAGGCCTTTTGGGGTTAAGTCCAATAGTAAAACCGTATAGGCTGAGACTCAAAACGATCAATATCATGCCAAAAGAAGGCATGGATCGTTACAAAAGATATCAGAGCCTATACCCAACTAGAAGTATGCCCAACGAGGATATTGAGTCCTAAAAATAGAGGTGATTGTGATAGTTATTAGTCTTTACAAAGGAAAATGGTAAGCTGTGCATACTCACATTACTTGGGAGTTGATATATGTGATGGTTTATAAGTAAAGAGACCATCACCTTACGGCACGAGATATTTTGGGGTAAAGTCCAAGAGTAAAACCGTGCAGGACAAGACTCAAAACGAATCACACTCACAAACTAACAACTTAAAAGTCATAATATATGATTAATGTATCCATTAATCACTCCGGAATAAGATAAAAAAACAACAATACAATCTTATTAAAATGTGTTAAATTTTATTTATGAATTGTGAACCTAACAATTTATCTTTTGTACATGAACACTTCAGATGAATAATTGAAAGCCGTTGACTAGCATAGGATCCTTATCGTATTCGTTGTAAGTATAGTAATTAAAAAATAATATGCTATATTTCTCATAATAATGTTTTAAAAAAATTAATATACACTATCTGCTTTACAAGAACATGAATCAGACCAAGTTTAAAAGCCCTAGACTAGAAAGTATTAACCTGAATTGCGATTTTACAACAACAAATAGAAAAGTAAGTTCGGAAAGTTCTTTTCTTTGTTAAAATCATAGATGTTGTTTATATATGAATTAAAAGGATCCTCGTGATAAATTTTTTTGTGCGGAACTGTATGGTGAAAGTATGATTTCTTCAGTTATCTCGTTGGTATGACTTTCTGGGTTATCTCGTTGATATGATGAAAGTATGACTTTCTGAGTTATCTCGTTGATATGTTAGCTCGTTAACATGACAAAAGTATGACTTTTTGAGTAATCACGTCGATATGTTAACAGTGTTAGTCACCAATTTTATATAAAATAATCCGGTAAAATATTAAAATAATTCGATAGGATATAAAAATAACCAGGTAGATTATTAAAAGTAATATACTAGATAATTATTTGGTAATCAGAGTTAGAACTATTAAACTATCAGAGAACCCTTCAGCGACTAAAGACCATTTATAACACGTGTCGATTCCAACTCTGAATTATCTCTTTGGCAGATCAAGGATAGTTTTAGAAAGATATTTTATATTGATATTTGACTTATCTTATGGGAGTTAAAAACTTTTAAAGCCACTATAGATGGTTCAATAAACCTTAGGTATTTTCTTTGAGAAGCAATCCTCCATATTTAAAAAAAAATAAATAAATAAAACAAAAACAGAAAAACAAAGAAAAAAAGAGCATATACAACACTATAAAAAAACAACAACAGCCTAATTTGGATTGGAAGGTGAAAAGAAAATTAGAAGAGAAAGAGTAAAGACTCTTGCATTTTTTTTTTAAAAGGAAATTTTCATTAAACTCATTAAGGAGATACAAAAATACTAAATATAAAAAATCATGTATTATATGAGATAAAATCCTTCAACAAAAATAGATCCATCAGTAAAATATAATGACGCTCAAAAGGAAATACATATACTTGAGGCCCAATAATGAGAATATATCTCGATACACCGAAACCAAGCATATGTAAGGCTATTTTTGACAAAACTCCGACAATCAATGGATTTTCCCAATCAATTGAGGGTCAAAACTCGGTAACACTAGGGTCACTACTAACTCTGTATAGAAATAACTCTAGCGGAATCAAAACACCGTCAAGATTCAGATCTAACAAATAAACAACCAACTCGGAAGGTGGAGGAACCACCTACATTATTAAAAATAACAAAAAGAAATAAAACATCTAAAAAAAAACGACGAGGATATTGTCATTATTACATACAAACTTAGACACCAAAAACAAAAAAACCAATCACACGGAAAGAGCCCTTGCCGATAAAACGAATCACATCGTTGGGAGAAACTGGGTTACCAAAGCCGAGTTGTTGTAGGACCTTCTCGACGCATGACAACCACGTACCCCATCAACTATCTCATTCATACTTTGCTTCTTTCCTCAACGCCCATCCTCCTGTCACGGACTCGTCTCTGCCAAGACCCTCACCATGTGATTCTCACATTCATCTATAGGGGTCGGGAAACTAGAGACAGATCAAAGGCTACCCTCGGAATCCGGTCCTAAGAAAGAAAAACGATTGAGAAACCCCAACCCTCACACGTTAGAGAGAGAAAGGGAAAAGAGAGGGAAAAAGAAAGAGAAGAGAGACTCTTGCATTTTGATGTTAAAAAGTCTAAAGGAAAAAAAAAAAAAAAAGTTACCAGTTTTTTAGTTCTAATTTTGAAAATTGGAATTTTATTCCTTCCTCAATCTCTAGTCGTGATCTAAGAATATTTATTTTTCTTTCTTCTTTTGATTAACGTCAAACCCTTTGGATTTTTTTTTTTTAGTATAACTATATATTTGTGTAGCTTTTTTGTCTTAATTAGAAAGAATAATGATAATTCTATGAAATAGAATTATCACCATTGTTCATAGAGTTGTTATCATTTTTATGCATATAAATTGACTATGTTCTTGAGTATTTTAATTTATTTTAAGTTAATTTAATTTAATGTTGTTTAATTTTAATTTAGAGTAGTTTAATTTGATTTTATTTTATTTCATGTAATTTAATTGATTTGATTTAATTTAGGTTAATATTAATACTAATATTTTGTTATTTACTTACCCATCCAACTTTTGTTCATTTGTCTAATATAATTAGATGAAAATGGGCTACAATGATGATAAAAAAACATCAAAAAGCAAATTGAAATTCAAAATTAATCGGATTCAAATCAAAGCCCCAGAGGCGGAAGGAGAATCGCGAGCCAACTCACCGCAACAGCCGTCGATCGCCCTAGGAGAGCCAGGTAACGCGAGTGTCGTCCACTCCAGACAGGAGCCCATGGAACGTCAGAGACTCGTTAGTTAACTTACAAGTCTGTCGGATCCTGTGTCTCTTGATCTACCGAAGCCCGCGTGTACTATCCCTATTCCCCAGTCGTTTTTCGCCACGTGGACCACACCAACTCTAATGCCAGTTTCGAGCCGCCCCGTCTTCTGCCTTACAGTGGACCCAGTTGCGCCTTTCTGAGTTGAAGGCAGAGCAAAATTAAAAAGAAAAAACAAAAAGAGTGTTTTTTTTTATTTTTATTTTTTATTTATTTTTTTACCGAGTTATTGGAGAGGCCGAGAGTGTGGTGTGAGTCTGGAGGGCAAGGCCGAGCTGACAGAGGAGAACCACGAGAAGAAAAGGAGAGAGAAAATGAGGAAGAAAAAGAAAAAGAAAAAATAGAAAATACAAAAAAAAATAGTAGCGTAGGATTTATTTTTAGTTCTAAGTTTTTATTTTTAATAAATTTCAAGAGAGATTGCACTGTTGAAGAGCTTGAAGGGGAGAGGAAATTTGAGAGAAAATCTTAAAGATTTGTGACAACTCCAAGAAACTTTTCATTTTCCAGTTTCTCCCTTTAATTTTTGTAATTTAATGATGCTTGAACATTTGCTTCGCTTGTTTTGATTTTTAATTTCATTTATGAAGTAGTTTTTGGTTATAGGGTTTGAATAGATCCTATTAGTTGATTTTGAATTTATTTTTGCTCTCTTGGATTGATGGTTGATTGTTAGTAATTGTTTATCCTATGACTTGCTTGTGGTCATTCATTACGCCATTTTGTTGGACTTAAATGAAATTGTAAATTGAATTTTAGGTCTCGATCAATAATAGATACCATTTGCATTTTGGAATATGAATATGTCTTTGGTACTTTTGTAGTCATTATTTTGAATGCTTAAACTTAATGAATTTGTGTTAATTAATTCCACGTAGGAATATAGGAGTTTTAATTAATATAGGTGTACCTACTAGTTTATGGGAATAAACTTTTAGGTAAATTAGTGCATTTGATTAACAATTCCATTAATTGCAATTACTCAATTAGATGATCACTAAACCTTTGTTATTATTATTAGTTTTGTTTCATTAATTTCATTAGTATTCTTTAATCCAGTTTAGGTATTTTATTTTTCTTTTTATTAATTGGTTGATCAAATAATACTATAACTAACCAATTTCGCTACTTAATTCAAAATTAAATGTAATTCCTTATAGGATCAACAACCCCATTCGTTGTTATATTACTAATGCAATTCATATACTTACCAGTGATTTTCCGCAACAAATAAATATAAAAATTGTTTAAATTTAGGTCTACCACTTGATTGAGGCCGGTGATTGGCACTCTATTGTCATATTATTCTTAACTTTTCACACACCTTTTTTTTTTTTTTTTATTGAAAATGATTAAGTAATTAGTGTCACTAATTTTACCCTACGTAAAATTGGGTGCAATTTTTACATCTATCAGATAAGTCTAAAATCAATTAAATTAAAAGTCAACAACGATTTCTTAGTAGTGATACTTAGCAATGCTATGTTAAACAAATAAATGGTATTACAGAAAATGTATGAGTAATTGAATACTTTTCAAGAAAATGAAATAATTTGATGAACTTTTTCGATCAATAAAAATTATACAATGTTTTTAACTTGATGAGTTTACACCAACCCTTAGTCATACGTCAAATTTCTACTAAAGTGGATCTACTACAAAGGAGTTCGGGTAAAACTCATTTTAAAAATTAACTAAGAAAAAGATATTTTCCTATATATATATATATATATATATATATCATAATAGTTTGTTTTGGCTGAAAGGTCCCAAAATTCTTTAAAATTGTGTAATTTGATCATTTTTACTAAAAAAGATTAAAAAATAGTTGAAATAGATCACATATATGACAAATAAAGTTGAATCATGTAAATTTTGAAAAGGTTAGAGCCCAAATCACAATTTTGTGACTTTAAATGTTTGAAATTAAATAAGCAATTTACTGTTATTATTATTGGGTAAGTGTAGAAGGTAAAATATAAAGTCAAATCAGATTGAGTTGGATTATGGTCTATAACTGTATTGTTGAGCTGACTAAAAGAGAGAAAGAACACACAATTTAGTGAGGCTCACTCTTAATGTGAGAGCTAGTCATCTATGATGGTTTCGGGGGTTTCACTATAATTGATGAAATATTGCAGTGAATATCATAGTAGTGAGAATGGGAAGAATAGAGATAGAGAATGCAGGAAATAAAAAATGACAGTAGAAAGTAAAAAGAATTGGGTGAAGAATGTAGGAATTCTGGGATATCGAACATGATTTGGCCTCATTCTAGATGTCTTGGACGTGTGGTGATGTCCTCTATTTATAGGTATTGATTACTGATTTTAGTTGCCTGATTTGGTACATAACATGTCATATTTGCTTATGAGAATTGCCTTTCTTGCTTTAGTTCGACTTTTCTTACTTAGCTTGCACGGCCAAATCGGGAAAGTAAACTTTTAGGTAGATTCTTTCTTTGATTAGGCCCGATATTCATATGATTCTTTGCGTAAATGAATATGGAATGTTTTTTGATATTTCTGTGCAATTACTCCGGGTAAGTACTCGGGTCACTAGTGTAGGCTCAACCTAATGGGCTCTTGGGTCGATCTAGATCTCAAGTTGATATGAGTTGTCTTCCAGCTGATTTCTACTCTCTTATTAACCTAGGAGTGATGTTGATGTCCGTCAACTTGGAAGTTGAGCTCACTTATCGATTAATGAAGTTGTTTTGGTGTTTTTGAGCTGATATTTGATCTTCGGCGATTTAAGTTGACTCGTGGATAGTAAAAAAATGAGGTACGAATTTTGACATTAAAAAGAAGTCTCCTTTTTCTTTAAATTGGGCACTAAATAACGTCATATTTTCAATAATACAGGGAAAAATGACGTAATAATAAAAAAAAAAGAGTCTCAATGCACAAGTTTGTTTTCGTTTGGGTTTTGCTTTTTCTATTGTTATTGGTATATAAGGGAAATTTTAGCGCAAGATAATCTGGAACGAAACCAATGATGGGACTTGAAAAGTAAAGCTATTAGTTTTCACATTTAATGACTAATTAATTGATTCTAGCAGCAATAGAATTCCTAAATTCCTTTCATTGTGCAGTTGTTGACACGCTCGGTCCTTAGTCCAGACTTTACGTGTGAGCACAAACTGATAGAGACTGCGTGGTCTTCCGTTACATTAATGAATTTAAGGAAATCTTCAATGTAATTTTACCTAATCCCGCTCTTAGTCAGACTCGACGTATTAGAAAAGGGTTATCTTTTAAGTCGTTGATATGTTTGACTTCTGACCCACCAAAGAAAACGACACAACTAATTTCCCCACTTAATCCACTAATGCCCGTTTTCCTACTCACTCAGATGACAGTGCACGCCATTAATCCGAAAATACCGGATCTGTCTATCCATGTTTCATTGCGGACAAAATTTTTATTATTAAAGTCCTCTAATTATCCTCTTTTTCTTTTTCTTTTTCTTTTTTTCCAATTTAGTACCGGGTATTTGAACACTGTATTTCGTGAGTAAATACGTAAATTATCAGCAAATTATATTTGTAGACTCAACCCAATTGTTTTAAGTTTTTTTACTGAGGGATTTGAATTTTACATGAAATTAGATGTTATATTACGTTAAATTATGTCTACAATAATTTAACTACAATCTCCGGTTCTAATTTATCAAAAAATAAAAAATAAAAAATAAAAAAGTATAAAATAGATGTTACTTTTTTGTTTTTTTTTTTTGGGTAATTTTGCCTTGTATTATTAATAATATGACTTAAATTTAGTAAACTGCTTAACAAAATAGGAGACTTACCCAAAAGGAATAATAATAATAATAATAAAATTTATCCTAAAAGCTCACAAAAAGTTATTTTACTGGTTTTGTTATGGAAAATTGAATTTATCCTATAAGGTTAAATTATAATGATATTTATATGTGAAATAAGTACTCATTTTTTTAGCTAACTCTTGGGTTTTATATACTAGTAAAAATTTGACAGTTATATTTCCTCTGAAAAAATAAATAAATAAAAAAAGAAAGAGAAAGATAATTAATTTTTTTTAATTTGAGAGTGGAGAATTCCAACTCTTTATTTTGATGTGGAATCAAGTATAAATTTACTACTAGTCAATATCTGCAATAACAAAAAGAAAAAAGAAAAAAAAAGTTATTATGATCGAGAGGGTCGGTGAAAACTCATCGTGAAATTATGCCATTTTCTCAAAAAGTATTCAACTATTCATATATTTTGAGTAATACCACCTATTTGTTTAATATGGGATTGCTAAGTATCACCATTGACAGTTGCCATTGTTAATTTTTAGTTTTTTTTTGGGCCAAAAATCATTTTTAATTTTTAATTGATTTCATATTTATCTCTTTTTTTTTTGTCGGTAGAAGATTTAATATTTATCTTACACATATATAAATTGAACCATTTATTTTATTTTATTTTTTCAAACATAGTTTAAAGTCAGTGACGGTAGTTACTTAGACTAGATAGGAGCGTAATTAACATGCAAAAGTACCACACTAAAAAATACGATAAAATATTTTGTACAGCCGAAGGGGAGAGAGAGAGAGAGAGAGAGAGAGATGAAATGAAATTGCAGAAAAGTGTGAAGGAGAAGGCAAAAAAGTGGTGAAGAAAAAAAGGCCATTCCCTTTGCAAGAAGTAAAAGAGTGAAACACACACTACACCCCACACCGCACATGAAACGTGAGCAACGCACACACACTCTCACTCATTGCTTCAACCAAAAATCAATCTCTCTCTCTCTCTCTCAAAAAAAAAAAAAAAAAAAAAATCCCACAAAGTTTCTTATATAATAATTCATTTTCCCAAGAGAATCACACAGAGAGAGAGAGAGAGAGAGAGAGAGAGGAAGACAGTTTAACTTGAACCAAAACACCATACCAAAGGAGGAGGAGGAGGACAACACTCATTCATAGTCCAAACAATCACTCTCAAAACCAAAAACTTTGACTCAAGTCTTAATCGGACCAATGTCCACCGTCTGATCCTTTGACCAGAAGTTCAGCCATTCGATCTCTAACTCTGACTCTCTCTCTCTCTCTCTCTCTTTTATCTCTCCGTCAATGGGAGCTCGCTGTTCCAAATTCTCTCTCTGCTGGTTCCACTCCCACCTGAAACCTTCCGTTCTCGAAACTTCCGACCTCGGTAAACACATTTTCTTGTCTCTGAAAGAAAATTTTAAAAAATAAAATGAGTATATAGTGTTTGATATTTCAGCCATTGTTGTGCTTGCGCAGAGAATGGGGGCAAGAGTGATCGGGAGTTGTGGCCGAGCTTCAGCGAGTTCAGCCTGCAGAACCTCAAAGCCGCCACGAATGGATTCTCCTCCGACAACATAGTCTCCGAGCACGGAGAGAAAGCTCCCAACGTTGTTTACAAAGGAAAGCTCGACGACAGCCGTTGGATCGCCGTCAAACGATTCAACAAGTTCGCTTGGCCTGATTCTCGCCAATTCCTCGTCCGTCAACCTCTCTAATCTCTTCTTCTTCTTCTACTTCATTTCTTCTTCTGATTATTTGTCGTTGATTGAGATTCTGCTTGCACCAGGAGGAGGCGAGGTCTGTCGGGAGTCTGAGAAGCGAGCGATTGGCCAATCTGATCGGCTGTTGCTGCGAAGGCGACGAGAGATTGCTCGTCGCCGAATTTATGCCTCATGAAACTCTTGCCAAGCATCTTTTTCACTGTAAATTACTCTTTTTTTTTTTTTTTTGGTTCAAATTTTCTCCTTTTGATTTCCTTTTCACTGGGGTTTTGCGAGATATTTTTTATTCATTTGATGTTATCCGTTTCAGGGGAGACTCAGCCGATGAAGTGGGCCATGAGAATAAGAGTGGCTTTGTATCTGGCACAAGCTCTTGAATATTGCAGCAGTAAAGGACGTGCATTGTATCATGATCTCAATGCTTACAGGGTTTTGTTTGATGAGGTGCATTCGTTTCTTTGATACATTGTTTTTTTTTTTTTAATTTCTTTTTAATCCATTTTAGTTTTAATTTTTAGTTACCGGCCGGTTCGTTGTGATCAGGATGCAAATCCTAGGCTTTCCTGCTTTGGCCTCATGAAGAATAGCAGGGATGGCAAAAGTTACAGTACAAACTTGGCCTTCACTCCTCCGGAGTACCTGAGAACTGGTACATTCTTTTGCTTGAGTAGCTAGCAGTGGAAAATTTTCATTTAAAAGATTTTTTTTTTTTTTTTTTTTAATTGCGATTATGAAGAATGCATAACTGTACTTGTCATACATAACTTCTTTTGGCGGAGAAATATAGATATTTTGTATGAAATTATATCAATTGTTTTTATAATTTAAATCATGTCAATTTTGTCCAATAATAATGTGATCTAAAAAACATTATAGAAAATTGAACTTGTCTCTTCTGTTGGCAGGTAGAGTGACACCAGAAAGTGTGGTCTATAGCTTCGGCACGTTACTACTAGATCTTCTGAGTGGCAAACATATACCCCCCAGTCATGTGAGTTTTACGCTTATAAGAGATTATGCGTCCGCTTAGATTCCAAAATCCCTTGTCAGTTGATGCAGAGAAATTTGTATGGAAATATGGTTCTTCACTGTTATGAAGTAATTAGCCTCAACTTACATTTTGGAATTAACTGATATCGGTTAAACTGTTGTACAAAGATCAGTGGGGTCATTGTTTTGGGCTTATCTTGTTTTCAGGCACTTGACGTAATCCGTGGCAAGAACTTCCTGATGCTGATGGATTCTGCTTTAGAGGGTAATTTCTCAAATGACGATGGAACTGAACTTGTTCGGTTAGCTTCCCGCTGTTTACAGTACGAAGCACGTGAGAGGCCAAATGCAAAGTTGCTTGTCACTTCTCTCACCTCACTTCATAAAGAAGCAGAGGTATGCGCATTGCTATTCCTAACCAAGCTTTCCAAAGTTGTGCTTTGCTTGAAATAACAAGTGTACATCTAAAGGAGCTCCATTACTCTCTCTTACTTATAACAACAGAGCAGTGTCAGGAGAAAAGAATGTTTCCTGGTGATAGTGCTTGTTATGACTGCTATATCTACTCTATTTCTGCTAGCTGGACGATTTGTTTATTGTCAGCGAGGGACCGTTTCAACATTCTAAAGTTTACATTAGACTCTGATTCCTCATTTGTTAGTTATTGTCCAGGCTCCGTCTTATGTTTTGATGGGTATATCACATGAAACTGCATCCTCAACTCAACCATTGTCATTAACTCCTTTTGGTGAAGCTTGTGTGAGGATGGATCTCACAGCTATCCATGAAATATTGGAAAAGAATGGATACAAGGATGATGAGGGCGTTGCCAATGAGGTCTGCCGCTTGTCCCCTTTTAATCCTTTTAATGTTCTATTTCAGCATTTCATGAACCCACTCACCCTGTTTTCGTGTGGTCACACGGTGGGGCGGGCTTTCTACTTCCTGCCCTCTTCATGCGAATAGCAATTGATATCAATGCGGAACCTACGTAGAACTAGCCTGCAGCATGAATACTAAGCTGTCTAAAATGTCCATCTGCCAAACTCGGGCTGTAATAACAAACTTGCACTCTAAGTTTGGGTCCTACACTTAAGCCAAAAAAGAACAGTGCAAGAGTTCTAACTGGGAAACATGTTACTCAGGAAACATTGGGAATCTATTATTATGTTGTTAGGTCACATCCCTTTTCTTTTTGTCGCCTTCTGTAAATATCTCACAAGCTGCCACCATAATAGTGCGGCTAAGCAGTATTATTATTGTTTCTTTACTGCACGCAGGATTAATAGTCTCTTTTCATAAACAATATAAACAATATTTTCTTTTTTCCTTTTTCTTGTTTCCCATCCCAGTCCTTTTCTCCCTGCTAATTCTGTTGGAGAAATTATTGCCTTTCAGCTTTCTTTTCAAATGTGGACAAGTCAAATGCAAGACACCTTGAACTCCAAGAAGCATGGAGACACTGCTTTTCGAGCCAAGGACTTCGCAACTGCCATAGATTGTTATACACAAGTGAGTCATCTGTATCATGTTAGACTTAGCTTTCCAGGTGAAGTAGGTGATATCAGTTTAGAAAGCAGGAATTTCATTACTTCCATTCAAATTGCGGTCATTTGGGAGACCAATATTTTGTCATCTTATAATTTTGCCTGTTTTGAAGTTTATCGATACCGGGACCATGGTATCACCAACTGTGTATGCGAGGCGTTGCCTTTCGTATCTGATGAGCGACATGCCACAAGAAGCATTAGGGGATGCAATGCAGGCCCAAGTGGTGTCTCCTGAGTGGCCAACTGCTTTATACCTCCAAGCAGCTTGCCTCTTTAGCCTTGGCATGGACAATGATGCCCATGAAACACTCAAAGATGGGACAAACTTAGAATCCAAAAAGAATAAGAATTGATAAATAGTGTATATCTTTCTATTTTATTCTAGTTTCAACTTCTTTCGCCTCATGTCTCTGTATCTATTATTTATTTGTTATCATCTCCTTTCCAAAGGTTTTTTTTTTTTTCCTCCCCCAAGCCCCCCACCCCCCCCCCCCCCCCCCCCTCCCTCCTTTTGTTGCCTGCATTAAAGGGATTATCATGAAAGATTAATGTTGGTTTGAGAAACTATAGCCTTTTGAAATCGTTTTTGGGGGTTTGTTTTGCAGAGAACCGTTTCCTAGATTAAGAAAACCAAGGCAACTTTTTTTTTTTTTTTTTAATCAAATAAATATAGGTGGCAAATTGTGCTTGTATCAGGTTGAGGACTAAAATTAAAGAGATTAATGTCATTCCAAACATGATAATGATCAACGGTCCCATTCCTGTTTAAGACTTCTGGCACCTACTGTGGGGCCCTTTGATCATCTCAACTTTAGAGGCTTCACGCCTTATGCAAAACGACAAACTCAATTTGTTTCACATAAGCTTCCTATTAATTTTATCAATTGTTTTCTTTGAGGACCCATCTTGATGCACTATGTTGCGGGGTAATATTATGCATAATAATATTTTAGAACATTATTTGGATATTGCTAATTTTGATGATGGCTTTTCATAGCATTAGTGGAGAGAAAAATATACCTGGATAAACAAATTGAAAATTTAAAGAATGCACCTTTATTATCTTATTTTGGTCCTCCAACTCATCAATATTGCAAATAATTGACAGATACTTTTACTCATACAAGGAAAGTCATATTTAATAGCTGCTAATATTCCAACTCAAATTGATGTCCCTTTCGGACAAACTAAAAATATTACAATAAATAAGTCTAAGACATGCTTGAAGCGCAATACAACAATCCGTTTGTATAAATCCCGCCCCCAAACCTTAAAAAAAATAAAAAAAAATAAAAAAAATAAAGGGCACTCGTAAAGAGACCATAATGCGAAAACATGATGTAAATGAAGTGGAGACCCTAGAAGTGGTTTACCTGAACGTTTAAAAAATGTTTGTAACCCAATAAATTATGCACTATTAGAAAACGATAGAACAATAATGAAGTTATTGTCCACAATATAGTTTCATATCCAATAGCGCTTGATATACTTAAGAAATGAGGATTTTAAGCCAGAATCTACCAAAGAATATGTATTTGAAATGATTGGTCAAAATAGAAAGATGCATTCTAGGTCGAATAAAAATCTCTTACAATATGAATGGCTCTCTGTGCATTAGCATAATAAGAAACATGAAATAGTGAGATATGAAGTATGACTTGTTGCACAAAATTTCTCATGAAGACTAGTAATTGATTATGAGAAAACATTCTCCTGAGGAGAACGCAATTACATTTTGATATCAAAGCAAGACTTGTTGCACAATATTTTCTTTACGAAGACTATGAATTGAATATGAGGAAACATTTTCCTTGGTGAATGTAATTGCTTTTATATATTTAATCAGCCTAGCAATCTCTAAAGATATGCGTGTAACGGTTGTTTTAACCGTATACTTATGAATCATTAGAAAATAATATACATGAATATCTAGATTTAGAAGTCTGAAGCACAAAAATTTATATCTTGGGATGTGTGTGTTCAATTAAGTTCCAAATATCTTCATATGCGTTGAAACAATATAGGAATACGTGATACAATCGGCTTAGTGAATATCCGTTTAGGGAAGGATACGTGAACAATTCAATTTTCAATGTGCTTTTATTAAGATATCAGAGTTACTCAAAGAAAAAATATGGGATGAAAGATCTTGGAAAAAATAAATTTTTATATTGGCTTTAGCGTATACCACATTAAAAATTCATCTAAATCAACCTATACAGAAAAGTTCATGAATAATTTTCCCTTTTTTTTTTTTTTTTTTTTGGAATGAAGAAAGCTCATCCGTTTAGTATCCTAATGATTAAGCAGTCAAGTGAAAAACATCCTTTCTGATCTATTGAAGATAATGAAGAATTTCTTGGTCCATAAATGTTTATATGTTGTGTAATTGGTGCTCTTTTAGATCTTAATAAGTATAAAAGACATGATGTTAAGGTCAGACTTTGTCTCCTCATAATCTACAACTCATCAACAAGCGAACGCTTTGAAACAATCTTCACCGACGAGTGTTGAGCTTCAATCGCTCGATATACTCAATTTTTGTGAGCCTGACCTCATTGACCAAGTGTTTCTTCCATTTGGGCTTGATGCTTGATTAAGTTTCTCAATATTTCGATCCATGATGATCGAAGTATCCATTCCCTGAATATCGCCTACCATCAATTATGACACACGTTCACACACACGACCTTGATTTTTAGGGTAGTGAGGAACTATCTAATACAACCCTAGAATTTCGGACCCATAACTTTTTCTATATAAATAGAGAAGAACCCCTCATTCCAAGGGGACGATTTTTACTTACTAAAACGCTATCAAAATTTTCCTAAGAGACCTCTTACGTTCCATGGTATAGTAAAACTCCAAACAGGGTGTAGCACATTTTAGTGAACCTCTCTAAATTCCGGTGTTGTTATTTACTGCATTTTATTTGTTTCAATCCTTTATTTTCATGGTTGATTATTGTTTGATGATTTTCATTAACAATGTCCAAAGACCTCAATATTTCTTTTAAGATGTTTTAACTGACTTTTTGGAATAAAATTTTGACCGTACATACCAACATCTATACCGGATATTGTTTTTCCTGTTAATTTAATAGCTAGATATAGTTTTGCATCATCTTAGAGACACTAGAGAGGAATTAAATATAGAAATAATTACACAAAAGTCTATTTTTAGAATCCCCTTTTAAAATATATCTATTTTTTGATAATATTACGTAAATGTCTATTTCTTCAAAAAAAAAAAAAAAATGCTTGTAGTACATATTTTGCCGTTTTACTATATTTAACATTATTTTCCTTTTCTGCTTATCATTATTGTATCTTTGTCTTAATAACTAGTTATTTATTATAGTGATGCTTATTAGTATAATTAAGGTTTTTCTTATAAATATATTTCTTAAGTATGATGTAGATTTCTTAGAAATCTTTTTTTTTTTTAAATATCATTTAGGTTCTTTATGATAATTATAATATTATTGTGATAATTTATTTATTTATTTATTTATTACTGTATTATTTTAATTGTTAATTTCTAAAGTTTAAATGTGTGATGAAATTGTTTTTTTTTTTTTGTGATAATTACTATATTATTATGATGTTTTTTTAAATATGTTATGCTTTTTTTTTTCTTTATGGTGTTATTATATCCTCATGATGTCTTTTTCTTTATGATAATTACTATATCATTATGATTTTTTTTTTTAGGTTTTAAAGTGTTAGATATTTCTTTACATTATCTTTTTAATTTTTTTTATATGTTCATTGTGAATTTTATTTTAATGACCAATTATTTGTTATAATGAATGTTTTTCATGTATTATTGATGTCAAAAATCTTTGACACAACATTAGATGTGATCACTAATGGAATGTCTATTAAAGGCACTATGATGCTTAAGTCAGTAAGAGGCACTGAGGAGCAAGCAAATAAGCAGAGTTTAGACAAAGTAAATTAGACCATAACTGAGGGAGTAAGACACTCCTCTATTTATAGGTGCTTCCCACGGGTTCATTCCTCGAGTAACCCTAATAGGTCATATTCTGAGTGGTCCTGGTGGGTAGACAAGCTTTGAGTGTATGGATAATTGACCTCCACTAGACGGATGCCACATACCCTACCATTCGGGTGCTGGGAGGACATGAGTGCAAGTTATTAGTACTAGCACAGGCGGTCGGTATTGTATCAGTTTAGTCAGGTGGTGGAGGGTGACGCGATAGTAGGGATAAGGATAGGTATAGTGATAGGTACCGAATTTCAGGTGTCAAGTGGTGCAGAGTAGTGGGTGTGGCACGCCCTGCCACAACACAGCTATTAGTTGGTACGGGGAGGCATGATAGGGGCATTCCGGGTCGACCATCCTACAAGGGACTTAGCTGTGGTCAGGGAAGTGTTGCTCGGGATAGTATAATAGAACCAGATGATGATTTGCTAGAGGTTCCCAAAGAGGAGGTAGTTCGGGAATTAGCAGCACAATGGAGGTGTTGGTGGGTCAACCCAGTGACCCGAGAAGGGACTTATTTTACAATAGTGACCAGACTTCTCTGGTCTAGTTGGGTCTCATCGGGTGATTGGATCTTCTCTAATGGCGTGGGTAATAGAGCCTACTGATTCTTGCGTGTCTCATTCTCTGGTACATAGGTGATCACCAGTGCAGGAACTATTACACCATCAACAATAGCTCCCCAAGCACTCCCGGTCTATTTAGACTGGGGGTATTAGTCACCACATGGTCAAGGCCATCCGAGTGAATTGTAAATCTTCTCGAGATACTATTCGAAGTTGATCTAAGGAGGTTTGGTCGGAGTTGGTCGTCACACGTTTGGTTAGATCTAGTCGGATACACTTCTTTCAAAAGTTTCTAACACGTGGCAGCTTCACGCCACGTGTCGTTTCTTGGTTGGTGGGAGGTCAGAAACTTCGAATTCTGCACTTCCATCTTCCTACCTAAATTCCCTGCTATAAATAGGGGGTTGGGACCTTCTTTTTTTATTATTGCATTCAAAGTTCATGTAATCCTAACGAGAGCTGTCAACTACTGCTGAGAAGACCATAATTTGCGAGTAGTGTTTCGAGTGCTCGAGAAGTTCTGAGAAATTAAACCCTATCACCGTTGCATAGATTTTTATGAGAGTATGAGTGACATGTCTGATGACTCTAAGAACGATAATCTCTCCATGGAAGTTGACATAATAGGCTCCTCGGAGAGCACCGACTCTTCTGACTCCACCGATCACACTGCCGATTCGACTGAGCAAGCCTAGAGGCCCTAGATAACTTGTCAGGTATATCAGACATTCCTACCCTAAGAGGTGGCCCGTACTGACCGGGTACGTGTGAGAGGGTGTCTAGCGGCGAAAGCAGATACTGGAGTTGGGTCCAACCACTCTCTCGGATTGTTCTTTCATAGGCAAGTTGAGTGGTGTGTGAGCCTTCGAGCAACCAAGGATGTGAACAGGTCCCTAGGTGGTGGATCTGACTGGTGAAGAGGATGCAGCCGTAGCCAGTACAGCCAGGCTGTCGAGTACATCTAGTCAGAGAGGGGCTTAGACAAAGAATCCGAGCACTAAAGGAGTGCGACCCCTCATAGTGAACCCATCCAAGCTCACCAGTGCTGCCGTAGTTGTCTGGTCCGAATCAATGACATCCTGGTCTATCGGATGATGGATATAGAGATGGTCGACCATGCTAGGGGCCGTCCTATTTTCACAGTTGACTATTTCACTATGGTGGTTACCTTCAAGTACTTGAAGTCACTGCGGGAAGAATTCCAAATCCCAGAAGATGTCGAGTTGAGAGTGCCCAATCTAGCAACATGCCTTCTTGTCCTCTACCCAATCATGTGACATTATCAGCGAAGTTCTTTCGAGCTAGCTTCCGTTTGCCCTTCCACCACTTTCTTAGGCGGATGCTCTGGAGACTTAATGTTGCCCCCATGCAGCTGAATGCCAGCGCTTACCGGATACTGATCAGCTGCTTTGTTTTTTTGGGTGAAATACTTTTGTGTGGAGCTCCCATTCAGTGTATTCCAGAACCTTTACCAGATGAAGACAACTCCTTCACAGACCAGGTCATACTACTTCCAGGTATAATGTTCATTGCTGGTTGCCCGGACTTGAACAAGTACTATAAGCATTTGTGGTTCTACATGATGGGCTAGTGGTTGTCTAGTCTGAGTGATTACAGTCAGTTGCTATCCAGGGAGTGTCTCCCTCACCTTCCTAAAGGGTTATGTATGGATCTGAGAACCCACATAGAGTCCTTGAATTAGGAGAAGATTGAAAAGCTTTGAGAGAAGATGGAGCTCGAGCAAAACCAAAATTGGTTACTAGTGAATGAATGTTTGGCCAAGTACAACTAGTTCGATTTGTCCTCAACATCTAACTTTCCACACTACTAGTCCCAACCACACTGGTCAGAGGAGGAGATCATAACCGTCATGGTCCCAATGCTCAATCCTACCATCCATTATAGTGCTTGGAAAGTCATCGTGGTTGACGGGGTTATTACATCAACTAGTCGATCTGAGGTTCCTCAAGGAGTGCCGACTGCTTCAACATCTGGTCTACAGTCTAGTGGTTCCTCCCCTAAGGAGTAGGGCCTAAGGATCGCCAACAAGGACTTTGACGGAGTGATTCGGTAGCTCTATCCCCCATGAGGCCTTCAGATCATAGTTCATCTTTGTTCATAAGCTTCATTAGGATGTGGCCGGACTAGATTTTAACATGTCTTATTTACTTGCAGAATCAACAATGGCTGACCAGTGGCAGCTACGATCTAAGCATCCAAATGACTAGGAGAGGGCTTTGCGGATGTAGCATAAGATCGGGAAAAGGAACAATGGTAACAAGATCTGACCTGGGGGTCAGGGGTCTGTGCTGATAAGTAGGAGTCCAGTCGACCCCCTAGCAGTTAGGCCTGGGTGGATTCAGGAGGAGCAACCATGTTCAATTGACTCCCCTGCCAAAACTAGGAGGGACGACCAAAGGTCTTGGGATCCGTCGGCATTTGTGACTGAGGCAGAGCTGATTAGGAAGAATTCCTCTGTCCAAAGGGTGATCCTTGCTAAGCTCGACAATCACCTAACTTCTAAGGTTGTTGAGTCCTCCAGTCGCCTTGACCACATCCGGGCCAATGAGGATACGTTCAAGAAGCTTGTCGAGGTACCCTTCTCGACAACACTTTTTTTTTTTTTTTTTTTTTTTCCGACCAGGTTGTGACTTTCTTCACTTCAGGTGGTCTTCCTCACATTCTCCATTAACATGGTGGTGTGGAGTCACTCTCTCCATATGGACGATAAATTGTCTGGGTTGGTCGTCGATGTCAAGAAGTGGAATGACGCCAAGGGCCAAGAAGGTGGAGGCCGATGAGGCAAAGAAGAAGGCCGAGAATGAGTTGGCCTTGGTGTGATCCTAGCACTCCTGCTACCTCTAGAAGGTGCTTCCACCACTCTTGATCAAGGCCGAACACAAGTGGTTACCAACTACGAGAACTCTCTAGAGTTTGAAGCTCAACTCCTCATCAAATACAAGGAACGCATGAGCGATATGAAGGCCAGTTTCACCTTGGCCAACCCCAGCTTAACCGGGTTGGACTAGTCTTTATGCCCAAGATCTCCAAGGAGACCCAATTTGGCGATGGCATGGTCGTCGGTGACGGTGAGGAGGGCGAGGTGGTTAGGGGCGATCAGATAGCCGAGTAGAATATGGCGGTGGTCGAAAAGTTGGAAGCCATTACTGAGTCAAGGGTGACTGAGCAGACTGACACAAGGGCAGATCCTCCCTCCGAGTAATGAACGACTTCCTTTTTTTTTTTTGTTTGATCTCTGGGGTGTTCGGATTGTATCCCATACTTTTCATCAATGAAATTCTCGTATTTCCCCTTCTCTTTTACTTTCTTATTATTTATTGGTTATATATATATATATATATATATATTGTTTTGAATCACACAGTGCACGTTTACGTATAGTATCCTCTCTAGAATTGGAAATTTATATAACTTGTTAAGTCTAGATGTAGTCGGGTGGCCTTGCTCTGGTCGGCATCCTAGCGAAGGAACCCCGATTCTTCTCCCGACAGTCCATGGACCCATCCCGGAATGATACAATCTGCCAGAGCCGACAAGGTTGCGTTAACTTACTCAGGTGCCTCCTCTAGTTGGCTTAAGGATTTTTATTTTAAATAACCCCTCAAGTCATACTCTGGTAACATCCCAGCCACTAACTATAAAATGTAGATTCCATGACGGAACTTCCATGACTGTTTTTAAAAAACGATCGTGAAAAGTATACAAAAAACACTGCGCAGAACAGGATTTCCGAAAACCGTCGTGGTTGCCAAGCACTTCCACGACGGTTTTTGGAAACCGGCGATGGCATGGCCGTCGACAATGGCAAGGAGGGCGAGGTGGTTGGGGGCGATCGGGTAGCCGAGTAGAATGTGGCGGTGGTCAAAGAGTTGGAAGCCATTACTGAGCCAAGGGTGACTGAGCAAACTGACACAAGGGCAGATCCTCTCTCCGAGTAATGAACGACTTCCTTTTTTTTTTGTTTGGTCTCTGGGGTGTCCGGATTGTATCCCATACTTTTCCTCAATGAAATTCTCGTATTTCTCCTTCTCTTTTGCTTTCTTATTATTTATTGGTTATATATATATATATATATATATATATATATATTGTTTTGATGCACACGGTGCATGTGTGCGTATAGTATCCTCCCTAGAATTGGAAATTTATATAACTTGTTGAGTCTAGATGCAGTCGGGTGGCCTTGCTCTGGTCAGCATCCTAGCGAAGGAACCCCGATTCTTCTCCCGACAGTCCATGGACCCACCCCAGGAATGATGCAGTGTCCCAGAGCAGACAAGGTTGGGTTAACTTACTCAGGTGCCTCCTCTAGTTGGCTTGAGGATTTTTATTTTAAATAATCCTTCGAGTCATACTCTGATCAGTATCCCAACCACTACTATAAAATGTAGATTCCACGACGGAACTTCCACGACTGTTTTTAAAAACGGTCGTGAAAAATACACAAAAAACACAGCACGGAACAGGATTTCTGAAAATCGTTGTGGTTGCCAAGCACTTCCACGATGGTTTTTGGAAACCATAGACCTTTACCACAATGATGTTGTCCATAGATCTAAGCTTCCACGACCGTTTTTGGAAACCGTTGTGGTATGTCTTGCATTTTAAAAAATTTGTTTTTTCAAAATTTCACGTAAATCCACCGCTTTTTTTTTTTTTTTGAAAAAAAATAATGATTAAAAAAACTATGACATACCACGACCGTTTTCAAAAAACCATCGTGGTATGTCTTGCATTTTAAAAAATTTGTTTTTCAAAATTTCACGTGAATCTGCCACTTTTTTTTTTAAATACTAAAAAAAAAACTACGACATATCACGACAATTTTTTCCCAAAGCCATTGTGGTACATCTACCACGATGATTTTTGATAAAAACCATTGTGGTATCAAAAACCATCGTGGTATGTGGTGCATTTTAAATTTTTTTTTTCTCTAAATGTAGCTTGAATCCGTCACTTATATATATATATTAACCCTCATTCCCTCCACAATTTCACTATTGCACCTCTTTCACTCTCGTCTCTCTAAACTCTCATTCGAAACCATTCTCCTCCGTCATGACCCCTCCTTCTATTTTCTCTCCTACCTCGCCTTCATTCTCTCTCGGCCCCTCCCTTTCTCTGTCGCCTCTCAGCACCATCGGCTGCAACTCCACCACTAATTCTCTCTCGGGCCTCTCCCATTCTCTCTCGTCTTTACTCGTCGTCGCGACTCCTCCCTCCAATCTCTCCCTCGAAACCCATCCTCCACCGACTACCCCACCGACCACACCCACGGCTGTGTACTTGGTAGGTCTCTCTCTCTCTTGCTCTCTCTTGTACCACACATATTATGAAAGTTCATTTGGTTGATTGTAAATATGATTTTGGGTTATTGTTGACTATGTTTGTGATTTTGGGTGATTGTTTTCTTGAAAAAAGTTTTGAATGTGTTTGTGATATTTTTGCATATTACATGTTTGACAAAATACCCGTTTGATTATATTATGTGATTTTTTACATGTTTGGCTTCGCTTTGAGTTTTAGATTGATTTAAATTAATTAGGTTTGGATTGTTATCCAGAAAAAAAATTGTTGATTTTGTGATTTATGCTTTTGCATATTACATATTCGACAAAATGTCCGTTTGACTAGATTGTGCATTTTTTACATAATTACGTTAAGATTTTATTTAGATTGATTTACAATTACACAAGTATGATTTTGTGTAATTTGTTTCAACCTTTTGGATGACATGATTGTACAATAATTTATTGTTGTGTTTTGACCATTTTTTACGTGTTTAGGTGTAGAGTTGTTTTAGATTGATTTTAAATATCACAAGATAAGGAGGATATGTCAATGAGTTCTCAAATTAGAAAACCAGAACGAACAAATTCACCTAGATTCAATCTCGACGAACGTTGATTGATACAGTTCGGTGTCCGCTACAAGAAGGTTATGTTGAGTGCGGTTATTTTGTTTTAGCCTATATACGAGAGATAATTTTGACTCTCGATGGACTAGCTTTACTTTAAACTAAGGATTTTTATACCGATATTGACATGGGTTTAGTAAGACAAGAGTGGACTAATTATGTAATGTCGTCCATCCAATATAGTTAAAAGACAATCTACTAATTTTGTAATGTAGTGTATGCTTTTGTAATAATTGTTATACATTGTGACACAAAATCAATTGAAGATTAGCTATTATTTTAATCTGGGATGTGTAATGGATAACACACGGTATTTGTCATCTGTGGGAAATCGCGTGAATTGTTTTTTTTTTTTTTTTTTTTTTTTTTTTTTTTTTTTTTTATGGAAGGACCTACCACGACGGTTTTTGTCATCATGGTAGCTAAAAAAAAAAAAATGTACCCAATTTTTTTTTTTTTTTTTTTTTTTTTTTTTTTTTTGTGGAATGACATACCATAATAATTTTTTCAAAAAACGGTCATGGTAGGTAAAAAAATTGGGTAATTTTTTTTTTTTTGTGGAATGACTTACTACGACGGTTTTTTTGGTTAAATTTATTTTTTCGTGGAATGATCTACCACAATAGTTTTTTCAAAAAAGGTCATGGAAGGTAACCTTTCTACGATGGTTTTCTGAAAAAACGGTACCTACCACGACCTTTTTTTTTTTGAAAAAACGGTCGCGGAAAGTTACTATCTACCCATCATTTGGTGCCAGTTTTGTTTATTTCACGACAGTTAAAAAACTATCGTAGAATCCAAATAGATTGCACGACCCAAAATACCATGATGGTTAGAACATTATTGTGGAAAAGATACCACGACAGTTAAAAACGGTCGTCTTATCCTCTTTTTGTACTAGTGAGTGCGGGAAGCCCGTTTCTTCTCTCGACGATTTGTGGACCCTCAGAACAATGTGGTCTACCAAAACAGACTAGGTCGGGTAGACCTGCTTGAGTGTCTCCTCTAGTTGGCTTAAGGGGTTTTATTATAAATAACCCTTCAAGTCATACTCTGTTGGCATTCTAGTGAGGAAACCCTGTTTGTTCTACCGATGATCCATAAACGTTGGGAATGATGTGGTCTGCCGGAACAGGCCAGGTCGTGTGGACCTGTTCGAGTGCCTCTTTTGGTTGGTTTAGGGATTTTTATTTTAAATAACCCCTCAAGTCATACTTTGGTTGGCATCCCAATGCAAAAATCCTGTTTCTTCTAACGACGGTTCGTAGACCCCGGTAACGATGTAATATGCTTGAGCAGACCAGGTCAATCTCTTTGGGATATAATGAATTAAAGCAATGAATAGAGGTGATCTAAAAGGAATTATTCTCATTGAAATAATTAACTAGTACATGATTTTAAGAAATAGGATAACTACTGGTAAAAACGCTTGAGGTGGTCAGCTTTCCAAGGGTGATCTAGGACCATCCCGTCTTGGTCGGCAAGTTGATATGTCCCTGATCAGACGATGCCGGTGGTCCTGAACGATCTTTCTTACTTGGGGCCAAAGGAATCTAGGCTAGGCTTTTGGATTAGTACTTTCTTGAGGACTAGGCTTCTAACCTTAAAAGTCGTTGGCTGGAACCTTTTGTTGTAGTACTTGGCTATCACTTGGTTACGGGCGGTGGTGCGCATGGGGGCTTGTTCTCTTTTTTCTTTAATTATATCAAGTTCAGCTATCATTTGTTCAGCATTGTTTTCCTTGTCATAGTTCTCTTCTCGATAACTTGATACACCTAGTTTGATTGGTATGACTGCCTCTACACCAAAGGCCATGGCGAATGGGATTTCCCTTGTTTCAACGCAATTAGTGGTTTAGTAAGCTCAAACAACTTTGGGCAGTTCATCAATCCAGACCCCTTTATGTTTCTCCAGCTTTTTTCAAGTTCAATTTTATGGTCTTATTTACGGCCTCGACCTGCCCATTATTCCGGGGGAACTCCGGGGAAGAGAATACTTTCTTGATCCTAAATTATTCATAGAAGGCGATGAAGCTTGGATCTATTTCCCGTTGTCCGTGACCACGGTATGTGAGAGCCCGAACCTATAGATAATACTTTTCCATAGGAAGTTGGTGCACTTAGTCTCTATCTACTGAGCTAGGGGTTTTTTTCTATCAACTTTTTGAGCTAGTCTATAGTGACAAGGTAGTATTAGAACTGGGATCTGGCTATCGATAGTGGTCCAATCTGGTTAAGTGCCCATTTTGTGAAGGCCCATGCACTAACTAATGAGGTGAGTTTTTCCGAGTAGGACTTAATCATCCTTGTGAATTGTTGACACTAGATGCATTACTGGGTGAACTCTTTATTGTCTTTATCCATGGTCAGCTAGTAGTATCCCTAATGAAGGCACTTAAAGGATAAGGCTTTACCCCCAGAGTGATTTCCGTATACCCAATGTGTATTTCCTTCATCAAATATTCGGCTTCCAATAGTCTAACACATCATTGATACGGAGCAAAGTGTCATCTCTGATACAACTTTCCATTGATCATGGCATATCTTGATGAAGTATTCCTGATTCTTCGGGCTTCTTCCTGATTCTCTGGGTGCTAAGATGTGGTGAGGTAGTTTATGATCGGGTCCATCTAAATTTTGCCCTTCTCGTTGCAGAACACCTGCTTGGTATGCTTGATGCTGGGCTGGTGAAGCTGTTCCACGAGTACAGAGACTAACCCGGTGTTAATGCTAGAGGCTAACCGAGCTAGGGCGTCTGCCTCATTGTTCTAGAATCAAGATATCTGGGTCACAGTGTGCTTCCTAAATTGGTCATGGAGGCCTTTAACCTTTCTAAGGTATTTAGTCATTCATTCATCCTTGGCATGAAATGCCCCTGTCACCTGGTTGACAATCAGCATTGAGTCACTGAAGACCGCAATGGCCTTTACTACGAGTTTCCATGCCACGTCAAGACTAACAATTAGAGCTTTATACTCCGGTTCGTTGTTTGATGCTTTAAAGTTGAAACCAAGGGCTTTGTAGTGGTCGAGCTTGATCAGTACTAGTCCTTCTCCAGAGCCCCCTGAGCTAGATGATCTGTCCATGAATCGCTTCCACCAGAGGATGTTAGGATCGGGTGTGCTCGGGCCTTTTGGGGTAGACGCGATAGTGGTTATGCCTTAAGTGTTGGTCTAGGTTGCTCAGTGATCTCAGCTACGAAATTGGCCAGGGCTTGTGCCTTGATCGCTGTCAGGGGAACGCACTCAATGTCGAATTCCCTCCAGCTCAACGGCCTACTTGGCAATCCGACCAGACAACTCAGGGGTTTTGTAAAACCTGCCAATGTGGGTAGCTAGTCGGGACACGGATGGGGTGGTCCAAGAAGTAAGATTTTAGCTTACGGGCCAATGTGACTAAGGCTAAGGAAAGCTTTTCCAAGGGGATGTATCTTCCCTGTGTTCTTTGGAATGCCTTGCTACTGTAATATATGGGTGTCAGTATCTTATTCTCTTCTAGAACCAGGACTAAGCTGACTGCCTTTTTTGACACTGCAAAGTACACATAAAGTATTTCCTCACTCAATGGCTTGGACTGTATCGGTGGGCTTGCCAAGTAGATCTTGATACCTTAAAAAGCATCTTCGCACTTGTCATCCAAGTTGATTTTGCTGATGCCCTTGAGTGCTTAGATGAAGAGGTGGTACTTTTCAGTGGACCTGGACAAGAATCAAAAGAGAGTTGCTATCATCCCAGTTAGCCATTGGATTTCTTTAATGGTTCGTGGCAGTTACAGGTCTACTACAACTTGTGCCTTGGCCAGGTTCACCTCAACGCCTCAATAAATTACCATGAACCCAAGGAACTTCCTAGATTCGACTCCAAAGGTACATTTGGTCGGGTTCAACTTCATCTGATATTGTCTAAAAACATCAAAATAGTCTTTCAGGTCCCCAATGTGCTCACTTGCTCACTTGCTCTTCACCAGCATGTCATCTACATATATTTTCATAGACTACCTGATCAGTGGGGCAAACATCTTATTCACCAATCTCCGGTATGTGGCCCCAACATTCTTTAGACCGAAAGACATAACTCGGTAATAGTATTACCCTTGGTCCGTTATAAATATGGTCCTAGTATGTTCAGTTTCATTCATAGGGATATGGTTGTAACTGGAGTACGGATCCATGAAGATGTACAACTCGTGACTGGCTATTGCATCGACGAGTTGGTCTATCCAGAGAAAGAGGAATCACTCTTTTGGACACGTTTTGTTTAGGTATGTATAGTTTATATAGATCCGTCATTTGCCATTGATTTTCTTCACCAGTACCATGTTCGCATACTACTCCAGATAGCTCATTTATTAGATGAAACCAGTGGCGAGCAACTTATTCACTTCTTTGTTGATGGTGTTGTACCTTTCAGGGTTGAAAGCTCTTTTATTCTGAACTACTAGTTTATGCTTGGGGTTCACGCACAGTCGATGACACTTCACTACTGGATCGATCCTGGGCATGTCCTCGTGTGACCAGGCGAAGACATCTCTGTGTTCCTGGAGGAACTGTTCCAATTTCGCTTGGATTGCCGACCAGAGCTTCGATCCGAGCAGTACTGTTCTGTCCGGGTACTTGGGGTTCAGGTGGTAAGGGACCAAATCCTCAACAGGTGGTGCTCAGGTTTCCTCTTCGGACATGCGAGGGTCTAGGTCACTCAATGGTTTGATTTCATCATTGGGAGTGTCAATCTCATCGTTCTTGAAGATGATGGTCAATACAACTGGTTGGGGGTACTTGGTGGCGTACTTTGTTCACTCCTGAAAATCCCAACTCTGTTAGGAGTGGGGAATTTTATAGCGCTAGATAATAGGTTGAGACCACCGATTTTAGCATATTCAGGGTCGATCTTCCCAAGATAACATTATTAACTGATGGTTTGTTAATGACGAGGAACTATACCATTTGGGCTGCCCTTTCTGGTCCGTCACTGATAGTGATTAAGAGATTGATTAGGCTGGCTGCTCAGACACATTCACCAATGAATCTGTATAGCGGAGTTTAGAAGGGTGCCAAGATTGCTACGCCAATTTTCAGCCTGCTAAAGGTGTCCATGAACAAGATGTCTATAGAGCTCCCATTGTCAACTAGGACATGCCGAACAGTGTTGTTGGTTATCTTGATTACTCCGACTAGAGCATAGTTGTGTAGGTAGAGAAACTTGTGGCTTCATCTTCGGTGAAAGCAATTGGGATACTGTCTTGACAGGACATCTTTACGATGTGTTCGGCCATGTTAATATACTCCCCACGTACTACCTGCCTAACGTCTTGAGCGTAGCTTCTCCTACTACTTGCCATATCACTTGTGGCTGTTCCCCCAAAAATGGTATAGACAATGTGCTCGGGCTCCCCGATGTTGGTCCGATCACTTGTAACCGAAGCAGGGTGTGGTCGAACCTGGCCAGTTCTATTGGCCCCGCTTGCCAGGATAATGGGCTTCTCTACAAATTCTCATTGGTGTCCATCTCATAATAGGAGCTCGATTTGGTCTTGTAACTGTATGTAATCTTTCATTTCATGGCTGACGTCCTTGTGCAAGTTGTGGTATTTGTTCTGGTTCCTACGGGTACGAAACATTTTGATCGGCGGGGGTTCCCAAAGTAGTCCCCTTCCAACTAGTTCATCACATGTTCCACAATGGCGACTAGGGGACTGTATTGACAGAACCTTCCTATAGAAGTTTTAGGCTCTGATGCAGCTTTATCTTTGTAGGTGGCCTTCTTAGTGGCTACTCCAATCTGACTTGCCCTATCCTTCTTGGGCTTGTTCTTACCATGGGGTCGCGACATTTCTCCAATTGAAGAGTTTCGCCCTTTGATGTACTCCGCTACTTCGGCATGCTTTTGGGCTATCCCCCTCAAGTACGCAAGGGTAGTGGAACATCATAATCGATAACTCAAAGTAGTTTTTTTATCATTGACTCCCTTTCGAAAAGTTTGTATGAGGGTGTCACCGGAACAATTCTTGACTTGCATGATGGCCTTGTCAAAGTGGTCCAAGTAGCATTTCAAAGGCTCATTCTCGCCTTGTTAATTATTAACAAGTATGAGGTCTCCTTCTTCTGGGTCTTTGCATTAAGGAACGCTGCAAAGAAGGCATCAAACAACTGCTTGAACTAGTGTATCCTCCCCAACGTCAGTCTTCGATACTACTGTCGAGCAGTGTCAGTCAAGGTCAAGTAGAAGGCTTTGCAAAGGGTGGTTTCATTTGCATTTTGAATAAGCATATGTGCCTGGTAGTTATCCATGTGTTCATCACCGTCCATGGAGCCATCATAAAAGGATACAGTCAGCATTTAAAATCTAGTCGGTAAGGCGCAGCTATGATTGCCATGGTAAAAGGTGGATCGAATGCTCCGGCCTACTACAATTCTTACCGTTGACTCATCAGCAGGTCAAGCTTTTACTAGAGGTGGTCTAGTTTGTTCTGGTCATCCATCTTGACCTTTGGTTGTCTTAAGATTGAGTGATTTCGGCATCAGCTACGATTGACCCCTGCTCATCCTAAGCAGTCGAATAAAGAGGTCATGCTCCCAAAGATGATCAACTTGTGTTCTCGGTGCTGATGCCGATCACATCTTCTTCGAGCCACTAGCATTGTGGAGACTGATTCCTCACAGTCTGCTTGAGTTCTTGATGGAGTCACCCTGTATGGTGACTAATCAAGCACTCACGATTTGAATTGTACTCTTCGAGATCTCGTCTCCCTCTTCTTGGGTTCCTCCGCGTGCTCCGGTTGCCCGTATGCTTGAACATTGGGCTTAGGCTTCTCGACCTCTCAGCTGATTGGTGTTACCCAACTGGTGAGGAGTCTTTAGCTTCTTCCTCCTATATGGGAATAGGCTAGGGTGCCTCAGAACTCCCTAAAAGTGTTGGTGAGTATTCAAACAGTCTCCGTCAAGTTCTGTACATTCCTAGTGAGGATCTTCGTATGTGTGGGTTTCATGGAGCTCACATGCTGCGCCTGTGAATGGAGAATAGGGATGATTGGGATGCGGTTGCTGGAAAGGCATGGTGCCCTGGTTGTCCTGGTTGGCCTGCTCTTCCATGGACTTAGCAAGGTATACGAGTGGTGTGGAGGGGCAGGTGAATGGAGAACAAGGATGATTGGGAAGTGGTTGCTAGAAAGGCGCGATGCCCTCCTTCTAGGGCCAAAATGTTGATGCCAAAAATCTTTGACATAACACCAGATGGGATCACTTGACATGATCAGCCTTGTATCGTCATGCTCTGCCTAGTCGCCTATAAAAGAGAAGCATCTTGGAGTAAGGGGGACACTAGCGGGGTGTCTGCTAAGGGCACTTCGATGCTTAAGTCAATAGGAGGCACTAATGAACAAGCGAAGAAGTTGAGTCTAGGTAAGACAAATTAGACCATACCTGAAGGAGTGAGGCGATCTTTTATTTATAGGTATTTCTCACGGGTTTAGGTCCTCTAGTAATCCTGATGGGTCATATTCCGAGTGGTCTTGTTAGATAGACAAGCTCCAGGCATATGGATAATTGACCTCCACCAGACGGATGCCACATGCCCTACCATTCGGGAGCTAAGGGGACACGACTGCAGTTCATTATTACTAGCGCAGACGGCCAGTATTGTGTCAGTTCGGTTAGGTGGTGGAAGGTGGTACTAGAGTAGGGATAAGGACATGTACAGTGACAGGTACCGGATGTCAGGTGTCAGAAGGTGCAGAGTAGTGGTGTGGCATGCCCTGCCACGGTATAGTTGTCAGCCGGTATGGAGAGCATGATAGGGTAGTCTGGGCAGACCATCCCACAGGGGACTTAGCTGTGGTCGGGGAAGTGTTACACGGGCCAATATATTGGAACCAAATGATAATCTGCTCGAGGTTCGCAAAGGGGAGGTATTTCGAGGATCAACAGCTCGATGGAGGTGTCGGTGGGTCAACTTGGTGACATGAGAAGGGACTGCTTTCGCAATCACAACCTGACTTCTCTAGTCTGGTTGTGTCTCATTGGGTGATCAGATCTTATCCATTGGTGCAGGCAATATATCCTATTGGTTATCGCGCGCCTCATTCCCTGGTGAATAGGTGATCTCCAGTGCAGAAATGATTACACCATCAACATATATCATACAATTAATATTAGGTATGATTCTTTTTTCTTTATAATAAAGCAAGTAAAATGGGCTTTTTTTCCTTTTTATAAAAGATTTTTTTAGAGATTTTTTCCCTTTTTAATCGATTTTTTATTTGTTTAGTTTCAATTCTTGATGAAAGGATAGTATGGTTTATAAGTATCAATTTAGACATTCAAGTAAATAAAAGAAAAAATTGATATTTTTTTAAATCATAGTCTTCAATTTAGACATTTATGTAAATAATCCTTAAAAATATATTTCATTACATTCATGCAACAACTAGAATAAGTTTATTTACCAATATATATATATATATATATATATATATATTCCGTGATCCATATCCTGTGAGTTTTAACAGTCCGCAAGTGAAAATCATAATTGGTTGGTTAAGCTGGATGCTGGATATTTTTGTGATCAAAATGAAACTTGATCCCAAACAGATTTCGTATTTGCATGTAATGATAAAACAATATTGTCCTAACGCTCCACAAAAGCAAACTTTTTATGTTACTTCCTAAAAGTTGTTGTGTTAAAAGCATATCTTAAAAAGATGCAAATAATAATGAAATCATGGAAGCCCAATAGTACCACTACATAAACAAACTGTAACATGTAATGCTCAAGTCATGGAGGGTGCATGGCTATATTGAGGGCGATATATATAGGACCAAACATATTTCTTCAAAGATTTTGTTTTGTTTTGTTTTGTTTTTTTAAAGCACACGAATTACGAAAGGGAGTGAAATAAATATTCAACAGATTCATTCTAGTGAAAGTCTAGCATATCTATTCACCAATGGTTTTTTCTACCAAATGGTTTTTTACTTTGTTTGGAGCAAGATTTTAACTACGCAAAGTCCCGTACCTACATTTGACCTGCTGTAAACTTTTTCATTCACCGACAAAATTTTTTGAGGAGCTCCGTGATAATTGCATTAAGCTTCCCTGATAAACTAATAGCGCGAAAGAATGCTTATAAATAGACATCACACCTAAAGCTAGAGATTTACTAGAAGAAAGAGTGAAGAGATCAACTGACAATTAATATGAAAACAGAGAGTAAGGAAGAGACTAAGAAAGACACATCTATATATTGAATTAAAATAAATAACTTTAATCAATTACATAACTATAAATTTTGATTATTTCTCGATTTTTCCTTTGTATATATAGAAACTACAAAGGTATTATTTAAATTTCAAAAACGTATATCAATTTTCAAGTGGAAAAAAATGACTAAACGACATAAATGCCCTAGATATTTGAAGAAAAATATTTTGTACCTTTAACAACCATAAAACCCCTAAAACACAATATTAAATTATAAAATCATAAATCTTTTGTTTTTTAAATGTTTAAAATATTTTTCAGTATTTTTTCTCCAGATTTCTTTTTCCAGAAATAAATTCAAGTTAAGGTTATCCTGGCCTTTTCCCCCCCTTCTTTTTTGGTCTTCGTTGCCTTTTTCCCCCCCTTCTTTTTTGGTCTACAAAGCGTGTAAGGAGTGAAATTCAAACAAGTTTTTAATATCAAATAAAATCTTGGTAATTTCTAAAAACGAAGATTAGAATAGAAATAAGTAACACTTTGGGAGAATAAACACTAATAAATCTCATTAGTTTACAATAAAAATCTATTATTTCCATGTCTCTTTTTATTGTCTATTTTGCTTATTTTATTATTGTTTCCTTGTAGTATTTTAGCAATCAAAATCCTTTTAACATAATGATAAGTTAGTTTTAGACTAACTAATTGGGTACTTTTAACTCATTATTTTGTTGGTTTTCAATTTGTTTCTAGGTTCTTTCACTTCGTTTTACCCTCTTTTGTAGGATTTAGGCAAAAAGATGGATTCGTTGATTTTCGGCGCAATTGGAGCTAAAATGGAGCATTTGGGATGCTTTGGTGTGAAGATTGAGTTTTGAAGAGTATTGGGCGCTTACGCATCAATTTTATGGGGCCTAGGCGCTTGAATTGAGTTTTCCAGTACAAAAACCCGAGAGTATTACGCCTAGGCGTTGTTTCAGTGGCGCCTAGGCGTCAAAAGAGAGCATCTACGTACCAGTTTAGGGCCTAAGTGCAGAAAAAGAGGGCCTAGGCACAAATCGTGAAAACCAGTTTAGGGCCTAGGTGCAAAAAAAGATGGCCTAGGCACCAACGCGGGATTACACAAGATTCGTTTTGATTCTCCAAATTTGAATTTAAATTTCAAATCTTTCGATCCTTAGTTATAAATAGAATATTTTTAGGGTTCCAAAAGAGAATTTTCACAGAAAATAGATAGGAGAAAAAGGAGAGGAAAGCAATTGGTGACTTGGAGAAGAATAGTAGCAATTCCGGAGACGGATCGCAACAATTCCAATTCATAAATCAGTTCTTTTCCTTTTCTCATCATGTTTAGAACATTATTTAGGATTTTGTTTAGTTCTATTATGAACTAAATTTCTTTTTCTAGGGCTACGATGTAGCCGGATTATGATTGTTCAAATTCACTATGGTTTAATTCAATTTTGATGTTTGTTCATATCTATGCTGAGTGTTTAATCTATTCTTAATGCTTGTGAAAGTGTGCGCGCCCTTTCCCATTGATTTGTGATTCAATTTGAGACTGAGAAGTGATAGTTGGATTAGACTTTGATTAAATACCATGAGATTGTCATAGGATAGAGATATCTATGAGGCTTGTGTGATACTATGAATTTCTTATTCTTAATAAATCATGATAGGTTTGGAGTTTGAGACCGAGAGGTGAAAACTGGCTTGTTGTGGTAGTTTGCTAATGCTTGAGAAAGATTAGTGATTACATTAGAGAAGTTTATCAGCAGCATAGGAATAAACAGTGGTTGATTAAACTTGGTATTTTGATCAGGATTAATTCGGTGAAATCGGAAACCCTAGATATCCTAAGATATTGAATTTCTCCTTGCTAAATTTTGCATTGTGTTTATTTTAATTTAATTTTATTTTATTGCATCTTACAAATTTATAATTCAAATAAAATTGGGATTAAAGTAATTCGGTAATTAGTAGTATATAGTCCTCATTGGGAACGATATCTTTTCATCACTTTATTACTTGAACCTGCTCGTATACTTGCGAAAATAAACCCATCAAGTTTTTGGCACCGTTGCCTGGGATTATTTAGTCCTACTAATATCGAGTCAAATAATTCTAATTTTACTTTGAATTCCTTTTATTTATTATTATCTTTGTTTCTACTTTTCAGGAGTATTCCTTAGGTGCATGCGAAAGATTGGAAGCGAGAACTTACTTTCTTTTGATCCTGAAATCGAGCGTTCTTGTCGACGAAACAGAAGGAAAAGAAGAGAAGCAGTTAGACATTCGCAAGAAACTATGGGTGATACCGGTGGAATGAAAAACGAGAACAACCAACCACCTGCACTTCGGGACTATGCATTACCTACTACAGTTGGTTTATATTCGGCCATAAGAAGACCGACTATGGCTGTGAACAATTTTGAGATTAAGGCGGTACAAATGCAGATGATCCAAACGACTTAATTTAATGGGCTGCCTTATGAAAATCCCAATGCTCATATTGCAAGTTTTCTTAAAATTTACAATACATTTAAGTATAATGGTGTTACTGACGAAGCCATTCGCCTTCTACTATTCCCATTTACTCTGAAGGATCGAGCAAGAGATTGGTTGACTTCCTTGCCTGCAGACTCAATCACTACTTTGGAGGATCTAGTGCATAAATTTCTAGCAAATTTTTCCCACCGGCGAAAACAGCGAAACTGCGTATAGAGATCAAAAATTTTTCTCAACAGGATGGCGAAACATTGTATGAAGCTTGGGAGAGATATAAAGAGTTGTTAAGGAAGTGCCCTCACCATGGATTACCTAAGTGGATGATAGTCCACAATTTTTACAATGGCCTGAATGGCACTTTAAGAATTGTAATTGATGCATCTGCAGGAGGATCTTTCATGAAGAAATCTGAAGAAGAAGCTTATGAGTTACTGGATGACGTAGCCACTAACAATTTTCAATGGCCAAGTGAAAGGGTTGTATCAAAGAAAGCAGTTGGAGTTTATGAGATTGATGCATTGACTGCTTTGACTGCTCAGGTTGCTTCCCTTACTAAACAGCTTCAGAATAACCATTTGGCTGCCAACTCTATTCAGACTCCACCAATTATATGTGACTACTGTCAAAGCAATCACCCCACTGAAGAATGTCAAATAGGAGTTTTTTCTCAAACTCAGTCAGAACAAGCACAATATGTAGGACATTACAACAGGCAACAAAACAACCCGTTCTCCAACACATTCAATCAGGGATGGCGTAATCATCCAAACTTCTCTTGGAGAAATAATCAAAATATGGGACAGCCTCAGCAAGGAGTGCCACCTCAGGAAAAGAAGTCGGAATTAGAACAAGCAATGCTCCAGCTAACCAAGCACACTGACAAGTTCATGGCCGATACCCAGACCAACTTCCAAAATCAAGCTGCGCAGATCCGAAATTTAGAAGTTCAAGTTGGTCAGTTGGCCAATATGTTAAATGGTCGCCAACAAGGTAACTTGCCTAGCATTACTGAAGTAAATCCAAAAGAACAATGCAAGGTAATAACCCTAAGAAGTGGAAAAGAATTGGAGAATCCTTCAACTGGTAAAAAAGCTAATAAAGATGGTCAAGAGCAAACTGCAATCATCCTTGAAGCTAGGTCATTGCCTTCTTAAGAACTAGACATCAAGATTCCTTTTCCTCAGCATCTCAGAAAGAGCAAACTTGATAAGCAATTTGCCAAATTCTTAGATGTCTTCAAGAAGCTTCACATCAACATTCCTTTCGCAGACGCACTTGAACATATGCCAAGTTATGTGAAGTTCATGAAAGACATCCTATCAAACAAGAGGAAATTGGAGGACTATGAAACTATTGCACTTACAGAAGAGTGTAGCGCTATCATCCAGAGAAAATTACCCCAGAAGTTCAAAGATCCAGGGAGTTTCACTATTCCTTACTCTATTGGAAACTCTATTTTTGAAAAGGCATTGTGTGATCTTGGTGCCAGTATTAATTTAATGCCTTTGTCTATTTTTAGGAAGCTTGGATTAGGTGAAGCTAGACCTACTACGGTCTCGTTGCAGTTAGCTGATCGATCTGTTAAACATTCGAGGGGAATTATTGAGGATGTCCTTGTCAAGGTGGACAAATTTATCTTCCCTGCAGATTTCATTGTATTAGACATGGAGGAGGATAAAGAAATCCCTATAATACTCGGAAGACCTTTCTTGGCTACCGGTCGAGCACTCATCGATGTGCAAAAAGGTGAATTACGGCTTCGGGTACATGAAGAAGAGGTAACTTTTAGCGTGTTCAATGCTATTAAGTACCCAGAAGTGAGTGACACTTGTTTCCGCATTGATGATCTTGATACCTTGGTTTCTGAACACCTTAACCAACTAAAAGAATCCTTAGAATTGAGTTTGGTTCATCCACTGCCATCCCCCTTGGAAGATGAAGAAGTTGAAGAGTTAGTGAACTGGTTGGATTCTTTCGGTCCCAACAACAGGAGATACTTTGAAGATTTGGGAACAGGTCCATCAAAACCACTTCCATCAATTGAAAAGCCACCAGTTCTTGAGCTTAAGCCTTTACCGGATCATTTACTCTATGCATTTCTGGGAGAATCATCAACTTTACCGGTAATTATTTCTTCTATGCTTTCTGTTGAAGAAGAAGAGAGGTTATTGAGAGTACTAAGAATATATAAGATGGCTATTGGGTGGTCTCTAGCGGATATAAAAGGGATTAGTCCTTCTATGTGTATGCACCGTATTTTGATGGAGGATAATAGTAAGCCGTCGGTGGAGGCCCAAAGAAGACTTAATCCAACTATGAAATTTTTGCATAAAGAAAGAAAGTTTGCAATAGATGACTTTGCCTATGCTCATTCCACATCAATGAGGAGAATGAAGATGAAGAAGAAGATTGAGCACTCACGACCTTCGATTAAGGGAGTAATTTTTCTCTTTCCTTTTCTTTCCTTTTTCTTTTCGTTTTTCTTCGCATTGGGGACAATGTTTCGTTTAAGTTTGGGGGTAGCTGTTCTATTTTGATATTTTTATTTTATTTTAGGCTTTTATTTTATTTTAGGCTGTTATTTTATTTAAAAAAAAAAAAAGGTGTCAATTTAAGCAATAATTTTAGTTTAAATCGTAGGAGGCCGATGATATGAAACTGATTGATATTGGACATGGTTCTAAGAAGATGAAAACTGTTGCTTTTGTGTGTGTGCTTGGTTCTTTTGTGGTTTTGTTATGCCCTGAATTCTTTGACACTTTTGAGCACCCGAGCTATAATCACTTAGATCATTTGTTATTTAGATGAACTTTATGTTGGTTGAGGAATTTCTTAATCTCAAAGCGAACTCTAGAACCTATTTGATACTCACTTGAGGCGAAATCCCAGACTACAGGTTGCCAAGGACATGATTTAGGCCATCTTTGGATCGTTTGAACCTTTCAAGCTAACCCTTTTATATATGCATATCCCTAGTCACCCATTTGAGCTTAATTTTTACCTTTTCTTTCTTACCCATATCTTTAAGCCTACCTTTTTAATAATTTCCAACCCTTTAACCCTTAATCTTAAGCATGTTGATCATTCTAAGAATTATCTTGAGTTATGTTAAAGTTTGGGAGGATGGGTGGAGTTGAGAAAAGCTTACAGTTGTTTATTAGTTTATTAAAAAAAATGAAAAATAGTAATAATAATACAAATATATATATGTATATATATAAATATGTAGATATATACAAAAAATAAAAATAAAAATAAAAAAGGGATGACAAAGTAAGTTGAAATCAAGTTTGGGGGTGTTATTGGGAATGTTAAGAAAGCTCCACAAAAGATCCTAGAATGGTTACATGTTTTAGGGTGATTTGAGCCTCATCATTATCCGTATCATACCGTTACCCTAGCCTAACACTACAAGCTTAAAAAGTCCTAATGATCCTTGATAATGTGTTTGTCGACATTAGTGGAGAGTGAGTTGAAAAATAGGCCTATGGAGTTCAATTTTCTCTATCCTGAGATCCTTGACTGACATAAACCAATCCAAAGACAGATGAGTAAGTGTTAAAAGCTTTGCACACACGCACTCAAGGAATTCGAGAATGGTAAGGTCATTATTTGAATTGAAATTCTACATGATTGCGATGGTTAGAGTTTTCTTTGAATCATATACTTTATGCAATTTTTGAGGCCATTATGATGAAAAAACTAAAATTTGATGCTCAATTCTTTATTTGAGCCTTTCTTTTCTTTTGCTCGAGGACTAGCAAAGTCTCAAGTTTGGGGGTATTTGATAAGTTAGTTTTAGACTAACTAATTGGGTACTTTTAACTCATTATTTTGTTGGTTTTCAATTTGTTTCTAGGTTCTTTCACTTCGTTTTACTCTCTTTTGTAGGATTTAGGTAAAAAGATGGATTCGTTGATTTTCGGTGTGATTGGAGCTAAAATGGAGCATTTGGGATGCTTTGGTGTGAATATTGAGTTTTGAAGAGTATTGGGCGCCTACGCATCAATTTTATGGGGCCTAGGCGCTTGAATTGAGTTTTCCAGTACAAAAACCCGAGAGTATTATGCCTAGGCGTTGTTTCAGTAGCGCCTAGGCATCAAAAGAGAGCGTTTACGTACCAGTTTAGGGCCTAGGCGCAGAAAAAGAGGGTCTAGGCACAAATCGTGAAAACCAGTTTAGGGCCTAGGCGCAGAAAAAGAGGGCCTAGGCGCCAATGCGGGATTACACAAGATTCGTTTTGATTCTCCAAATTTAAATTTAAATTTCAAATCTTTCGATCCTTAGTTATAAATAGAATATTTTTAGGGTTCCAAAAGAGAATTTTCGCAGAAAATAGAAAGGAGAAAAAGGAAATGAGAGCAATTGGTGACTTTAGAAGAAGAGTAGCAATTCCGAAGACGGATCGCAACAATTCCAATTCTTAAATCAGTTCTTTTCCTTTTCTCATCATGTTTAGAACATTATTTAGGATTTTGTTTAGTTTTATTATGAACTAAATTTCTTTTTTTAGGGCTACGATGTAGTCGGATTATGATTGTTCAAATTCACTATGGTTTAATTCAATTTTGATGTTTGTTCATATCTATGCTGAGTGTTTAATCTATTCTTAATGCTTGTGAAAGTGTGCGCGCCCTTTCCCATTGATTTGTGATTCAATTTGAGACTGAGAAGTGATAGTTTGATTAGACTTTGATTAAATACCATGAGATTGTCGTAGGATAGAGATATCTATGAGGCTTGTGTGATACTATGAATTTCTTATTCTTAATAAATCATGATAGGTTTGGAGTTTGAGACCGAGAGGTGAAAACTGGTTTTGTTGTGGTAGTTTGCTAATGTTTGAGAAAGATTAGTGATTATATTAGAGAAGTTTGTCAGCAGCATAGGAATAAACAATGATCGATTAAACTTGGTGTTTTTATCAGGATTAATTCGGTGAAATCGGAAACCCTAGATATCCTAAGATATTGAATTTCTCCTTGCTAAATTTTGCATTGTGTTTATTTTAATTTAATTTAATTTTATTGCATCTTACAAATTTATAATTCAAATAAAATTGGGATTAAAGTAATTCGGTAATTAGTAGTATATAGTCCTCGTTAGGAACGATATATTTTCATCATTTTATTACTTGAACCGGCTCATATACTTGTGAAAATTACCTATCACATAACATATCTCAATTTATTTAGAAGCGAAACTCATAAGTTTGAGAATATATATTTAAAAAAAAAAACCTAGGAACTATAGCGAAGGATCTGTATCCATTAAAATGCATTTTTGCAACAGTAGAGATATAAAAACACAAACTGAAGGGAAAAAAAATAAAAATAAGAAAACGGTATTAAAATTAATTTATTTAATTGTTAGATTAAAATTTAATTTTAGTGGTTAAATTAATAATACCCAACGATATAAAAAAAAAAAAAAAAAACTCATACTCCCGCTACTCCCGCTCATAGATGGACCGTTAAAATTTGCTCCAATAAAATAAAAAAACCAGCTCAACTGTAATAGAGTGGAAAAAACGTGCCATATCAAAGCACCCAACAAAAGAAAAGAAAAGAAAAGGCATGACAAGACATATCTATCAACCACTTGTCTTTGACAAATGGACACTCGATGCTTTACCCAAAATAAAAAATAAAAAATAAAAAAAACACTCTATGCTGCTCAGACCGCGGGGTTTTCCAATAACAATCTCTGCCCCCATTGCGAGTGCATACAACTAAGCAGCTTTCTTTTCTTCAAAGCCAAAAAAAAATTATATATATATATATATATTATTTATTATGATATAATTTATTTTTAAATTATTAAGACACATTTGATTTAAATATTATTTATATATAAAATAATAATAATATATATTATCTTGTATTAGTATAAATTAATTAAAAAAATTAGAAAAAAAACCAATTTCCTTTCTTGATATCGATGATTTCCCCGCAGATGCTGGCGATAGAGCCCCCTTCCCCCCTCCCCTGTCGGCGTTAACCCAGTCCCTCCCCTCGACGCCTGCGACCGCGATGTCGATGACGGAGCACTAGATCCCCCTCCTTGACACTGACGACGAGCCCCCCTAACTCCCTGTAAATGAGTTTTTTTTTTTTTAATTTTTTAATTATTATTTTTATTTATTAATATATACTAATATGAGATAAGGTGTAAAATAATTATTATACATAAATAATATTTCAGCAGTTCCATTGCATATTAACGGTTTAAAAAAAAATTCTATCAATATAGTATATAAAAAATGACTTTGCTTCATACTTTCTCTCGAATGATAGTAGTAATAATAATGATATAGCAAACAAAACAACAACTACAACAATAACAGTTAAGCAGCTTTTCGTCACTGTAAAGCAGTTATAAGAGTTATAAGAGTACAACTGAAAACAAACGTTATTGGCTTCCTTAATTAGCCAAGGACTTTTCTCCAAAGTTTATGATATACAATGCTTTTGATTGTGAAAGTACCATTTCTCTATTTTATGAGAATGCCTTGCCAATTAGTGATAAACATCATTTTGCATGTCGCAGTCGAATTTCAGAATTACTAACATTTTCCTGATTTTTTTTTTTTTTTTTTTTTCAGTATAAGAAAAACCTGTATATACCATACAAGAATACTTACCTAGCCAAAGCAGATAAATATTTCGAATGAGGTGTTGTTTAACCTAACCCATCATCCCTGAATTTTGCATAAAGAAACTGGCAGTGAAGTTGAGATTTTTTTTTTTTTTTTTTTGAGAATAATGAAGTGGATATTATTGTACATTAAATTTAGTAATGTTGGAGAAATCACTTAATACTATAGCAATTATAAATCATAATAAGATATATAAAGCCTTGTTACGCTGTAAATGTATATTGAAATCAACCAAACTTACAGACAACAAACTCTCTACAGGTATGGAGGAGCAGAACATGAAAATGGATTTTATATCTTTTTCGAATACTGGAGACTTGAAAGTTGAAACTACGCAATTAATCATAGGAACCGATTTTTATGCAGCCTTTTGAATTCTTTGAAGATCCTTTTTTCTGAGGAACCCTGTTTTTAAAGGATCTTATGATGATGACACGTTGAAGTGGAAGAGCCATGATACAACAAATGCAAATACTATACAAGCCAGAAGGAAATTCAGGAAGCGATGACCGTGCCAGAAGCTTCGAGACTCCGAAGCAGAAGTTGACGCGGAGATTGCAGCAATTGTGGACGCGTTATTTGATTCGTTTGTCTGCTCAGCTAGTTCAATCTCACTTGCTCCCGCAACATTCTGCGCAATAGATTGACAGATCTCGCATGTCCTGATCATAATAAATTGTAGAAGTCAAATAACGTTTGAGGGTGAAGCACGCAAGACTAATTTTCATCTAAATTGCAGCCAGTAAAGCAGCGCTAACGACTACTTATATGAGCAGAGAATATAAACCAAACAAATGAAGATTACACTAAACAAAAAAGAATGCCCAGGACCAACAGACAACATTTCAAACATGTAGTTTTATTAATCCAAAGAAGTATTGGTATTGCATGATGAGGAAATCAGCATGTACAAGTGAAAAAAGAGAGGTCATTCGTAAACTGAAGGTGAAAAAAACATATATGAAATTCGTTTATCTAAGAAAACTTTACGACAAAGGTTGAGTGGTTGACGCATGGATTCAAACAGATAATGTGGACACAAATACGCATCATATGAACAGAAGGCCTCCGGCCATGTGAAATTTCATGAAAAATCTTGGCATGAGCAGATCAGTTAAAAACCTTCAAGCATTATAGTATCATTCAAAAATTAACCAAGTCAGGCTCTAGTAGGCTTTTCAGAAGTTCCAGCCACTAACTGTGCATAACTAGGTTGAATTTTGGATACATATAGATATGGGCTTGCGATCATAATGATGTCTAAGGCTTAAAAGCACCCTGATCAATTCAATAACAAGATAAGATTGTACGTACATCTACAATAATCCAGTTGGAAAGCAACAGATCAATGTGAATTTCTGGTTATTCAAAATACAGATTGAATGGAAAATATCAAAATTACAGACCACATGGGACTAAGGCAAGCAATAATATTGTGCTAAGATAGGAAAATTGAAAAGCCAAAAGAAATTAAAAAAAAAAAAAAAAAAAAAAAAAAAGTGAAATTGTTCTATGAACCACTTCCGTAAATCTAAATGGTGCTAATAAAATTCGAAGGGAAGAGAGAAATGAGGAGTAGACATCCTACAATTGCGCGGAAGCTTTTATGTCTGCGTGCTCTACACGAGTGTTCAACATTATTCAAATTCACTTTACCCGTCGCAAATTAGCCACAAATGACTCAAAATACAGAATCCAAAACAAATCTAATTCCACCTCAAAAAAAAAAAAAAAAAATTTCCCATCTTTTGTTGGGTAATTAACATTATCATTTCTTCAAATTCCAGAATCATCTCAATCAATTAATGGAATTAGACGTTACTCAACTAACAATGATCAACAACAGATAAAACATTCCTAATTCACCACTAAAGGATTCATTAAACATGCATAATGCACACACCCACAAAAAAATAATAAATAAATAAATAAATCGACCCCCACTTTTTCAAAACTAAGTACAAAACTCACGTTATAAAGAGAGAAAAAAAAAAAAACAAAAACAATGAGCAAAAAAAGTACAGAACCCATGTTATCAAGGAAAAGAAACATAGAACCAGAAAGCTGGGGTTTTTTTTTTTTTTTTTTTTTTTTGGACTTACTGATTTCCTCTAATCTTGAACCAGGCCTCAGCGCAGTTTTTGTGTGCAGAACCCAAATCGTCCTTACAAGAACAACCCAATTCGATAGGAAGACCTGATTCGTGGCTGTTGCTCTCCAAACCCAGATGACAAATCCTACAATCTCTCTCTACTTTGGCCAAATGCACCTTAATCTCGGAAACCCCATTCTCTGTCTCCACTCTCACAGAACAATCAGAAGCCGAGGAAGCTCTCCGAGAACCATCGTCGGAGGAGGTAATGATACCGGCCTCGGGATCACAAACAAACCCAAAGCTGTACTCGTCGTACGACCCGCCGGTGGTCGAGAAGAACTGGGAATAGCAAGACCCTTCTTCGGCGTCGGAGAAGCACAAGCTCCCGTCGGCGCTTACGTCACTCCCGGGGGTCGAACGGCGGTGGTGGGTCTGCAAAGACTGAGGCTGAGGCTGAGTCTGAGTCTGAGTCTGAGTCTGGTGGCCTTGCTCTAAATCAACGTGGAACATTTTCCGAGCCCAAATTTCATAGACCCAGAAGAGGAAACTTGGCTAGAGAGATTTCAGAAGCTTGCTTTGTGGTTTTTCTTTTTTTGTGGTGATTCTTTAAATCAACGTGGAACATTTTCCGAGCCCAAATTTCATAGACCCAGAAGAGGAAACTTGGCTAGAGAGATTTCAGAAGCTTGCTTTGTGTTTTTTCTTTTTTTGTGGTGATCAAATCCGGAGATTTAGAGAAATGGGTATTGGGTTAGGTGACCCTTTCAACTCCATTAGCTGATTAGGTCGGAGGAGAGGTTAAAAATGAAGGTTTAGGAGTGAAAAGTGAGGAGAGAGAGAGAGAGGATAGAGAGAGAGGGAGGAAAAAACAATAGTCTCTGACACAGAGACTCATGCTTTGGATACTTGGACTGAAACACACTGCGGAGAGGGGAAGAGCAACGTGCAGTGTGTGCTACAGCGAAACTCAGAAGAGATTTTCTTTTTCATTATTTTGAATTAAGAAATGTGGGATTGTCGGAATATAAATAATTGTAAACATTCTGTGAGACGAAGAAAGATTAATAATTTCAGAACTCAGTGGTTCCACATAAGCAATGGAGTTGTTTTGCCAGGTGGATTAAAGACTCATGTTTATGAATCGTGTTGACCAATGTAACATTCTTCATTGATCTATTTATTTTCGCCATATTCTCATACTTAGATAAGTTCATCATTTAGTTAAATGAGCAAGAAAAGATATTGAAATAAATGTATAAAGGTATGATTTTTTTTTTTTAATCGTAGTACATGTTAATAGCTTAATAATATCACATCATAATCTCAAAATATACAAATTACAAAAAATTGCCCCCTAAATTCTAATTTTTAACACTTTACCCTTAGGAATTTTAGAATGTAACATATTTTCATCCGAACTTTGAATATATAAAATATTGCCTCAAATTTTCCTTATGCTATTAGTTTTTTAATGAAAAAACTCATGTGACATGCACATAACAAGAAAATTAAAGGTACTTAAAAAAACACCAAAAGCATAAATATACTTTTATATAGAATTTCTGGGTGCAAAAAACAAAGTAAAGTGTTTGCTATGGAGAGGAGAGCAAGAGAGAAGAAAGGGTAGGAGAATTTTGTTTTCTAAAAATAATTAAAAGAAGTTAATAACTTTATTTTTTGTTTTTTAGAGGGGAATTTTACTTCTTATATTTTTTTTAACAAAAAGAAATTATTAAAAAAAGCTCAAAAGCTTTTAATTTTTTTACTTTTGATAGAAAATTTATTTTATTAGCAACATGTTTTCTTTTAACAATTAAAATTAAATTTTATTTTAAAAGTTTTGATTCTCATTTTAAAGGTAAATTTGTCATTTTATAGCATTCGGTTAACTTTCTCAATTTAGATGCTCACATGTGACATTTTCCATCCAAAAACTATTGAAGAGCGAAGAATTGTTATAGTTTAAAAGTTGGGGGAGAACAGATGTTGTATTTTAAAATTGGAGAGCAAAGTGTTATATGGGCAGCATCGGAGAACAGATGTTGCATGTGTTGCTAGTTGGGGTGTTTTATAATTAATATATTTTTCAGATAATTTTTTAAATCCAAAATACTAATAAAAAAATCACTGATAATGGTGATAACAAATTAAGCTCTTCTTTAAGGCCTTTGTTTTTAATAATTTAGATTTATTGATGACTCTGTGAATCAAGTTATTACTTATTCTTTACGTGTTGAATGGGTGACATAAAGATATTATCGATTCTTTTTTTATTTATGAAAAAATAATAATGGAAAAGTTGGTGAGAGATTTGGAGGTGAACCAGAATCCATGTGGTTGGGAGATTCTGTACGTCAAACGGTTTCCAAGGCCTTGTTTGGAAGATCTCTATTTTGCTGACCAAAAAAAGGACCACGTACACCTCACCATTCCCAATTCCCAATTCCCAATTCCAAAATCTTTCTACACGTTAGAAATTACAGCGAAGAATCAATAATTTTAAAGTTTGTTCTTTTTCTTTCATTTTGTATTTCTTCAAGAAATATTAAACGGATAAAGGATTTGCTTTCCGTGTGAAAAGACGGATTAATCCCTATCGTTGGAAAAACGACGCAAGAAAATTACGCAGAAAAAAACAACCTCAAACGTTGGGGATAATAATGTCAGCAAAGTCTGTACTTTTGGATAATAATAATTGTCTCTGTCTTTGTCTTTCTGTTAACCAATACTTTAATTAGTGGTACGCTACGCGGTACGATAATTATAGTAACTGAAGAGCTATAATTTCCTGCTTTTCATTCTAGTTTTTCATTTTACATTTCTAGCATTTGGACCGTCCATCAAAGATAAATGGATTTTGACCTTATTATAAGCTGAATGAAGTTTTCCATGTGGGCGGCTGCACAAAAGTAGGATATATTTTATTATTATTCGGTTTGGAATTTTGCTATGTTGCAGTCATGGATCGGTTGACTGGAAGTGGGGACCACACCTTAAGGTCAGTGAAGCTTATGTAATGTGCCTTTGCGTGAAGAACACTAAAGCTAATGTTTAATATTGCAAATTTGGGAAAATAAAATAAGTTAAACGAACGAAAGATAAAGAGAAAATTTCAAAAATAAAATTAAAAATTAAAAGAAGAAGAAGAAGAAGAAGAAGATGAAGAAGAAGAGAATTTCATCCGACTCACAAGTGAGATGGGGTTTGACAAAGGATAAAAGTAATTCTTGGAGTTATAAAGATTTTAGCCGTTCGGTACAATTGTTTTGTTGCAAGAAAAAAGAATTGAAAATATATTTTTAATAATTGAAAAAAAAATTCTACAGGCTCATTTGATTTCTTTTTTTTTTTTTTTTTTGGAAGTTCTATAATGATGTACAAATTTTTAGGTTAAAATTTTTAGACCATCAGATTCAATTTAAACGGTTTAGATGTTTTGTGCACATAAAACTTATTGTGCATCCAACCATATAAAATTATCAAAAAAACCCTTGAGAACCAAAAAAAAAAAAAAAAAAAAAGGTTGCTTCCAATCTTCTTCGAATTCTCCTGCTAGCGAAAAAGGTAGAGCGATTCGCCGGAGGCTGTCCTAAGTTGTCAAACCGGTCGTTGCATTTACAGCCATCCAGCCCACATTGCCGCACTGCCCTTCTACACAGTCTGAGCCACCTCTAGCTTACGATTTCCAATCTGCAACCAAACGGATTGCAAATCATCCGAGCCCCTTCCGCACTCTGACGCCGTCCACGTGACACCCCTGTGGCCATAGTCACCGGGGGGGGGGGGGGGCTGGATCGCGTAGTCACTGCAGGGAGTATTGGGTTGCCATCGAGGGTTGGGGAAAGGGGGGTGTGGCATTGGGAATCAAAGAATTTTTTTTCTTTTTTTCTTTTTTCTTTTAAAGTATAATCAAATGTTATAGCTTACACTTTGATTTGGTGTACCATATATATATAGATATATATATTAATTTTTAAGTTCCCATCTATTCCCATCTATTGGATGCTACTCCATTGATGAAGTAAAACTCCTTACCCCATTGTAGAATCTTTTTTTTTTTTTTTTTTTTTGTGGTACATTTGATTTCCCTTATAAATAATTCTTTACTTTCCTAGTGGGTAAGCTAGGGAACATAGTACATACCTAGATCTTGTTTTGTTTTGTTTTGTTTTTTTTGAAACATGCCTAAATCTTGATTTGATCACATGTCTTCAAGCCCCTTGTCTTTCCTCACTTCTGTTTTCGTTTAAATTACCAATGCAACCATAAGTTTTAAGGCTAACAAAGAGGCAATCCTTATGTGTTGGTCCTTGAATTTTAACGGATTAGACAATGGATATTGTGATGATAATAAACAATTGATTGTGTGTTAATTAATAAATTATCTTGCGTGTGGTATTTAGAAGTCAAGATGGATGAAATAAAATATAAACACAGATTCTGAGCAAATATTACGAGCTTGAAGAAACTAGTACAACTGGTCAAAATTTTATGTTAAATCTTTAAATGTTAGAAAAATGGCGTGAAAAACCATTTTAGGTACCAAGTTGGAGGGTTAATTTTGAGTTAAATCTAATACGTGTTAGTGACGGGTCAAAATGGATTTATGTTCTTCTCTATGAGGAGATCCAAATGGTATTCACATGCTCAAAATGATGTATGAGTCAATGAGAAATTGACTCGCAAATTGCCCTTATCAAGTTGGGAAAATACAAGTAAAAACTCTTATCACATATGAGAAAGAGATGGAATCCAAGTCATCTACAAGTCTTGCAAAGGGGTCTTCCTTTCGTTCCATGCGCTAAAAAAAAAAAATCTTAATCAATCAATTTCACCCTCTATGTGATAGAGCGAAGATGTTTTTTAAATTTAGTGGAAATCACAAAAATGGCCATAAAATTAGAACCTCCCTACAAATCTGAAAAGAAGAGATTCTTGGCATTAATTTGTCTAGATGAAAACTGCCACTACTACAAACTGCATATTCCACTATGGAGTTTTCACGACTGTTTTTAAAAAACGGTCGTGGAAAGTATGCCAAAAACACAGCTTGGAATAGGATTTCTAAAAACCGATGTGGTTTCCAAGCGCTTCCACGACTGTTTTTTAAAACGATTGTGGTATGTCTTGCATTTTAAAAATTTTGTTTTTTCAAAATTTTATGTGAATCCATCACTTTTTTTAAAAAATAATAATAATAAAAACTACGACATAACACATCAGTTTTTATCAAAAATCATCGTGTTACATATACCACGATGGTTTTTGACAAAAATCATCGTGATATGTGGTGCATCTTTAAATTTTTTTTTCTTTTCTAAATGTAGTTTGAATTTGCCACTTATAAAGAAAAAAAAAACCCTCATTCCCTCCACATTTTCACTCTCACACGTCTTTCACTTTCGTCTCTCCAAACTCTCATTCGAAACCCATCTCCTTTGCCGTAACCCCTCATTCCATTTTCTCTTTTACCTCACCTCCATTCTCACTCAGCCTCTCCCTTTCTCCGTCGCCTCTCAGCTCCATCAGCTGCGACTCCACCACTAATTCTCTCTCGGGCCTCTCCCTCTCTCTCTTGCCTTTACTCGCCGCGCGACTCCTCCTTCTAATCTCTTCCTTGAAACCCATCCTCCGCTGATTAGCCCGCTACGAAGCCTATCACACCCACACCCATAAGGAGGATGTGTCAATGAGTTCTCAAATTAGAAAACCATGATGAACAAATTCACCTAGATCCAATCCCGATAAACGTTGATTGATACTATTCAGTGTCCACTACAAAAAGGTTATGTTGAATGCGGTTCTTTTGATTTAGCCTATATGCAAGAGATAACCTTGACTCTCAATGAACTAGCCTTACTTCAAACTAAATATTTTATATCAATGTTGACATGAGTTTAGTAAGGCAAGAGTGAGCTAATTATGTAATGTGGTTCATCCAATACAGTTAGAAGACAATATACTAATTCTGTAATGTAGCATTTGTTTTTGTAATAATTGTTGTACATTGTGACACAAAATTAATTAAAGATTAACTTTTATTTTAATCTGGATTGTACAAAGGAAAACATATGGTATTTGCCACCCATGGGAAATCACATGAATTGGGTAAAAAAAAATTTTCGTGGAATGACCTACCATGATGGTTTTTTGTAAAAATCGTCATGGTTGGTTAACCTACCACTACCGTTTTTTTTTTAAAAACCGTCGTGGAAAGTTACTATCTACCCACCATTTGACGTCAGTTTTATCTATTTTACAATGGTTAAAAAACCGTCATGGAATCCAAATAGATTCCACTACCCTAGATACCATGACGGTTAAAAAACCGTCGTAGAAAAGATACCACGACGATTAAAAACAGTTGTGGTATCCTCTTTTTGTATTAGTGTGCAAATGGACGATACGGTCTCAAAATACAACGATACAGACATGTTTCAAGTGAAGACATTTAATAACGAATACACCTGCCCACTAGATCTTCTACAAGGTGACCACAGACAAGCTAGTGGTAAATTGATAAGTTATAAGATAAAAGGAAAATACTAGTAGCCTGGAATAAAGCCTATGTTCCAAATAGCATCATCCGAGATATGAAGAACCCTTATAATAAATACTAACAAAACTCTTGTATTTTATACAATCCATGTTCCATTTGAATTGATATTGAAATCTCACAACATAATACAACAACATATAATATTCCCTCATAGGATACTATGCTGTCATAGTTTGGCTAAAAAAGCTACTGGTTATGTACTGGCCATAATAGATTCTTTTTTGAATCTATGTCAGATTTTCGCGGAATATAATTTCGAATCAGTATTGAAAAAATCTCCTTCCAACTATGCAGAATATAGTTTGCTGTCACAATAAGACTCAGAGAGAAAGGGAACTGGCCCTAAAACAAATGAGAGTTCAATGATGAGTGAGTATTTTACTCATAAATCAAACATTTTTGAGCCTAGGTGTTCGTGAAAACCTTAAGCATTTGTGTTATTTTGATGTTTCTTTGTGATATTTTCTAGGAAATTAAGAATTTGGGACTTAGAGTAATTGTGGAACAAAAATTGGAGCTTTGGAGAACTACAGGCAAGCATCAAAACCTCTAAGACGAGGGGTGCGCCTTCAAAACCTTGCAGCCCCTCTTGGCTGAGAGGCCTATGCGGCTGTGCCACGCATGGCGTGCTGTCGTGCAGCGTGCAAGCCCTCCAAGCTGAGAGGCCGGCCTGCTCTGCCACGCCTTCTGCAAACCCACCCCACACCCCCCCCCCCGGCAGCCAGTCTGAGAGGGCCGCACAGGTGCGCCACATGCAGGCCCTCCAAGCCGAGAGGTCTGCATGGCCGCGCCATCCCCATGTCTCAGGCCTGCAGGGCCGTGCCATCCCTCAGTGCTAATGGATGAGATCAGGTCTTTTTTTTATTATCTGAGGGTCCAACTTTTGAGCTTATTTAAGGGAAACAAACCCTAGCTCCCAAATTTGAGAAGAAGAAAGGAAAAAGAGGCACAAAATTCCCAGAGAAAGAGGAGTTTTGGAGGCTCAATCCCATAGTTTTTCCTTGAAGATTCTTGAAGAATTGGTGAATTCAAGTCTTGAAGATCATTCTTCTAACATAGTTCTTCATTCCTTCCCCTTTTTTTCTTTTTAGTTGTTAGATTCTGTTTTGAATTTGTAATTGTGGATTTGTCTTAGATAATAGTTGTAATTATGAATTCCTTTTTGTTTTTGGTCATGGATTCTACTATGTTGAGCTAGATTTCATATTCTAGGGCTTGATGTAGCTTTTATTTGAAATATATTTGATTATTTTGTTAATTGTTAGTTTATTTACATTTTCAATTCATTTGAATTTTTCCATACTTAATGCGTCTAATTTATTGGGAAATGAATTAGTTGATTTAGATTTGTGATTTTGATGCTGGGGGGAGGGTGGCGGGGAGGGGGGGGGGGTTCATATATCGAATTTATGAAACACGGTCTATGTTGTTGTGAGACCGGGAGGAGATCAACTCTTAGATATTCTATTCGAGAATCTTGGTAGTTGTGAATCCAGGAAGCCTTGATAATCAATTTAAAGTTTAGGCTTAATGAGTGTGTAAATAAACAAGTTAAATAGGGACATCAACTTGAATTTTTATGCATATTATCTCATTTGACGCTTAGGAGAGGTAATAAGATTAGATTGGGTCCCTTGATTAATGAATTGAATGAAATTAGCTAGCACTTATTGATAGGATGAACATAGAGATAGTTTGCGATATCAAGACCCTAGAATCTTTGTAAGTAGTAGAGTCTATTGTCATTTTCTTATTTGTATTTTTTTTATTTTAGTTTCATTATTACGGTTTGCCTTGATTAAATTGGGTTGTGATAATCATAATACTTAGCATCAATCTTAGAAATAATTCCTATGAGTACGATACTCGCTCACCTTATACTATCAAAATTTGATACTATACGCTTGCGGGATTGCACAACAGTCAATCAGAAGAATCGTATGGAGATCTAACACCCTTTCTACACATGTTAAAGAAGACAAATCTAGGAATTCTTGAAATCCTTCCATGCGGGGGGTTGCTTTTCAATGATCGCAGCTACTTGGTTACACTCAAGACCATCCCCAATTGGATTGAATTTCATGTAAGAACAATTGGATCTCTTGCATTTGACTCAAATAACAGTTTTGGAGTCCACCATTTTATAATCCAGGAAGCAACCTCACTACAAATTTCTTGGACCTGGCATCCTCAGTCTTGCATTATCGGTCTAGGGACACTCATAATTTCTTAGTCATTTTTCTCATATATTCACTGTACAATGAATAAATTAGACTAATCATAATATAGTTCCGATAGGCAATCAGAATGCTTCCATTCGTCATTTGCATTGATGACTTCGGTGTCAAGCTCATCATCTTTGAGCTCCGGAGTACTAAGCCAAGAATCTTGCAAGAGCCAGAGTGGTTATGTAAAACAACATCTCTTTTCTGTCACCTCTTGAAATTCTATCCATTGAATTTCTCATGTTTCTCTTCATGGTTCACAGGAACCGAAATTATAACGTTTGGAGAGTATACGAACCACAACAATATTCACAATAGTCATATCGATAGTGCTCGATTCAGATGTTATATCTAAAAAACCAAACAAAATTATTGAACCACGGACTTATACATATAAAATACAAATAGCAATATCTCTATGGATACAAAAATAACGGGCAAAAAATAATTTCTCTAATCGAGAAATGGAGAATCCCAAAAATAACAAAAGATAATTATTCGTAAAACCTAAAAAGTCGAGAGACAAATTTTTTTTTCACCTAAGAGACAACAACTTTCCATAGTCGTAAAATTAAAGGAAAACAATTTCCATATATATATATATATATATATATATATATTAAAAAGTCCCTAACACAATATTTTTTCCTCGAAACAAAATCAATAACCAAAATCTTCAGAAATTTACTTGTCCAATTCATATAACCTAAAGAGGAAAAAAATCGAATCCTTTTTATTATTTTTATGAGTTTTGGAGATGGCTTGACCTTCATGGATGTGAATTACTTGTTGTATTGTTTTTTTTTTTTTTTTTTAAACAGTAGTTTCATTAAATTTAATAAGAAAATACAAGAACACAAAATATAGCAAATGACCCCGTATTACATGTGATAAAACCCTTCAATAAAAACAAATCCATCAGTAAATTCTGATGATGCTCAAAGGGAAAGACGTATGCTTGAGGCTGATAATAATTACATACTCGGCACACTGAAATCAAGCATATATAAGGCTCTTTTTGACAAAACTCTGATAATCGATAGAGTTTCCTAATTGATCGATGGCCAAAACTTAGTAACACTAGGGCCACCACTAACTCCGCACAAAAGCAATTTTAGAGGGATCAAAACAACGCCAAGACTCAGATCTGGTAGACAAACAATCAATACAAAAGGTGGGGAGACCACCTTCATTATTCGAATTAACAAACTGAAACACAATACCCAGATAAAAGATAGTGAAGACATCGTCATTATTACACACAAAACTACAAACCAAAAAAAAAACAGCCAATCACATAGAAAGAGTCCTTGGCGAAAATAAAATCCATGTCGTCGAGAGAAAATGGGTTGCCGAAACTGATCTGCTGCAAGACCTCTCTATCTTACTCTTTTTTGCAACGCCAATCCTCTTCCAACGGGTTCATCATATTTAAAAATCTTGTGATTCTCACATCCATCCCTAGCACCAGGAAACTAGAAATGGTCCAAAGGCTACCACTGGCATCTAACCCCAAGAGAAGAAAATGATTGAAAAACCCCAACTCTCATGCATTAGAAAAAGAAGAGAATAGAGAGAGGAGAGGAATGTTTGCAGGCGGCCAATTATGTAATTTTTGTGTATTGTGACCAGTTGTTGTATTGTCTTTTACATTGAGTAGATATAGACATTTCTAAATAATTCGATTAATGGATGTGTATAAGCAATTGAATAACGCATTGAAGTGCTGCGATTATTAAGGGGATGAATGTCACTGTAGCTTGAAAGATACTTCTTTGCATTGAAATATAAGCTTGCGTATGATTTATCGGTGGAAGATGAAAATTTTAAGTTAGAGTTGGTTGAATTTTTAAAAACTAGTTATAAATTTTGTTAACTTTTCATAAAAAAATAAAAATAAATAAAAAAATACAATTTAATTGGAGTTAAACTGTAACGACAAGTAAAACCTAAATTTTGCCTCACTTTTCTTAACTACTTTAAAGAATTTCTTTTTTGTGGGTCATCTCAATGCCATTTATGGCTTTTTTTCTTCCCATAATAACATAACACATTAAAACAATTTGCAATCCAATAAATCCAAATACATTGAAACCGTTTTGAGTCACTTTCATACGTCAAAGGTGTGAAAGCTCACTTTTTTTTTTTTTCAGTTGAGAATTCAAAGAGGTGCACATTCGATGTGGTGGGGCTTAGTAGCTTTTAATGGCCTAGTGGGTGCGGCTGAAACTTCCATTTGGACTTCCTCATATTGAAATTTTATCTTTTATTATTATTATTTTTCTTTATAATGAATATTTTACCTTTACCTTTATCTATATATTAGAGAAAATTATTCAGAAAGTCATATTTTAAATACATATTTTTATTTTCATCTATTTTAATATTAAAATTGATAATTTTAATATTATTAAATAATAAAATTATCAATTTTACTGTTATAATAAATATAATTAAATATAATAAGACGTCACATTAATGACATTCTTATATATAATAACCCTGTTTATTATGAGGAAATTATAGTTAATAGATTAGTCCCTGTCTAAAACAAATTATCAGAAGAAATGCCTGCTTTTCAAACATGGTTAAAATGACTGTTTTCTAAAAAAAAAAAATCTAAAATTTCAAAATTGTTGTCGACAACAAACCTTGTCAAGATGCTCGGGATGCAATTGTGAACCTCATCAAGATACAATTTATTATAAATATGTTATTTACCTAAAACATTTTTAAAATGTATTCACTTAAGTATTTATAAATAAAAAAAAAAAGACCTATTTGATGTAATTTCTCAAGTGGGGATCAAAATTGCACCATGGGAAAAAAGGTAATTTACTAATGATAGAAGAAGAAAAAGGACAAAGGCAAATATGAATTAATATTTTATTTATTTATTTAACAAAAAAGCTCTATCTAAATCTTTCTCTTAAAAAAAAAAAAGAAAATTAAACTATTCTCCTAAAACAATTGCCACACACCATTTGCAGTCCGAGAACAATTTTGTACTAATTTATGAAAAAACAATGTTTGAGATCAGAAAAAATGACATAAATCTCTCTGCCATATAATTTATTAAATTGTTTTCTGTAGAACATTGTATTCTCTGTTCTCTGACAAGCAATAATCTAACTGCTCCAAATTGGCCGTACAACTTTACCCTCTAACGAGCCTCTTCTCCACATCAAGGAACATTTAAAAAAAAAAGAAAAAAAAGGCTTAGTATTTTGTGCCTTGTGGACGCTTAAGTACCCAAAAGACAAAAAAATGTATTTTGTGCCTTGTACTGGCCCAAAGATGTAGAAAAGAAAGGAATCTGTCTCCTTCCTAAAACAAACTTCAAAAGCACATTTGAGGCACGAACCTGGTTAAAAGGCTGAAAAATCATTAGGGAGCAAATCTTGACGAGAAAACCTGGGGAAATGCCGACATCAGCTATTGTGTCTTCAAGTGCTCTAATCTGGAGAAGTTTCATCAGAATGCCTCACGGGAATCCCCGTCATCCTCATGCAATGTCACCTTGCCAAATTTGTACTATACCTGGTTACTTTTTAGATGCTTTTATGGCCAACATTTTCGAAAGATGCCAAAAAGCTCACTTTAAGTTAAGCACCCCCATTCCTGCTCTTCCCCTGTTTTTAACTTTTTTGTCCTGCTAGTCATTATGTTCACGAGTCTAAGAGGTTTAGCTTATCAGTATTTACTGTAGCTAGTCTCCACCAAGGACAAAAAATAATGATAGTAATAAGTAAAAAAGGAAAGGAAAAATAAAATAGGTAGCTGATAAACATATTTGACACTTTAGCAGGGGGCTTTAAATGTCAACTTTGAAGAATAGCTTAGCCTTCTGGTCAGAATGCAGGACTTGCTTTCTTTTAACCTGGTCACCATCCGTTCAAAATTTTCTTTCCCTACTTTTTTTCTACTATGTTCTCAAACAAAAATATGAATTTATTATTTGAATATGATCTAAACTGAGCCTAGATATGTTTGGAAAGAAGGAAAGAAAATGGAAAGGAGAGAGCAATAGATCTCCTAGGTGAGGAAAATGCAAAAGGAATGAGATATCCTCTCTCATATTGTTTGCTATGCAATCCTTCAAACAATTTCTCCAATTTAGGAGAGATCAAAATTAAAGTGTTTTGAAATATTTAAAGTCCCCCTAATCCCTTCTCTCCTCTTTTCTCTCATACCAAACAATCATTAATGTCAAAATCCTTTCACTAATCTCTTCACCTTCTTTCCATTTTTCTCTCCTACCAAATGCACGTGGTACATAGATTTAAGATATCCTACAACAAATGAAAAGAGATCAAACCATACAATGCAGATCCTTGAAATGCAACTCCTGCAAGAGATTGTCCTGATCAGGATAGGATGTGACATAGAATAAATAGAATTTCACAACTTAAGGTGAAAGACATGCACAAATAACAAGTTTCTGTTTCATTAGGTAGTCCCACAGACTTGAACATGTTGGAATATAGGTAGGCTCTATAATTCTACATTTGAAAACTATGGAAATAAGGTTTTTACACCTAATTGCAGCTAGAAGGATTTGTTTTTTTTCCCTCCAGTTCAACAGAGTCATTTCAAGTTCTCCTGAGCCACCTAAATACAAGCCTACATTAGTTATGACAAGTAAGAAATACTACTGTTCACACTTCCCACATAAAATAAGTCAAAACAATGCCATAATCTTCCAATCTTAATGTTAGAAATTAGGGAGCCATTTACCAATTAACTCTTCTAGACTACAAGAATTGAAAACAAAGGCTAGTGACCTTTTTTTGCATTTTCCATTTCTAGATCCTCTTGCATCTTGCAAATTTTATAGTTACCGCCAATACAGGGATATAATTATTCACAAATTCCCAAAGTCCCAAAATTTTCACTTGTAGTAAAGCGTCATGTAGCAGTCCTAGGTTGATAGCACATTGGTTTTTATCCCCATCAAGTTCCCCCTTCCCCCTTCGAAAAGCAAATGATCACCCATTCTACTCTCCTCAAAACGCCTCATTTGTGCTTGAGATCCATGGGCTACAATTCTACCAGCTGCGTCGCCCATTGCTCTAACACTGCTATTCTCCAACCCACTTTTAAGCCAAGCAAGGTTGCTTATGTCCGTCGCAATTGCAGCAAGTTCAAAACTTGGAAATGCTGGAGGCTCAGAAAAGTCAACAAATTCTGGCCCTAATAGAGAGCTTCGAGCATTCTTACCAATTTGCTTTCCGCAGCAACCATGGCCACATTGGTGAGGCACGGACCTAACACTGCATTCAGCTTCAAGCAATTTGAAAATTTTAGTATCACCTATTGATGCTTGAACCAGAGGCCCTTGCATCGGGACTGGCCTTCGGAATGATGAAAAAGGTTCTTGGCCATCTAAAGGGTTATATACACTGAAAGCACTAACACGTGCCACTGGTCGAAAGAGCGTTTGTGGCTCTGGTACTTCATGAATGAAATGACCTTTTGTGGGCAGCCGGAATTCATTCTGATCAACCATAAGCTCCACAGTAGCAAGATCTCTTCCTTCCATGGACTTGAATGAATTGACATCACCACAAGACATGGTTTCTTCCGATGATGCTTTGGTTTTGTCTATGCTTACATCTTCCACAATATTGCCAGGTTCTAACTTAACTTTTTCAAGCTCTATACAGCGACGCCTCAGGGTGGAATTCCAGTGATTCTTAATTGCATTATCTGTTCTCCCCGGTAGAAGCCTAGCGATGGCAGCCCATTTGTTTCCATGAATTGCATGGGCTGTAACTATGATCTGGTCCTCCTCATCTAAAAAAAAATAGTGGTATCAGCCTTGAAAGTTTCATAGAAGAGTGCTTAGGGAATATCAGTAATTTGCATGTTTCACAACTTGTCTGTAAAGCATTAGCATGCTGACAAATAATCATTGACATTGCATCCAAAAGAGTAGCATAAATGGAGAACGATGAAACTCTTCTCAGCAATCCTTACATCATAGTCCAAAAAAAAGAACCTGAGGTAGTAAACTATATACAAATTGATTTACATGATTTTAGCCAATCTCTATCGATAATTCTACGATAACACCATGGGCAATGTCATGATGAATTGCTTGTTGACATTAGTGATTCTACGTTCCGACATTAACTAACACCAGCTTCTTCTTCTTTTTTTTTTTTTTTGTTGAATAAATGGTGGTGATAGATATTAGTACATGCAACAAGACATCCCGACTAGGTCGGCATCCCTTTAGCACCCTCATCATCTACCTGTGTGCCTTACATATACCCAATATATGTAGTACCAGCGTCTTACATGTGCCTAACATTCCAAAAGCGATGTAGGATAAATATTTATGATTTCTACTTACTCTCTCTGCCGCCTTGTTACACTGCCAGATTTAGGGAGAAGTTATATAGATTGACCGTTGAAAGATACAAAAAACTCACAGCTAAATAAGAAAAAACTCGGTGACAGCTAAGCCTTGAAAAAATCTACTGGGAGTATTTGCTTAAAAAGGTTATTTGCAAATGCTCGAAATAAAAATCATAAAATCAATGGAGATTTGTGAATATATATTGCATAAAAAGTATGAAGAACACAAAAAGATGAACAAGAAGCCCAAATGAGTCCACAATTGGCCATTTTGTCCCCAATAGACAGTCCACAAACTTTGCAACATCGGCCCGATTGAATAGTAGGTTGCATTTGAATTTTTTTAGAATGTTGCCATCAAATTGAATGTACAAACAAAATGTAGAATTTGAATTTTGCATTCAAATTAAACGTGTGATTGGATAGTTTTATTAAAGGTAAACATTAAAAAAATGTAAAGGTAGAAAAATGAGTGTGATATGAACTTCTAAAAAGTAAAAATTCCAATTTGAGTTTGAGTTAATTGTTGTGAATAGTGAAACTACTTGAATGATTGACCACCAACCAAACACACATTGCATTAAGCGTAAAAAATCCAAATTGAGATGGTGATCCAAACAAGGGCCTAGATTGTGATATGCAACTTAAATGCCTAACTTTCTGGACACCCCTTATTTACATGTCCGCATAAATTCGAGATTTCAATATCTTTCAGATGGAACTGAGAATAAATAATAGATTACCGAGTAGAAAAAAAAAATAATAATAAAAAATAAATAAATAATCTAACAGGGTGCTGATACTAGACATGTAGTAATGTCTCAAAACTGTTCCAATACTTTGGCAGACATGTGTAATGTGATATTTCCCTCATCGTTCTGCAGCAGAATTCGATTCGAACGTCTCATATTTTAGCTCAAATAGTATACTAAACACACACTTACACAACAACGTGAAACGTGAACGACCTTATTGCACAGAGAATTAAGAATGGATCAAATTATAATAATCCAAAATTAGTCTGCAAAAACGAACTTGAACACAGTAAAATCAGCTCTAAATCGTAATGCCAGACTAATTTCGAACTAAGAAATTTTGTATGAGAAAGGCAAAACCCTTAATTTTGAACGAAAAGAACCAAAAATCGGTAACGAAACAAATCGATCAAGAGCAAAAACAGAGCGAGAACAACGAAGCAGATAAACAAAAAAATAATAAAATAATAAAAAAAGGGGTAATGTACAACAAAAAAGAATTACCAGAAAAAGGCTTGCGTTTGACGGAGGGATCCAACTGATTACACCATCGGAGCCGGCAAGACTTCCCGGATCGGCCGGCGATTCCGCGGGCAATCAAGCTCCAATTCCTGGCCCCGAACTTGCTCACCAGGCGGCTGAGAATGGCGTCTTCCTCCGGCGACCAAGGCCCTTTCACTCTGTCTCTACTCGGTTTCTCTCCGCCGCCGGAGACTCCTGCCTCGTCGCCACTCCCGCAGCCCAAGTAAACGTCGTCGGCGTCTCCACCGCCGTCGATTTCAGAGGCAACGGTGAGAGCGTGGTCGGTTTCCATGGGAAATGGGTGTGGGTGGGTGTGTGCACAGTTTCTACCAGACTTAACGGCAAACAGTGTTAGTTCGATGGAACGACAGCTGAATAGACTTATAGGGCATGGGCATTTCTTTCGGGATTTTCCACTTGCCGGTTTTTTTCTTTTCTTTTCTTTTTCTTCCCACCGCTAAGTGGCTTTCTTCAAATTACAGATATCTCCTTCGCTACTTTGGCACAAGGTGTCTATGGTCGGCTGGTTTTTTAGTAAAACCGGCTAACAAATAAATTTTCTTTTGAATGGTTTGGATTTTGGGTGATTGGTATTTTAGAGAAAAACCCAAATAAGCTAAATTATGAATAACCGGTTCAATTTAGGCGGTTTAGGCTTTTAAAAAAATTTTATTTGACTACATGCATAATCTAATGATAATGTCACATCTAACTTTATAAGACGGTGTAGAATTCGAATCATTTCGTCTCAAATAAAAAAATTTAAATATTTACACACACATATATGCACACGAGGTGTCCAATTATTGAAGATAATATATTACATTCAAAATCATAACCAATTGTAGCTGTCCATACATAAATATAAAATAATTATTCAAAGTTCATTACCAAATTAAAAAAAAAAAGGTCTAAAATTGATCATCCAATTTTTTAAAACAAACCAACAACAATTAAAGTCACTAATACAACTAAATAACATGAAATAACACAATTAAAACTTATAGTTTATTTGAATGACATATTTATTTTGTATTGTATTCAGATGTAATATATAGAATACAATATGCGTTATTATATTTGAATATAATATATAAAATATAATATGTGTACAAATGTGCCCTTTATGTATTGAATTCAAATGTAATATGTGCTTAAGTTGTTTATATTTGAATAATCATTCTAATGTATATGAATGAGTGAGAGTGAGAGAGATAGAGTTGTGATGTGATTGATACAAGTAGATAGAAAAATAGAATGAACAAATTGTATTTTGAGTTGATTTGCTATTTAGATATATTTGTAATTGAATCGAGTGTTAGGATTAGTGTCCTAAAGCGAAAATTCATTCATGGATTTTAGACATTTATCTGTTAATAAAGTTTGTTTGGTTTTTTTTTTTTTTAATTCATGTAAAGTTTGCCTTGGACACTTTTATTAATATAGATTTGTAACTAGTAAATGACATCAAAATTATCGGTATAATAACTTTGATATTATGCATGTTGGGAATGCCCCAAGAATGAAAAACATTTTAATTGTATTTTATTTAATTTGACCTGATTAATAATATATTTGAGGTTTTTTCATTACATCTTTGCTATATTGTCCTCATCTAGATTTACATGTTAAAGTAAATACAAGCAAATATGGCTCATTGACTACTTAGTGTTTAAACTATTAGCATGTTTCATGCAATGGATTTTTGCAAGCGAGAAGACAATGTTCTAAAGTAAGTATTCTAAATCTTTAGTCTATAGTCTATGGGGTTAGAGTGAGCATTTAACTCATATGAAGACTATTTTGTTGTCTAAAGCCAATTTAGGAGATGGTTTGTCTTGACCATCTAGAACGAGTCGACTCCCAAGTAGAGACATAGATATATTGTCTCGTGGTGGTGATATATTGGACTGGACCAAAGTGTAATTAATCTATTAGTCTACTTGATTAAATTAATTCACTTTTGATGTTCATTATGTAATGACCTTAATCCTGAGTAAGTAAATGACTTTATGTTTATGACTTGTGTACTTTGATGTTCCAAAGGCTATAGTGTCTCAGAGTTGTAAGCTATTAGACTGGTTAGTTAGGTAAATGACTTATATTCGATGTGAGTTTTACTTATAGATATAAAATCATAGCTCCCATAAAGAGTAAAGCTTATCCTATTAACGGCATTATACACGATGTGAAAATAGACGAGGCCTCGGATCGTTTGTTGGGTAAATGACTAATTATTCACTTTGGGTGAATAATCATTTTTTTATTGGATGTATACACTACTACAAAATGTAGATTCTACGATGGAGCTTCCACAACTGTTTTTAAAAAACGGTCATGGAAAGTACGTTAAAAATACAGCGCGAAACTGGGTTTCCAAAAATGGTCGTGGAAGCCGAAGCTTCCACGACCATTTTTAAAAACCGTCATGGAAGCTTTGGAAATAGGAATTTTCATATTTTAAATTAAATTTTTTTTTCAAATTTTTGACCGTAGGTTTTAGAGCATAAATTAAAAGAAAAAAAAACCTTCATTCCCTCCCGATACCCATTATCTCTCACACCTTTTTCATTCTCGCCTCCAATATCTTCCTCAAAACCCATCTCCTCCTCCGTGACTCCTTCCTCCATTATCTCTCGCATCTCTCCCTCTCTACCTCACCTCTAATCTCTGCCGCCCTCCCTCCATTCTTTTCACCCTTCACCCTCTATCTCTCACCATCAATCTCCGCCGGCCGTGACTCTACCATTCATTCTCTCTTACACCTCTCCCTCTTGTTCTCGCCTCCAATCTCCGCCGTGACTCCTCCCTCCAATCTCTTGCTCGAAACCCATCCTCTGCCGCCTACCCTGCTGTAATGACCCGCCATATGTAGGCTGTTACCGTACTTATCTTACATACTAACTTAATATACTTATTTACTTATACGGAAATAACGTACATATTATTTTTTTTCTTTTCTTTTAAAAACAACTTGAATCAAAACTTTACTACTTACATATTTACAGTACACATAATACTTATTTAGTATTTACTCTTCAAAATTTTCGTAATGTAAAATAACTTTGTACTAAACAAACAATACACATATATATTTCAAAACGCATAGCAGTCTCCATTCCCAGGTTTCACAGAAAGCCCTGCCAAGTCTCACCGCCTTGCATCAAGAATTGCCAGTAGGAAGCTTACCTACAGCATAAACGTAAGTTGTGAGCTTTCGCTCAACAAGTACAACTATTGACCCGCTGTTTACGCCCAAATGTGTACAAAAACAAGCGGTCGATTGTAGTACAATTAGGACGGTCGATCCCACCAGGAGGTGATAAAAACAAACAAGAAAATATTAGCAGAACAAGAGCATTAGAGGAAAAAGTAATCAAAGAAAGAAGGAAAAGAAATATTTTTGTGATTTTTAAAACAATTTTTAAAATACCGTAATTTAGAAATGAAGAAAATTCAATAATTAAAAGGTAGTAAAGCATCGAGAATCCCCTATATGTTTCATGTACCTAATTGGATTTTGATTCATAAAATAACTCAATTGAAAGTTTCACATCCCAACCAATCAATCGGAAAATAAAGATTTGAAAAACTTATGGATTAAAATTTATTTGAGTGAATAAAATTCTTATGTGAAGAACTAATAAAAATTATCTTATAAGAAATCCAAAAGCGACAATATACAATAAGCAATATTGCAGTAAAAGACTACTTATAAAATAATGCTATCAATATATTTTATCATGCAATAATTCACATAAAAAGAGCTTGACTAGATTTATATAAAAACTGACAATAAAATATATTGATATGAGAAAGAAATAGGATAAAAGAGAAATTATTCACTCTAATGTATCAATTTTAGAAACCATTGGAGAATCAAAACCCAAATAAATTCACTACACATCTAGGATCATCTCTAGCCTCACCAAAGAATTCTAGCCTAGTTTGCAATTCATCTCACAAAGTTCTAACAAGAAAATATGAGATGAAAAATAAAACAATACTAAAAACTCAGCTAAAAATCAATGGAAAAACTATCCCTTTGTCCTCTTGAGGAGCCCTCATTATATAGGCTCGAATCCAACATACTGGGGCGGATTTTTGGCTAACAAATCCGCTACCCAGGTTGGTAGATCAGCCGGTTACTCGTGGGACACCAGCTGGATGAAATGAATCTGGCCTGGAATGGTGCCGTGGGCTTGGCTGAGAATCTGGCCCGAATTTGCGTGCATGTGGAGGAGCAGGTGGGCTGGAAGCTTGGCTGAGAATCTGGCCCGAATTTTGCACTGGGCCTGGTTTCTCGGGCTGGAGCAACTGACGCTGGAGGAGCAGCTGCAGTTGGCTGGGCGTGCGCGGGCTTGCTGGGATTGCGGGCTGGATTCGCGCTGGAGTTGACTTCGCGTGGAGGGAGGAGCTGAAGCTATGCGCGCACGGGTTGGGTGAGAATTTGGTGGGCTGCTGCACGCGTGGAGAAAAGAAGGAAAAAGGAAAAAGAAAGGAAAAAGAAATAGGAAAGAATCAAAATTATTAAAATAATAAATATTTCTAAAGTAAAATATTATGAATTAATATTACGAAAATCCTTATTTAAAATGTGATTTATTTAATAAATTATATAAATAAAAATGTATTTTTGTGCATTTATCACAACCCCCAACCAGCTTATTGCTAGTCCCTAGCAATTCAAGCGTAAGAAAAATCAAGTCAAGCTGAAAATTCAAATCAAATCCTGCAAAATCATCCAAGTACTCAACCAAAACATCAGCAAGAAATCAGAAAGTGCTATCAAACTACTTCAGTCATTACTCCAGAGTTGTGTGTGTGTGCACCAAACCATATCCTTCTTACCACAATCCATAACACAAATAGCATCGAAAAACTCATCAAGAAAAAGTCTCAACTCCATTACCTCACGGGTGTTGGAAATGTTTTGGTGCAGAGGTTTTCACTCATGGAGTTGGAAAGAAATCAGTCAACACTCAAATGAGAGAAGGCATTTTAAGGACAAGCTAATAAACAAATATTGATCAAATGATAGGCGACTCAAATACTCGGAACATTATACTACTTACACCATAAACTAGCTTTTGGGATTTCATTTGGATAAAATAGAAAATTACATAAACAAAGAGCCGTCAAATACAAACAACTTTTTTTTTTTTTTTTTAATTAACAAGAGACATCATGCTTAATAGAACAAATATAGTAAGGAATTCTTTTGACTGCTATGCAGCACCATATGATATCAAACTACATGAATGATGTAAGGCTCTATTACAAAAGATTAATTCTATCTAACCAAAAATCATCCTTCTAGCAAAAGTACAAGTTAAGTAGTGGTGTTCCAAATAGTGATTGTACCAATTCGAAAGATCAATAAAAGTTCAAAAAGCTGTTTTCTCAACTCTCACAACTCACCAAAATAAAACACTTAAACTCGAGAATTTTTTTCAACTAAATATGTTAACAACCATCTTACCACAAGGTTTAGCATGTGCACAAAAAGAACTCTGGAAATCATTTCTTAATAGTTGAGATAACAAAAACTGACTCAAACCGAACATTTTGAAATCACACTTAGGTAACTTTGTAAAAATTTTGATCCAAATTCTAAAATGACCGAAATTAAACTCACGCATGAATATGCTCACCACCCCCAACCAAAAATCAGACAGTGTCCTCAATGTCTAAAAAGATGTACAAATGTGAAGAAGACAGGAAAAGAGAACACCTGGTTGATGACGATAGGAACAGAGATAAGCAACCTGATCTGATTCTTCAAAATACACAGACAAATATAAAAGCAAATAAAGACAAACTGAAAATAAAAGCACATAAAACACACACAAAAAGAAATAAACAAAACAAAAATATGATACAAAAAGAGTTGGAAGCAAACTACTTATAAACTGGGGCCGCAAGAATGATATCTTCAGCCTGGCTTACTCGTTCAATGTAGTGCTTCAATCTCTGACCATTGACTCTGAAAATTCTCCCATCGCTTGGGTCCTCGACTTCAACAACACGATTGGAAAAGACTTGTTTCACCATAAATGGACCAGTCCACCGCGACCTTAACTTACCTGGGTGGAGATGCAGACGGGAGTCATAAAGGTGCATCCTCTGATTTGGCTCGAAGTTCTTGCTCAAAATTTGCTTGTCATGAGCCACCTTCATTCTAGCCTTGTAGATCTTGGAGTTATTATATGCATCGTTTCTTAACTCCTCAATTTCCGACAGCTGGAGCTTGCGATGTATACCTGCAGCACTGAGATCAAAGTTAAGGGCTTTGACAGCCCAATAAGCCTTATGTTCAAGCTCTACAGGTAAATGACAGGCTTTTCCAAAGACAAGCCTGTAAGGAGACATCCCAAGGGTGGTTTTGTAAGCAGTGCGATATGCCCAAAGTGCGTCGGAAAGGCGCATGGACCAATCTTTGCGGTCGGGGTTTACCGTCTTTTCCAAGATTTGCTTGATCTCTCGATTTGCCAGCTCAGCTTGACCGTTCGTTTGGGGTGATAAGCGGTTGAAACTTTGTGGATCACACCGTATTTGCGCATCAGGGCCTCGAAAGAACGATTGCAGAAATGTGTGCCTTGATCACTGATGATAGCGCGGGGTGTACCAAACCTAGATAACACATTCTCTTTCAAGAACTTCACAACTGTCGCATTATCATTGGTTCGACACGGCACGGCTTCTACCCATTTTGAAACGTAATCCACAGCGAGGAGAATGTATAGGTAACCAAAAGAAGATGGAAAGGGTCCCATAAAATCTATCCCCCAACGATCAAATATCTCTATCACAATAATTGGGTTCAAGGGCATCATATGGCGACGGGACAAAGCACCTAACTTTTGGCACCTTAGACAAGAACGACAAAACTCATTAGTATCTTTAAACAAAGTGGGCCAATAAAGACCACACTGCAAGATTTTTGCAGTAGTTTTCTTCACGGAGAAGTGACCACCACTTGCATCATTATGGCAAAAGTTCAGAACACTGTGAGTTTCATCGTCAGAAATGCATCGCCTCATGATCTGGTCGGGGCAGTATTTGTAAAGGTACGGGTCATCCCAGTAGAAATTACACACCTCGACCCAAAATTTACGCTTATCTTGAGCACTCCAATCAGCAGGGAGTTCGTCGGTCACCAAGTAATTAACGATGTGAGCGTACCAAGGTAGCTTGGTGACAGCGAACAGATGTTCATCGGGGAAATCATCTCGGATAGCAGAACCGTCGGCGGGGTTACTAAATTCAAGTCGAGAAAGATGGTCCGCCACAACGTTTTCGACTCCTTTCTTGTCCTTGATTTTGATGTCAAATTCCTGCAGCAAGAGGATCCACCTAATCAATCGCGCCTTGGCATCCTTTTTGGAAAGGAGATACTTAAGAGTTGCATGATCTGTGAAGACGGTGATGGGTGAACCAATTAGATATGCACGGAACTTGTCAAGTGCAAACACAACAGCGAGCAACTCTTTCTCAGTGGTTGAGTAGTTCAATTGAGCATTATTCAGAGTGCGGCTTGCGTAATACACTACAAAGGACTTCCCTTCTCTTCTTTGACCAAGGACTGCCCCAACAGCATGGTTACTTGCGTCACACATAATCTCGAATGGTAAGCTCCAATCCGGTGACTGAATAATGGGGGCAGTAGTCAATTTTACCACAAGCGTTCGGAAGGCATCCTCACACTCTTGCGTCCACTCAAAAATGACATCTTTGGCTAGGAGATTACATAATGGACGAGAAATCGCAGAAAAATTCTGTATGAACCTCCTATAGAAACCAGCATGCCCGAGAAATGACCGAACTTCTTTGACTGACTTGGGAGTGGGCAATTTAGAGATAAGTTCAATTTTGGACTGATCGACCTCAATCCCTTTCTCAGAAACAACATGCCCCAAAACTATGCCTGATGGTACCATGAAATGGCACTTCTCCCAGTTAAGCACGAGTCCTTTTTCTTCACATCTTGTCAGAACAGTTTCTAAGTTGAGAAGGCACAAGTCAAAGGAATTGCCGAAGATGGTCAAGTCATCCATGAATACTTCCATACATTTCTCGACCATGTCACTGAAAATGCTCGTCATGCACCTCTGAAAGGTGGCCGGTGCGTTACACAGTCCGAATGGCATACGCCGGAAGGCATAAGTACCAAAAGGACAGGTAAAAGTAGTCTTGTCTTGATCCTCCAATGCAATCTCGATCTGATAATATCCTGAGTAGCTATCAAGAAAGCAGTAAAAAGGATGACCAGCCACACGTTCTAGGATTTGGTCGATGAACGGAAGCGGAAAATGATCCTTGCGGGTGGAAGCGTTTAGCTTTCGGTAGTCAATGCACATGCGCCAACCCGTAACTGTCCTTGTGGGGACAAGAGCCCCTTTCTTGTTCTCTACCACTGTCACCCCCGATTTCTTAGGCACTACCTGAGTTGGACTAACCCACTTGCTATCGGCAACCGGATAGATGATCCCTACATCCAGAAGCTTCAAGACCTCATTTTTCACAACTTCTTTCATCGTTGGGTTTAGTCTCCTTTGGGGATCCCTTCGTGGAACAGCCCCGTCTTCCAAATTGATGTGATGGGAGCAAATTAAGGGGCTAATACCCTTAATGTCAGCAATCGTCCAACCTAACGCAGCTTTGTGCTTTCGCAGCATGTCGACTAACCGCTGTTCTTGTGATGCGTCAAGTTTAGATGAAATGATAACAGGAAAGGTATCACCAGCTCCTAGGAAGACATGTTTCAAACCCTCAGGTAATTGAGCCAGCTTAAGTGTTGGGATTTCTTCAGTGGAGGGTTTTGGCTTTTCTTTTTCTCGAGGAAGCTCTTCAAAACGCGGTTGCCAAAACTTGGTTCCTCTGCCTTGTGCGTCTTTATAAATGGTAGCGTTGTTGGCCAACTCACAAGGACCGGAACTTTCAGAGTCAGAATTGTGGAGGAGTTCATCAAGATTATCGAAATCACTATACAGTCGAACCTCCTCCCAGACGAGTGTGTCGATCAGAAATGTTTGGTGACACTCGTCATCATCATGTGGCTGCTTCGCAATGTGGAAAACATTTATCTCCAAGGTCATGTTCCCGAAAGATATCTTCATGAGACCATTCCTACAGTTAATCAAAGCATTGGCTATAGCAAGGAACGGTCTACCGAGGATGATGGGAATCTTGGATTCCATGCTTACCACAGATTGAGTATCTAGGACAAGGAAATCAATGGGGTAATAAAACTTCTCAACTTGAACCAGAACATCCTCAACTATACCCTGAGGCTTCTTGATCGAACGATCGGCCAGTTGCAAAACCACAGATGTGGGCTTAATCTCTCCAAGACCAAGTTGCGAGTAGATGGAGTAAGGCATGAGATTGATGCTCGCTCCAAGGTCGAGCAAAGCTTGGCCGAATTCCTGAGTCCCAATTTGGCATGAGATGGTGGGACAACCAGGATCTTTGTACTTAGGCGGCGCCTTCTGCTCGATCACCGCACTCACTTGTTCCGTCAAGAAGGCAGTCTTCTTAACGTGGTGCTTCCTTTTGGCGGCGCACAGATCCTTGATGACTTTGGCATAAGCCGACACTTGCTTAATCACATGAAGCAAAGGAAGATTAATCTTCACTTGAGTCAAATGCTCTAGGATCTCACTTTGACTATCCAGAACTTTCTCAGCAGATCGCAGAGCTTGGGGGAAAGGCACCTTTACTGGAAATTCAATTGACTCAGCTATCTTGGGGACGACTTCTTGACTACTTGAAGTGACAGTAGTTCTTGATGGTTCATTCGAAATCTTGCCACTACGAGTGGTGATGGCATTGACCTCCTTGATGTTTTGACCTGCAGAGTTGGAGGTTTGTGCCATGTGTTGCCCCGTGAGGTTGGATTGAGCTTGCGAAGGAAACTTCCCTCGTTCTTGAACAGTCAGGGCACCAGTCAGCTTTGTGATTTGACTCTTCATCTCTTTACTTTCTTCCACCATTTGCGTGAAAAATGATTCAAACTTTTCGTTCATCCTAGTCTGTGCCTCCATGAAAGATTGCAAGGTATTCTCGAGAGAACTCCTCGGCGGTTGTGCAAGATACTGAGGTGTAGAATTTGCCTTTGGTGGTTGTGTTTGATTGGAATCTCTCCAACTGAAGTTTGGATGGTTCCTCCAACCAGGATTGTACGTGTTAGAGAAAGGCTTGTTATATGCCCCTAAGGCATTACATTGCTCTTCGTAACTCCCTCTCATTTCACTATAAACAAGGCAATCCTTAGCTAAATGTTCCAACCCTCCACAAACGAAGCATGGCTCTTGTGACTCTGCCCTTGCGACCATGTGGATTCCTTTACCTTCCTTGGTTTTGAGAGCCTCAATCTGTCGTGTCAAAGACTCGATTTGGGCCTTGAGGTTATCTTCTTCCCTTAGTTGGTAGACTCCAGCAGGTCGAGAACGACTAGTGCTGTCAGTAGCACTTGGTCCAGTCCATGTGTAGGCTTTCTCGGCTAGCTCGTTGAGATACTCGAAAGCCTCTTCGGGGTCTTTTTGGAGAAACTCACCATTGCACATCATCTCCACAAATTGACGCTCTCGGATTGTGAGTCCTTCGTAGAAATAGCTGACGAGGCGCCAACTCTCATAACCATGGTGGGGACATTGATTCAACAAATCTTTAAACCGCTCCCAGACTTGATAGAGAGTTTCATTGTCCTTCTAAGTAAAGGTTGAGATCTGTCGTTTAAGACCATTAGTCTTATGGTGTGAGAAACACTTGTTGAAGAATACAGTTGTCATCTCTTCCCATGTTCCAATAGACCTAGGTCGCAAAGAATACAACCAGCTTTTGGCTTTGTCTTTCAGAGAGAATGGAAAAAATTTTAATCGCACAGAATCTGCAGCCTCGGCTCGGTTGTGGAAAGTGGCCACCACCTCATCAAACTCCCGAATATGCACGTACGGATTTTCGCTTTCTAACCCGTGAAATGTCGGCAAAAGTTGAATCCTACCCGGCTTGAAATCCAAATTCGGCAAATAAGGTGGAAATATTATGCATGATGGTGTGGCCGTACGCGTAGGGTGAAGATAGTCGTTCAACGTCTTTTGCTGGACCTCCTCGTTTTGAGCCATCGCAAATGGATTTGGAATTGCTAAAGCGTTTGGAGATGGAGGAAGGCTAGACGTAGAAGAAGAAACTTCACTAGGGTTTTCAGGTCTTCTTGCGAATCTCCCTAGTTCGTTTCTATAACGATTCATTCACCTTGAGCGTTTAAATTTTTATGGTTATTTTTTATTTTTTATTTTTAATTTTAATTTTTAATTTTTTTTTATTTTTAATTTTTAATTTTTTTATTTTTTATTTTTAAACAAAGACAACTTTTATAAAAACAACAATAATGTAGAACCGCGAATCGCAATCCCTAAGAATGCTCCCAGGAAAGATTGGTGGGGCGAGGCTCCTTAAAAACCAACCTCCTAGACAGAACTTTCTTAGTTCGTACTTTCCAACGTTTCCACACAATTACTTGCAAAATTTATTAAATTTTATGGCGTATTTTATGAAATATTAGATGTTAGATATTAGTATCCTAAGTTAATACTAAACTAAAACCTAAGGTTACACAAATTATGAATTTTTTTTATATATTTTTTTTTATTTTTTATTTTTTTTTAAATAAAAAAACGTGAAAATAATAACAATAATAATAATAAACGTGAAAATATAACTCTTACGTAAATGGTCAAAAACAATGAAAATATATATTTTTTTATACGTAAAAAGAATAAAAATGGAAACTCATGAAAATACTAACAGTAAGTTTTTTTTTTTTTTTTTTTTTTTTTTTTTTTTTTTTAAGGACAAACAAAACAAATATTATGTAAACTAAACTTACAAAAGCTGACAAAACTAATATAATATAAGCTAATAATAATAATAATAATAATAATAAAATTACAACGGAACAATAAAAAGGTAAATTAACAAAAAGTAAATGACTAAGAAAACAAAATATTAAATTATGGAAAGTAACAAAATACGAAAACAATAAGTTACTTATCTAAAATGACAAAATGATAAAATCAATTGCATGGTTAATAACAGTTACCTAATATAAGTTAACCTTTTTTTTTTTTTTTTTATACAAAAATAAGACAAAACAAAACTTAATGAAACTAATGAATAAAAACAAAGAAAACAACCGTAGGAAAGAAATTAATAACTTGACTGAGACACAAAAGACAAAAGCTAAACACAGAAATAAAATAAAATAAAATAAAATAACTTACCTCTTGGCAAAATATCTACTGATCAATCTTGCTTCTTGACACCTCCCCGGCAACGGCGCCAAAATTTGTTTACGCCCAAATATGTACAAAAACAAGCGGTCGATTGTAGCACAATTAGGACGGTCGATCCCACTAGGAGGTGATAAAAACAAACAAGAAAAGATTAGCGAAACAAAAGCATTAGAGGAAAAAGTAATCAAAGAAAGAAGGAAAAGAAATATTTTTGTGATTTTTAAAACAATTTTTAAAATACCGTAATTTAGAAATGAAGAAAATTCAATAATTAAAAGGTGGTAAAGCATCGAGAATCCCCTATATGTTTCATGTACCTAATTGGATTTTGATTCATAAAATAACTCAATTGAAAGTTTCACATCCCAACCAATCAATCGGAAAATAAAGATTTGAAAAACTTATGGATTAAAATTTATTTGAGTGAATAAAATTCTTATGTGAAGAACTAATAAAAATTATCTTATAAGAAATCCAAAAGCGACAATATACAATAAGCAATATTGCAGTAAAAGACTACTTATAAAATAATGCTATCAATATATTTTATCATGCAATAATTCACATAAAAAGAGCTTGACTAGATTTATATAAAAACTGACAATAAAATATATTGATATGAGAAAGAAATAGGATAAAAGAGAAATTATTCACTCTAATGTATCAATTTTAGAAACCATTGGAGAATCAAAACCCAAATAAATTCACTACACATCTAGGATCATCTCTAGCCTCACCAAAGAATTCTAGCCTAGTTTGCAATTCATCTCACAAAGTTCTAACAAGAAAATATGAGATGAAAAATAAAACAATACTAAAAACTCAGCTAAAAATCAATGGAAAAACTATCCCTTTGTCCTCTTGAGGAGCCCTCATTATATAGGCTCGAATCCAACATACTGGGGCGGATTTTTGGCTAACAAATCCGCTACCCAGGTTGGTAGATCAGCCGGTTACTCGTGGGACACCAGCTGGATGAAATGAATCTGGCCTGGAATGGTGCCGTGGGCTTGGCTGAGAATCTGGCCCGAATTTGCGTGCATGTGGAGGAGCAGGTGGGCTGGAAGCTTGGCTGAGAATCTGGCCCGAATTTTGCACTGGGCCTGGTTTCTCGGGCTGGAGCAACTGACGCTGGAGGAGCAGCTGCAGTTGGCTGGGCGTGTGCGGGCTTGCTGGGATCGCGGGCTGGATTCGCGCTGGAGTTGACTTCGCGTGGAGGGAGGAGCTGAAGCTATGCGCGCGCGGGTTGGGTGAGAATTTGGTGGGCTGCTGCACGCGTGGAGAAAAGAAGGAAAAAGGAAAAAGAAAGGAAAAAGAAATAGGAAAGAATCAAAATTATTAAAATAATAAATATTTCTAAAGTAAAATATTATGAATTAATATTACGAAAATCCTTATTTAAAATGTGATTTATTTAATAAATTATATAAATAAAAATGTATTTTTGTGCATTTATCACCCGCAAAACAAACTTAATAAAGCAATGCATGAGCCAATTATGCTTCATTATGATTTCATAGTTAACATAGTTTTGGGCCTTAATAAGTGTGCGTACTGTGGCGCACAGTCATGGAGTAGTTGAGGCGGCCAGCCCAGTCCAACTCAAACCATGAACCAACCCTGACCTAGAGCAGGTCGGTATGACACATCATACTTGAAAATATTTTCTTAAAACAGTTCTTACTTAAAACATAATCTTCTTCTTACCATATGTATTATTATTAGTGATCATGCTTCATGATGCCACAATAATAAACATACATCATACATACCACGTAAATGCATGAACTTTAAAACAACATGCAAAGTCATAAAACAATTTGTACTTACAGGTAATGCTAGGTCTGGGGTTTGTCGTTCCGACAGGTTATCTTTCTATTTTAAAAAAGGAAGTAAGATAAGAGTCATCCTATCTTACCTTAATTTATTTCATTAAATGTTGGTACCCTAACCAATATTTATTAGTGACCCTAGTTATATGTCCCCCACATAAGCTTTAATGATATCCCTGTTGGTTACTAAGTGTATGTAGTAACTGGAATTTTACAACGTTACAATTTCTTGTATAGAAATTTAAACTGTACCATGAGGGTATTTATGAAAAGCCCGGTTTAGGGTTTTTATTGAGAATTGTGAGTTCTTATGCTTTGATAAGACTCAAAAATGATTGCTTAGTTAAGCATGTGACCTTTTGAATAAAAAAGGTATAAAAATGTTATGATTTTATGTTGGTCAAAGCTTGACTAAGAAAAGTCAAAGTTGACAAAGAAAGTGAAAGTTGACTAAGAAAGTCAAAGTTGACCAAGGAAGTCAAAGTTGACCCGATAGGTCAAAGATTGACTAGAAAAGTCAACTATGTGACGGCAATGAAGTATGATGAGCAGTATAGGAAATATACTGCGAAAAACCATTTTTACAGATAAAATGGTTTAAGTTAGATTTAAAACCACCATAGAAAAATGAAGCACATTAAGTAGGTTATTAAGGGCCAAAGGGCTAGAAGCAAAAAGAGAATTTTTCGTACAGCCCATTTTTAGACAGATAAATTTTGGACTGCAAAACAGTATACGGTACTGTATATTGGTGAGCACAGTATTAAAAATATCTGTTTTGGTATTTAGAGGGACTGTTTATGAAGATACAAGGCAAACAAGCCTTAATGATGATGATGTCATCTTATCCAAGCATTATGACATCATATTGGAATTAAATAATTTTGGAAAGAAATTTGGAATGTTCTAGAGTGTGATGGCCGGCCACCTATACCCCCCTAAAGTGCAAAATGGTGATTCTTGAAGGACTATTTTACAATTTTGAAAAGTTTCAAAACCTCTATAAATAGGGGTGCATTTTATTCAAAAAAAATTGGAAAAGCTAGCCAAACTCTACCCATTTTTCTGCTCAAAATCCGAACATTACGTAGCCAAGAAAGATAGAACAAAAACCAAAATCCAAGAGTAAGAATCAAAGGGGTGGTGTTCGGATTCAACAAGGAAGAAGAGAAAAAGAGCTGAAAAATTTTGGAGACCCATTTTGGCCAAAGGGGCCGGTTGTGGGTGAGCTGGAAAAAGGGAGAGAAATGTGGTTGGGAGCTAAGGGGAGTGGCCGGATTTAGTGGCTAACACAACCAAGAGACACCCAAAATTTTTGGTAGCCTTGAGGAGAAGGCCGGCTGCTTGTTGGAACCAAGTGGCTGAAAAATTTTGAAGCTATTGCTAGGGGGAGGCCGGTTGTGGTACCAAGGAGAAAGGGGGAAAAAGATTGGAGCCAAACAAACCCATTCTCAAATTGATTAAGGTATAATCTTCTTGAACCCTAAACTTTTAATTCAAGCTTTAAATTGAGGGTTTAAGTGTATTTTCAAGTGGGTTTGTAAGAGCATAAGCTTAATTTTATTTTCTGCCCTAAATTAGATTTAGATTATGTGCTTGATTAGGCATTAAGGGTGGTTTGATTATGAGTTTGATTATGCTTATGTTATGTGATTAATAGGGTTGCATGCTAGATGCTTGGTTAAATGGTATGTCCCCCAAATCTGTTAAACAGAAATTAAATGGTATGTTAGGGTGTTAGAATGGAATATGTATGCAATGGTTTGATGAAAGCCAAAACCATGCAAACCCTAACCCTAAGTTATGCAGTTTTGTTGATTGACTTGCATGGACATGTTTGGGTTTCATGTAAGTTAAATTGGGACGTTAGAAAAATGTTGTATGTTGATCCTAGGCTCCCGCTATGGTCGGTTGAGGTAGTGTGCACGAATTAGGACGAGAAACAAATAAAAGAAAGAAAACTGCTAATTCGGGTACAATCTGGCCAGTTTTCTGGAAACCTGAATTGGAGGCCCTTAGAGGCCGAATCTGGTAAAACATAAACATGAAAGTTGTAGAGTAAGGTTTTTCCTAGAAGACAACGTGGATAGTTTTCAAAAATAAGGCTCCAATGGCCTTCGTTTTTATGAAAACCCGAGCCTGACTGTGCCCAGACCCTATACACGGCCAGGTGAGTTCAACAGGAAAAATGAGTGAGTTAGAGACCAATCTGGGTCTCGAGTTAAACACAAAAGTTTTAGGGTTTTTCAAGCTTTAAAAGTTTTATGAAGAAAACTTTTTCAAATTCGGCTTTGATTTTTAAATAAAAAATTAGATTTCAAAACTGTGCAGTGAACAGGAAATTCCTGCACAGAATTTTCAGAAACAGTGCAGAAAAAGGACATTTCTGCACCCACACTAACAAATTAACTGCAAGAAACTGTTCTAAAGGCAGTTTCTATTTTTGACGGTTTTTATAAAGACCCATTCATAAGATTTCAAGTTTTATAAAGATTTTGAGGAAAAGTGAGTTTAAAACCCTAAGTTTTCCAAAGTAAAGAGAAAGGGTTTTGAACCAAGTTGAATGAGCAATAACCGGGAAGATACCGAGTTATTGGTTTGGGCCCGAAGCTCAAGGGTTATCCAACGTAACCCAATAGAATAGTAAGAATGACTAGTTGGGCCTAAAAACCAGGGTTACTCAAGAGTAACCTAATGAGATGTATGTCTAAGAAAGCTTAGGCCCAATGTCAGGTTTAATAACCTAACACAGTCATGGAAGGCTTAAGTAGCCAAGGTTACTTTAAGTAACCTATCAAGTTATGATTCTAAGTATGATAAGCCCTAAGTCTTAGGGTTATAAATGATACTCAGAAAGTATCAAACATTGTTTAGGGGGGGACATATAAGCATAATCAAGTATGAATGTTGGTTTGGTTACCAACATTCTATAAGTACAGAATTCTTACCCTATGTCCTTTGGAATAGTAGGAGATAGCCTGCTGCGGTATCCTGACTTGGATCAGCACTATTTTGGACATAGTGTACGAAGTAAGTACAACTCCGCCTACAGCATAGGCTTTTGTTGTGATACTTACCCAAGTATGTTTGATGTGATGTTTATGATGTGGCTATGTTAAGTTCATGATTATGAGAATAAGGTATAATGTTAAGATATGAGCATGATTTATGTATAGTGACATCACGAAGCATGTTCACTAATAAGGTTCAGTATGAGATAATGAAAAGTAAGTATGATGGCAAGCAAGCTTGCCTGTGTCGTACCGACCCGCGTTAGGTCGGGTTGGACTGTGGTTTGAGTTGGAAATGGACTGGCCGCCCCAACCAAATCATAGTTGTGCGCCCGGTACGTACACTCATGATAAGGGGCTCATAAGTAAGATAAGTTGAGAATGAATAAGACAGCATAATAAGAGCATAATTGGTTCATGCATATATTATGCGATGTTATGTTAAGTTATGACAAGATAGGTTATGTATGATGAGTTAAGCATGATATGTATGTTATGCCATGATATGTGAGGTTATGATGATTTATGTTTGTGTTAAATTGTCGCGGATATGTATGTTGTACTTGTTGAGCGAAAGCTCACGTCTTACGTCTATGCTGTAGGTAAGCAACCTACGGGCAACTGATGATACAAGATGGCGAGCGTGGCAGGGCGAACTGTGAAATGTGGGATCAATAGCCGCTACGTATTTTGTTCTTTTTATGTATATGATTTCGTTTTTCGAACATCGTTTATATTATTATGCAATTCGCTTATCCGTCCCGTATATAAAAAAAAAAAAATTTCCGCTGTTTACGCTCAATAAGTAAGTACGTATGTATGTATGTATGTATGGTAACGGCCTGTGCTAGGCGGGTCGTTACAGAGTAACCCTAGGGTACATGTCCTAATAGTAATCAAACAGTATGCTGTTTGATTACTTAACGAACTTTGGGCTCAAGCCCAACAATACTTGGCATCCTATTAGGTTACTATTAGGGGGAGTTTGGGAACTCAGTTTGAGTTCATGAATTTCAGTTGAAACTGAACTTAATTGGTTTGGCACAACGGTTCAGTCCAAACTAGTGACTGAACCGTTATACAGTTACTGAGCTTGTGCACTGTTGCCGCTGCTCGCCCACGTGCTTCGATTCCCTTTCCTCTGTTCAACCATTGATTCAGCGAAGAGAAAATCTCCGCGGGCTGGCGATGCAGGGCATGGACGAATCTAACTCTGACCAGATTCCTCAAGGTAGCTGGCGTTTTCTTCCCTTTCCCCGTCTTCAATTTTTGCTGCTCTCTCCTCACAAACATTTTCTCTTTCCCCAGCCCATCCATCGCCGCATCCTATAGCCCAATCGTCGGCAAGACCCGTTTCTGCTCAGCCAAACGAAGGTGCACGAAGATCCCACTGGTTAGTTAAGTTTACTTTGCTTTCTCTCTCTACTTTCTCTTCTCTCTCTAGATCATCTTCTCTACCCATCCATTTGACGTTTACAGCTTGTGCAAAATTAAAAAAAAAAAAATTACATGTGATTGAGGGCCATTGTGAACCGATTCACTTACGGTTTGGCCACAGAGAGAGAGATCGAAATGATAGGTGGAGATAGATATATAGGGCGAGCTTGCCGGAGGAGGTGATGCCGCCTGCAAACCATGGGTTTGCTCTACCATTTTCCCTGCCCCTGCCTTTAATTTTCCTTTCTGGCTTACCCAGAGGTCGATTCTACGATCGCCCGTCGCTATCCATGGCCTCTGTGGCCGCCCCCTGGTCGCCGGAGATGTAGGAAGTAATCCATTTTTCCTCGCCTGCGAGCCATTCGTTTGAGGCTATGGAGGTTCGGCCATTAATAGACAACGGCCAGCCATTAATGAAGGGGATTATTATCCCAAACGGCGCGTCGTTTGTGTGACTGAAGGGAAAAACGACAAGCCTGGGCACACCAAGCTTTCTTGTCGTTTTTTCTTCTCCTCTTGTTTTATTATTGTCGCATTCTTTTGCTGTTGTTCATTGTGGAAAAACGACATGTCGTTTATAGAGTCCAAATAATTTTTGCTGGAATTTTTGCTGGAAAAACGACATGCCTGTAAGTGAGAATGTCGATGTGAACGCAGATGATGAAGTTGACGACGTAGCCTTCGGTATAGGGCCAAGTACAGGACCGCAGCACCATGACACGAGGAGGGATGCCATGAATATATTGAGAGATATGATGGCTGATGATATGTGGGACAGATTTCAATCAGCCCCGTGGTATAGAACCACGTAAGCGTTGGCCTTGTGATATCACTGTTGACAACATTATGACAGTAATTCTGAGTAAAACATTTTAACATAAAAGGTCACTGACCTACTACATACTGATGGTGGGTGTATTTTACGGCTATTTACGTAATTTCAGGATATATTTCGATGACGTAAGTTATTTGGTGTTGTAGATTGAAATTGTTAATCGCGACATTTTCCGTTAATAGAACCTATGATAGAATGTTAAATTGAGGATGAAGGACAAAATTTAAGTTATGAGTAGTTTGATTATAATTTTTCTTCAATAAAATAAAAAAATAATGTTGATAATATGAAAAAAAACAGTAGTTGAGTTGAAAAAATTCCATTTAGTTGGACTTTAGATAAGTTACCAAACGCAAAAGGCCAAAAAATTGATTAATTCAATTTTTATACAGCCAAACAAGGCCCTTGTTTTTTCTAAACTTTTTAACTCAAACTTTTTCACCAAACAATCAACTCAAACTAAACTTTTTATCTTAAACTTTTTACCAAACACTCACTTTTTAAACTAAACTTAACTTAACTCAAACTAAACTTAAAAATTTCAACTTGAACTTGTGCACCAAACAGGCCCTTAGTATCCCTAGGTTTAGGCCCAAGTTAGATTTGAATTTAAAAAGCCTGTTGGGTTACTAAGGCCCAACAATTAAAGTGGTATACATTATAGTTACCTTAAATAATCTTGGACCCGAGCCCAACATACAATATTTGTTTCTAATTAACTTGGCCCCATTAAAATTAGGTAACCTATATGAATACTTAGGTTACCAATTGGCTTACTTTGCTTAATTTGCTTAACTAATTATTTTCTTATTAAACTGGGTTTGATTAACCATTTAAAACTGTTTTTAAATAAAACTGTCTAAGTTTTGATGTAATTTACTGAAAACAGTCAAATCGTCAGTGCATGTGCAGGAATTTCCTGTGCATGCATTGTTTTGAAATTCCTGAATCAGAGCTTATTAATATGATTCAGTTTTACTTTAAAATCTAATTGGATTTTGAAAAACATTTCTTCATGAAAGTTTTAGAATTGAAAAACCCTACAACTTTCGTTTTATGATAAAAACCCAATTCTTCCTTTAACTTATACTTTTTCCTTATTGAATCTGCCTTGCTATGCACATAGGTCTGGGTGGTCTACGCTCGGGTTTTTGTAAACACGAAGGCATTTGGAGTCTTATTTTCAAAAACTGTCCATGTCTCCCCTAGAATTTTCAATTTCCTACAACTTTCCAGTTTTGATTTTTCTCAAATTCGGCCTCAAAATACCGTTTCCAAATCACTACTCAGTTCTCACCCGAACCGGTAGTTTTGGTTTCGATACGTACTAACATAAAATTACACGCACCCTACCTCAAACGGTCGCAACCGTGAGCCTACATCAAGCATGCAGCGTATAATCTAATATTTCTATGATCATTCATTCATTTACAAACATTCAATCACTTGCTCAAACCCGTTTAGTGAAGTTCACCAAACTTGGTTTTCTAGGGTTTTCTTGAACCTTAACCACCATACAATCAATCCAAAACCATAATCAGCCATTCAACATCATTCATAAGCCTATGGGGACATATAACAAACACTTAATGGTCACACACATCAATCACATAATTTCTAGGGTATACAATCCAAATCATGCACCAAACCAAAACATAAACATACTAAAACCTAAATCAAGCACATTCTAATCAAACCAACTAAAATAAGGACATAAATGGGTGAGCTTAAGCTCTTACAAACAAGTTGGAAATACACCTAAATGGCTCAAAATCGAAATTCAAAAGGCTTAGGGAATTGAGAGGATTACCTCTAAACCGTGGAGATAATTCTCTAGCTTAGGTTCCGAAATTTTTTTCTAGCTTTTCCTCACTAAAAATCCGGCCACACACACTTGGGTTTGCTGCCTATAGGGTTCGGCTGAGAGAGAGAGGGAGTGAGGAGAGAAATGACCAAAGTTTTGGGGTGTTTTCTAATAAAAAATCAACCCCCTCCCCACACATATTTATAGGCAAAATTTAAATTTCTTTTTGATTTATTTTTATTCTTTTATTTGTACTCTAAGCCTCCCCAAAATATTATTTGCTGAAAAGTCCCCAATGGTGGCCGGCCACTAGACGGTTCCATGAGCCAAGTTATCTAATTTTAATACTTTCCCATTTTTTCAAAAATTCAAAAATTTACTTAATTCTTATTGGACAAGGTGTCCTCCACCTAGGGCTCCGTTTGGCTTTCTATCTTAAAAGCAGTCTATTTTCATTCTAATGTAGATATTACAAATACTGTTTTCAACTAAAACAATACTGTCATATTAAACTGCAGTCCAGAATTTATCTGCATAAAACTGGATTACGTATAGGTTTTTCTTAGGACGTAAAGCTAATTAGTCCTTATTGTCCTAAACATTGTGCTTGATTTTTCAAATGTGATCCTGTACCTTAATCTTACTTATCTATCCGTAATGATGGTTTTTCACAGTATAACTTCTATACTGCCTGTTATACAACAGTACCACCATATTTTGACTTTTTTAGTCAAACTTTGACCAACATAAAATCATAAATTCCTATCATACCTTAAATCATTCTGGTCAAACCTTGACCGGAATACAATCATATATAAATCCTAATTCTGATAATTCAGATCAGGCAATTCATATACTTATACCTAATACAAACATTGATACCTTGAGAAACAAGAAATCATAATTTGTAACAAAGTCGGTTATTACAATCTTCCCTTCTTAAAAACTTTCGTCCTAAAAATTAGAACAAGTGGGGTAATTCGCTTCTATATCCTCTTCTAGTTCCCATGTTACTTCTTCAACATTGTGGTTTCGCCATAATACTTTAACCATGGGAATTGTCCTATTTCGTAGGACCTTTTCTTCCCGATCTAAAATCTGAATTGGTTTCTCTTCATACGTCAAATCGGATTGAACTTCAATCGGTTCTTGACCTAGCACATGGGAAGGGTCAGGTACATACTTCTTTAACATCGAAATATGGAAAACGTTATGCACGGAAGCTAATTCTAGCGGCAAGGCAAGCTTATAAGCTACTTTGCCAATCCTTTCCATGATTTTGAATGGCCCTGTGTATCTAGGACTAAGTTTTCCCTTCTTCCCAAGCTTCATAATCCCCTTCATAGGAGCAATCTTAAGGAAAACGTAGTCTCCAACTTGGAATTCTAAGGGCCTTTGATGTTTATCAGCACAGCTTTTCTGGCGACTAAAAGCTACATCGAGCCTTTGCTTGATCTTTTTAATATCCTCTGAGGTCTTTCGGATGAAATCCGTGGTTTGAAGTTGCTTCTATCCAACTTCTTGCCAATGAATAGGGGATCGACATTTCCTTCCATATAACGCCTCGAATGGAGCCATACCAATGGAGGCGTGATAACTATTGTTGTAAGAAAATTCGATCAAAGGTAGCTTCTGATCACAGCTTCCTTTGAAATCCAATACACATGACCTTAGCATATCCTCCAGTGTTTGGATAGTTCGTTCCAATTGTCCATCCGTCTGGGGTTGAAACGCTGTACTGAACTTCAATTTCTATCCCATAGCTGTATGAACACTTTTCCAGAATCGAGAGGTAAAGCGCCCATCCCGATCTGAAATGATGGATCTTGGCACTCCATGCAACCTAACAATTTGGGACACGAAAATTTCAGCCAATTTCTCGACTGAAAAGGTAGCCTTAATAGCAATGAAGTGGGCAGATTTGGTTAATCTATCCACAATTACCCAAATTATGTCATTCCTACTTGCGGTCCTGGGTAAACCTACTACAAAATCCATAGTAGTTTGTTCCCATTTCCACTCTGGGAGCTCAATCTTTTGAAGATCTCCGCCTGGTTGCCGATGCTCAGCCTTAACTTTTTGACAATTTAGGCATTTCGACACAAATTCTGCGACTTCGTTCTTCATATTCGGCCACCAATAGTTTTCTCTAAGGTCCTTGTACATCTTAGAAGCTCTGGGATGTACCGAATATGGCGTCTCATGCGCTTCGGATATGATTTGTTTCTTAAGAATTTCAAAGTCAGGAACACAGATCCTTTCTTTGAAATAAACTACTCCATCCTCAGAGGTCCTAAATTCCTTATTCTTTCCGTCAAAGATTTGCGCCTTTAGCAGAAAAGGATCCTTCCCCTGATGATCCTTAATGGACTCTAAGAGGTCAGACTGAAGAGTCAACGTAGACAATTTTCCAGTTATCATTTCTATGTTGAAATTAGTGATTTCCTTCTAAAGTGGCATAGGCAACGTTCCTAAAGACATCAGCATACCGGATAACATCCTATTTAGAGCATCCGCTACTTTGTTCGCTTTACCAAGGTGGTAAAAGATTTCGCAATCATAGTCCTTCACGAGTTCTAACCATCTCCGCTGCCTCATATTGAGCTCTTTCTGGGTAAAGATGTATTTGAGACTTTGATGATCAGTGAAAATCTCGCATCTATTCCCATACAGATAGTGTCTCCAGATCTTTAGCACGAAGACCACCGCTGCGAGCTCTAAATTATGCGTAGGATAATTCCTTTCGTGATCCTTCAGTTATCGTGAGACGTAGGCGACTACCTTTCCTTGCTGCATTAGGACCGCTCCTAGTCCAGTTTTAGAAGCGTCGCTGTAGATCACAAAATTTCCTGCATCCACGTCAAGTTTTAGTAAGCTTCCTTTTGAGCTCTTGGAAGTTCTCTTCACACCTCTGTGTCCACTCGAACTTCTTCCCTTTTCGCGGTAGGGTGGTAAGAGGTGCAGCGATCTTGGAGAATCCCTCAACGAACCGTCAGTAGTATCCGGCCAATCCAAGAAAGCTCCATATTTCTATAATGTTTTTAGGTCTAGCCCACGTACTAACTGCCTCTATCTTAGCAGGATCAACGGAAATCCCTTCATTTAACACCACATGGCCCAAGAAGTGAACTTTCTCTAACCAAAATTCACATTTCGTGAACTTGGCATAGAGCTGGTTCCGTCTTAATGTCTCTAAAACAATCCTAAGATGCTGCTAGTGTTCCTTTATGGACTTCGAGTATATCATAATATCATCGATGAAAACGATGACAAACTTATCTAGGTACTCTTTGAACACCCGGTTCATCAAGTCCATAAAAGCAGCTAGAGCGTTGGTTAAACCAAAAGGCATAACAAGGAACTTGTAATACCCATAACGCGTCCGAAATGCCGTCTTAGAAATGTCTCCCTCCTTAATCCTAAGTTGATGGTATCCCAACCGCAAGTCGACCTTCGAGGAGACCACTGCTCCCCTAAGTTGATCAAAAAGATCATCAATTCTAGGGAGAGGATACTTATTCTTAATCGTGATCTTATTCAGCTCACGATAGTCGATGCACATCCGCAACGATCCATCCTTCTTCTTAATGAGCAACACTGGTGCTCCCCATGAGGAGTAACTTTGACAGATGAATCCCTTGTCGAGCAGTTCTTGTAACTGCACTTAGAGCTCCTAAGCTCGGCTGGGCCATACGATAAGGCGCTTTGGATACCGGTGTAACTCCGGGCAATAAGTCTATCTCAAAACAAATTTCCCACTCGGGAGGAAGTCTGGGTAATTCTTTTGGAAAGACATCCACATATTCCATGATAATGGGAACATCTTCCGGCCTTAACTCCACTTCTTTCTCTTTGTCCACCATGTTGGCTAAGTATCCTTGGCATCCATTAGCCAACATTTTCCATGTCTTCATTACCGATACTAACCTACTTGAGGAGTTACGGGACTGACCGTAAAAGTTGAATTCCTCTCACCATAAAACTAAACATAACACAACGCTTTCGACAATCAATCTTAGCGTTGTACTTCCCTAGGAAGTCCATTCCTAATATAACGTCATAATCCTGAAGTTTAATTGCGATGAGATCAACATAAAGTTCTCAACCGCAAATAACTACAGGAACAATTGACATCCAAAAGTCGGATAACAAAACTTTTCCTGACGGAAGGAACATCCTAAACGGTTGCTTAAAACCATCGACACGTCTTCCTAATTTCTGGGCAAACTCTATTGATATAAATAAATAGGTGGCACCAAAATCAAACAAGGCAATAGTGTCATAGGTGGCGATAGAAATCTGACCTGTCACCACGTGAGAAGTTCCGGCCTCGGCATCCCCCTTAGTGTAGGCGTAAATCCTAGCTTGGGGTCCAGGAGCCTCTATCCTCCCTGGTGCGTTTGAAATGTCCTCGATTTTGACTAGCACCGCATGCAGCTGGCTGCTCGCATTCCTATGTGGGTACTGGGGGGTCTGGTTCTGATTGTTGAGGTTGCAATTCCTCGCGTAATGACCTTCCTTGCCACAAAAGTAGTAAGCATTGGTCCCCAGTCTACATACTCCCAGGTGCTTTTTCTCGCATTGAGTGCACACTGGATAGTCATTATTATTATTACCCTCATTTCTACGGTTACTTCTCTTTTGAGTGCAATTCCTTTGCTGACCCTGGCCAGCAGCATTTCCCTTCCTCTTTTCTTTCCGGACTACTTAGAGTTTTGGGTCGTATTACTAGTCTGGCCTCTCGCATATGCATCATGGTTTTGCCTGGGCTGTAGCTGTCTCTCCGCAGCCTTCTCCTCTTTCTTAGCCCTAAATGTCTGTACCCTTGCCTCCTTATCTTGATTGATCCAATACTTAGCCCTAATTGCCCGACTAATGCAGTCAGATACTAGGGTCGGAGGGCTACTTTCTGCACTTACTTGCTTAGCAATATCCATCCGAAACATTTTCATCATTCATCTTACTTTCTCTGTTTCGTTCGGTATGAGTTCTGGACATGAGCGGCCTAGCTGTTCAAATTTCTTGATAGCTTCCATAACTGACATCGATCATTGCTTCAAACTATTGAACTCGTCCTATTGAGCGGTAAGGATTTCTCGATTGTAGTACATCGTCTTAAACTCAGCTACAAAATCCTGCCAACTGTTATCCACCAGTGCCTAGCATCCTTTTTCAATGCAAAAGAAGCATAAAGAACTCTTTCCTACTCTGTGAGTTCCATGAAATCCAAAATAACTTGGAGATTCATTAACCAATTATCCGCTTCTATCGGGTCCATAAGACCCTCAAATTCAGGCGCCTTCATTCGCCTGAATCGCTCGTATATTAAGTCTTCCCGAACTACGGGTGGGATCGCTTGCATCCCAGCAGGTGCTAATGGAACACCAAAATTCCGAGGAACCCCCTGACGATCCTCCGGTACCTGGGGCACTACCGGGGGTACAGGGTTATCCTGTGGTGGAATTTCGTTTGTGCAAGGCATCTGATTCAATCGGACTATCTGCTCACACAATCGATTCGTTTCTTGTTGCTGTTGTAGCAATTGCTGTTGCAACATGGCTACATCATTCGCAAGATCTGGCTCTTGCGTGTTCTGGGTGGCTTGTTTTCGTGTATGTACCATCTTATAATTCCTAGTAAATATCAAGAAAAGATATCGTTATTCCGAATATCCTTTCTTCCATTCATGTCCTATTAGTCATATCATAGCATATCGTACTTAATCACATCGTATAGAAACCCTTCGGGATTTCTTCATAACATATCATATCATAAACTTATCGTATACTTGTCATAAAAACTTTTTATCATGATATCATAATCATCATGATATTCATTTTGCATAAAAACTTATCGTTTTATATTTTTCAAAATATATCATATTTACTGTCTATATACATAGTAAAAACGAGATGGAAGTGTCTACCACTTTACCATCGTTAATCAGGTCAAAATTCCAAGTGTAGCATGGTGAACTGAGGTAGTACCTCCTCGGAAAATCGATGTCTCCTTGTGCCCAGCCAAAAAAAGCTCACAAAGCTCTATAGGGGGGGTGTTCCGGTCAGCACCCCCGACCCATTGACCGGGCGGTCCCCCGACGGTCCCCGTTGGCTTGGGCGGTGGTGGCCATAATGTCCCCCAATCAGACGGCCTACGATGCACCACCGGTGAAGTGTAAGGATTACTAGTGTACATGGGGAATATCGACCACTGTGCAACAACACGCGCGCGCGCGCGCACGGGCGGGCGAGGGCGATAGGGCGATTGGGCGTTTAGGGCGCTTTTGGGCGCTTATTAGGGCGCACTTAGCACTTCGCACGTACGCATCGTCGCAAGGAGCCAAGGAGCGCTCTCTTTTCTCAACGCAACGGCCGTCATGGGCTTGGCATGAAGTGGGACCGCTGGAATAGGGTCCTCGAGTACAGCCGGTACTCCTTTGAATAACGGCTCTGGCATACCAGCGTCCTCGACCGGATCCACATGGTAAACATCCTCTGGGTCGGCTACCTGTACCATGTGTGCTATTATCTCAGCCTCCATAATAGCATCTGTCATGTCCTCCAACGATACTCCTACTACCGGAGCTGGGACAAAAAACTTAACTTCCGGAGGTAGCCCTTCCCTGATAAGGTACAACGCCCGCCACTCTCGGTCAACTAGCTCTTGAGGAAAATAGGGCAACATTGCCTCTCGGAACCTACGGTAATAGTGGCCCATGGTCTCGTTCGGGTAGGCGTACCACTCCGCAACGTAAGCGAGATATCGCCTTCTATACATGTCGCCGTAAATGTCCAGATCGCGGTACGACGCGTTGGTCCCCTCACCAGGTAGAGGCCCATATCGTACTATCATGTGGGCATGGAAATCTGCCCATGGTATCCCGTGAATAGCCGGGTTCCCTTGTGCCATCCACCATAATCTAACGTCTCCTTGTAAATACCTACTTGCTAATAAAACCTGGAGATGGGCTTTGATATGGCATATCCTAAATATCGATTCCATATCGAATAGCCATCCAGCTAACGATACTGTCCGTCGAGTCCCATTAAATACTAAGGGTCGGAGCTCGAAAAATGCCATAGCAGTATCTCGGTCCTCGTCCATAACTCGGATCGCGATAAACGAATCTACCAAATTACGAGTACATAATAAATACATATCTATGCACTAAAATAACTCTTACTTACAATGACGGTGGCGCTGGCAGGAAGACTGTGAAACTGGAAGGCAGGAACCTGTCTCTGATACCAACTCTGTAACGACCCGCTTTACGTAGGCCGTTACCATACTTATCTTACATACTAACTTACATACTTATTTACTTATGCGGAAATAACGTACATATTTTTTTTTCTTTTCTTTTAAAAACAACTTGAATCAAAACTTTACTACTTACATATTTACAATACAAATAAATTTAGGTACCTTGTAAATTTACATATTTACATAAATTTAGGTACGGACATTTCGACCTTGCCAATGCTCTGCCTCTATCTTTGCTCATCAGCTTCTCAACTGACTTAAGCATCGGATGTCTTCGGCAGATATCCCACCGGTGTTCCCATCACCTCTAAGGTGCTTCCTTTTGCAGGTGACCACCGGCAGAGCGACCGTGCAAGCCCGGATTCGAGCATTCACTTTGGGTGTTGGAGTCGGAAGATTTTCGGCATCAACAACTAGCATAACCAGACATAGGGTGTATTTGTAAATTTACATAACATATTTACATAATATGTATTTGTAAATTTACAAATACATATTATGTACCATGGCCCACAGTCATGGAGTAGTTGAGGCGGCCAGCCCAGTCCAACTCAAATCATGAACTAACCCTGACCTAGAGCAGGTCGGTACGACACATATACTTGAAAACATTTTCTTAAAACAGTTCTTACTTAAAACATAATCTTCTTCTTACCATATGTATTATTATTAGTGATCATGCTTCATGATGTCACAATAATAAACATACATCATACATACCACGTAAATGTATGAACTTTAAAACAATATGTAAAGTCATAAAACAATTTGCCTATGCTGTAGGCGGAGTGGTATTTACAGGTAACGCTAGGTCTGAGGTTTGTCGTTCCGACAGGTTACCTTCCTGTTTTCAAAAAGGAAGTAAGATAAGAATTATCCTATCTTACCTTAATTTATTTCATTAAATGTAGGTACCCTAACCAATATTTATTAGTGACCCTAGTTATAAGTCCCCCACATAAGCTTTAATAATATCCCTGTTGGTTACTAAGTGTAACCTTAGGGTACATGTCCTAATAGTAATCAAACAGTATCCTGTTTAATTACTTAACGAACTTTGGGCTCAAGCCCAACAATACTTGGCATCCTATTAGGTTACTATTAGTAACCCTAGGTTTAGGCCCAAGTTAGGTTTGAATTTAAAAAGCCTGTTGGGTTACTAAGGCCCAACAATTAAAATGGTATGCATTATGGTTACCTTAAATAATCTTGGATTGGAGGCCTAACATACAATTTTTGTTTCTAATTAACTTGGCCCCATTAAAATTAGGTAACCTATATGACTACTTAGGTTACCAATTGGCTTACTTTGCTTTTGCTTAACTAATTCTTTTCTTACTAAACTGGGCTTGATTAACCATTTAAAACTGTTTTTAAATAAAACTGTCTAAGTTTTGATGTAATTTACTGAAAACAGTCAAATCGTCAGTGCATGTGCAGGAATTTCCTGTGCATGCATTGTTTTGAAATTCCTGAATCGGAGCTTATTATTATGATTCAGTTTTACTTTGAAATCTGATTGGATTTTGAAAAACTTTTCTTCACGAAAGTTTTAGATATTGAAAAACTCTACAACTTTTGTGTTTTGATAAGAACCCAGTTCTACCTTTAACTTATACTTTTTCATTGTTGAACTGCGTGGCCGTGCACATAGGTCTGGGTGGTCAAGGCTCGGGTTTTTGTAAACACGAAGGCCTTTGGAGCCTTATTTTCAAAAATTGTCTAAGTTTCCCCCTAGAATTTTCAATTTTCTACAACTTTCCAATTTTGATTTTTCTCAAATTCGGCCTCTAAAGGCCTCAAAATACCGTTTCCAAATCACTGCTCAGTTTTCACCCGAACCAGCAGTTTTGGTTTCGGTTCCTTCTAACATAAAATTACGCACACCCTACCTCAAATTGTCACAACCGTGAGCCTACATTAAGCATGCAGCATATAATCTAATGTTTCCATGATCATTCATTTATTTACAAACATTCAATCACTTGCTCAAACCCGTTTGGTGAAGTTCACCAAACTTGGTTTTCTAGGGATTTCTTGAACCCTAATCACCATACAATCAATCCAAAACCATAATCAGCCATTCAACATCATTCATAAGCCTATGGGGACATATAACAAACACTTAATGGTCACACACATCAATCACATAATTTCTAGGGCATATAATCCAAATCATGCACCAAACCAAAACATAAACATGCTAAAACCTAAATCAAGCACATTCTAATCAAACCAACTAAAATAAGGACATAAATAGGTGAGCTTAAACTCTTACAAACAAGCTGGAAATACACCTAAATGGCTCAAAACCAAAATTCAAAAGGCTTAGGGAATTGAGAGGATTACCTCTAAACCGTGGAGATAATTCTCTAGCTTGGGTTCCGAAATTTTTTTCTAGCTTTTCCTCACTAAAAATCCGACCACACACACTTGAGTTTGCTGCCTATAGGGTTCGACTGAGAGAGAGAGGGAGTGAAGACAGAAATGGCCAAAGTTTTGGGGTGTTTTCTAATAAAAAATCAACCCCCCCCCCCCCCCTCCACCCACACATATTTATAGGCAAAATTTAAATTTCTTTTTGATTTATTTTTATTCTTTTATTTGTACTCTAAGCCTCCCCAAAATATTATTTGCTGAAAAGTCCCCAATGGTGGCCGGCCACTAAACGGTTCCATGAGCCAAGTTATCTAATTTTAATACTTTCCCATTTTTTCAAAAATTCAAAAATTTACTTAATTCTTATTGGACAAGGTGTCCTCCACCTAGGGCTCCGTTTGGATTTCTATCTTAAAAGCAGTCTAGTTTCATTCTAATGTAGATATTATAAATACTGTTTTTAACTAAAACAGTACTGTCATAGTAAATTGCAGTCCAGAATTTATCTGCGTATAGTTTTTTCTTAGGACTTAAAGCTAATTAGTCCTTATTGTCCTAAATATTGTGCTTGATTTTTCTAACATGATCCCGTACCTTAATCTTACTTATCTATCCGTAATGACGGTTTTTCACAGTATAATTTCTATATTACCTGTTATACAAAAATACCATCATACTTTGACTTTTCTGGTCAAACTTTGACCAATATAAAATCATAAATTCCTATCATACATTAAATCATTCTGATCATACCTTGATCGGAATACAATCATACATAAATCCTAATTCTGATAATTCAGATCAGGCAATTCATATACTTATATCTAATTCAAACTTTGATTCCTTGATAAACAAGAAATCATAATTTGTAACAAAGTCGGTTATTATACCTGCTACCGCACCACCCACACCCATGCCATCGAAATTCATAAGTCTCTCTTTCTCTTGCTCTCTCTTGTGTCGCACATATTATGATTTTGAAGACCATTTGGTTGATTATGTTTATGATTTTGGGTGATTGTTTTCTGGAAAAAATGTTTTGATAACTTAATTATATTTTTGCATATTACATGTTCAATAAAATGCCCCATTGTATGATAGTTACATGTTTAAGTGAGGATTAGTTTTAGATTGATTTAAAATGTTTGGGTGAAGCTTTGGTTTAGATTGTTTTTCAAGAAAAAAAAAATGTTGATTTTGTGATTTATGCATTTACATATTACATGTTCGACAAAATGTCCGATTGTATAATATTTACTTGTTTGGGTGAGGATTAGTTTTAGATTGATTTAAAATGTTTGGGTGAGGATTTTGTTTAGATTATTTTCTTGAAAAAAGTGTTGATTTTGTGATTTATATTTTTGCATATTACATGTTCGACCTAATTAAGTTGTAAGTTTATTTTTATGCTCCAAATTATGATTTGACGTTACATTATTCTTGTTTTAATTGTTTTAAACTTTATTAAATTGTTAGAACACTTAATGACTAGAAGATTTTGGTGGGGAAAGGAGTAAGAAAACGAAGCAGCTATGAAACATTAAGATGTCCTCTACAAGAAAGTTATGTTGAATGCGGATATTTTGTTTTAGCCTTTATGCAAGAAATAACCTTGACTCTCGATTGGTTATCCTTACTTCAAACTAAGGATTTTTATATTAATCTTGAGATGAGTTTCGTGAGGCAAGAATAGGTTAATTTGTAATGCGGTTCGTCCAATATAATAAGAAGACAATCTATAAATTTTGTAATATAATGTATGGTTTTGTAATAATTGTTGTACATTGTGACACAAAATTAATTGAATATTAGCTATTATTTTAATATGGGCTGTGCAATAGATAGCACACAGGATTATCATATAGTAGAACATCTTTTAGAAAATACTAAAAAAGTCGTGAAACTAGAATTCATCCACCCTCCGATGCTTTCATGTTCTATAATTTAACCAATGCCCCTAATTTTGTATATTTTATACACTTGACATATAAGGGCATCTTGACATCATTAATCATTACCTCAAATAACTCCGAATAGTGCACGAAGTGTTCTTCCAAATCATTTATTGTATTAAACATATTATCACTAATGTACTTCTCAACAATAGGCTCTTTACGTTTACTCGTCGATGTATGTTTAATATTGAAAAAAATCTTCACCGTATAAATACTATGTTTAGTAAGATCAAATAATCTCATATACATGCAAATGCTAACTAACATCATCAATAGAATAAGATCTATGATTTCCACAAATTGTGGAATCTTATCATCTTGTATGTGAGCTTTGGTAAATAATAAAAATTCTTTAATATCATCTTCATATGTTTTAGATAATCTATCAAACCACATTCATTTCTTATCCATGGTTTGTAACTCCTAAATCAAAATATCAAAATTTTAGAAGTCAAAGTAAATATCAAAATGCTTATCAAAATTAAAACACATTAAACAATTAACTCAAAGATCCCAAAAACAAAACTAGAATATACAAAACCTAAAATCATAAGACTGAATATGAGAGGAAAAAAAAGTTAGTGATCTCTTAAATTAACTCCTATTGTATAATTAACTCAAAGATCCCTAAAAACAAAACTAAAATATACAAAACATAAAATCATAAGTCTAAATATGGAGAAAAATAACAAAAAGAAGTTAGTGACCACTTACAAGAGATAGAGATGGATGGAAAATGGTGGTGGTGATGTCCATCTATGGTGGAATAACTGTTTTTGGAGCATTCTAAACTGATTTTGGTTACTGCAGCTACGATGTTGATTAAGAAAAATGAGGGCAGGATTCGATCTCGTGGGTATTTGTTGCCAAGATTCCACAACAGTTTTTAAAAAATGGTTATGGAAGCCAAAGTTTCCATAATCGTTTTTTAAAAACAGTTATGGTATCCGAAGCCTCCATGACAGGCTCGGAAATCTAGTTTCGTTCCAAGTTTTTAGCACACTTTCCATGACCGTTTTAAAAACAGTAATGAAAGCTCCTTCTTGAAATCCACATTTTGTAACAGTGATACTGGGGATAATATGGATTTAATTAGGGGAGAATAGTCTAAATTTGTAATGTAATTCATTAAATATGATGTGTTAACTTGTAATGTAGATGATGATGTTTGTATTGATATAATGTAGCTATTATTTTGTCAATCTTATTCTAGGCCGTGTATCCCACGGAGTTAGGTCATCCGTGAGAAATCACCAAAAAATATGAATTTTTGTTTTTTAATGTTGAACTTTAAACGATGGTTTTTCACCAAAACTGTCATATAAACCCCACTTTACACAATGGCATCCTAAATAAACTATTGTGTAAGGTTGGATTTACATGACGGTTTTGGTTAAAACCATCGTGTAAAGTCTTCGCATTAGCAAGTTTTGTTGTCTTATTTCTCTATTTGATAACGGTATTAACCGTCGTGGAATATCACCTAACCACAACGGTTTATTAACTATTGTGGTATCTTAAAGCTTTCCATGATGGTGAATTACATGACGGTTGTCTAACCGTCATGTTAACTTTAGACAACGGTTAATAACTGTCATCGAATCAACAAATTTTACTAGCGATGATTGAGTGATCAAGGCTATGTGCGCAAAGTGTAAAAAGAATCGCAAGCAAGACAAAACTCACACAAGAATAAAGCACGCAAACAGCACCATGCTTATCATTTTCCAAGAGCTATAAATAGTTCAATCTATTTTTTATCATTGGTCTTTGACAATAAAACATAATTAACACTCACAAAAAAATTTTTTTTTTAGACTTATACTCCCAAACTTAAAATGTACATTGTTCTCAATCTGTAAGCAATCATGAAAATAAGAAGGTCATTGGAAAATTCCCTTATTGGTGCTTGGACTCATGAGTTGGCTCATTGCCTCCAAAGCTTGTATCTAGAGAAGAAAAACAAAGAAGAGATTAATATGAAATTAATTATATTTATCTTTTTGATAAATATGAGATAAATTTAAATTAAGAGATCAATAACTTAATTAATTGGATAATTAATATATCTAGATAATCTAATTTATATAAATATTTTAAATTAAATATGTAATTATCCTATTTGGATTTGAAATTAAAACAGACTCTTATTTTAGTTTATCTTGTGTAGGCGTTTTTTATGAGGATAAGGGAAGTAAAAGATTTTCTCCTTTTTTATTTTATTTGGATAATTATTACATAATTATTTAATTGAAATAGAGTTGCCCTGATTTTATTTTGAATTTAAATTATAGTTATGGAGCATTATCCGTAGAGATAAAATCATAGTATAATTGGAAATTAAAAATTTTGAATCAAAATTTGAATCTCCTAGTCCTATTCGAATTCAAATTTCACCAGTCCATTTACTATTAATAAGACTATAGGGGCTCTTGATTTATTTAGACTACATACTCTAAGGTGAGAGAACTTATTATTGTTCTCCCATTATAGCAATAATAAGATGCAAGAGTTATGGGGGGTTGGAAGGGGTAAACATCGCATGATACCGATTGAGAAACCGAGTGCCCACACACTCTACTGTCTGGAAATTAGAGAATAGTAAAGAAGGCTAGCTGGTTGAAGCGCTCTTGGATCACATCTTCCGACATTCCTGTTGTCTTCTCTCAAGGTATGTAGATTGTAGAATAATTTATTGTATATGGCAACATGAGTTAGTATGATCTTAAGAAATTTTTTTAAAAAATTTTATTGTGTAAATTACCCCTTTTGCCTACAATAATCTTTGATCGATGGATGAAAATTTGGAAGAAAGAACAAAAAAACAAAACAAAATGGGAAGCCATGAGATATTCGGATCTTTGTAATCAAAGCAAGAAGAAATTTAAAGAAGGAGAAAAGAGGTATGTGGTGCATACATGCAACCTCAGGTAAGAGATGAAATGGTTTGTTTAGGCAATATGTCACAAACCAAGTACATGTGAAAGGGACCATTTGTCTTCCACCTTGTAGAATAACATTTTCACACCAACCCTCCCCCCAAAGTGACGCCAACCAAAGTGACGCCATTTCAAGCTGGAAATCAGCGAATAATTTCCACTTTTACTCCTCAAAAGACAGCCCCGTTTAAGAAACATATGGCTGAAAATAGACCCTAACATCTTATATCATTCTTACACAAATTAAGCTAAAAAACCTAACTCCTCTAGCCATCACCAAGCTCAAAAAACTACCAACACTATTCTCCATCTCCAACACCCCTCTAGCACTCTCCTACCTCCATTTATAAGCTTTAAGCAACCCCATTACCAAGTTCGAAGAAGTATCAAATGGAGATAGAGGACGTGCTACTAGAGGTAACCTTGTGGTTCTATTGTGTTTTGGTCATTTTTAGAGAACGAAAGCATGTTACATAATTAGAAAAAGGTTTTGAGACGAACTTTGGAGGTATGAGGTCTTAGAGGATCCACGGAGCATTTTGCTAAGATCTACCAACTTTGTTAGAACTTGTGGATGTTGTGATAATCTGGAATGAGTTAGAAACTTAAGTATACAAAATATATTATATGATAAGATCCAACAGAGGACAAGCCTCATTTAGGCTTTAGAATCACTTAGTTTGCTTATGTATATCTAAAGTTATGTGCAAGTTGTGACACAAAACTAGAAAGAAAATGAACCTCTGGGGTATAGTCCAGTCATGAGTTTTATGAAATCCAAATCCCTTCAGCTTAAAATTTTAGATTATTAGTTATAGATCTAAAACTTGAATTTTTTATGCTTTCTAACAAGGTATCATGTGCCTCAAATAGTTAAATATGTAATTTTTGGTCAATTTTATAAGTTAATACTACAAATCGAGATGCTTTGCTAGAACCTATACCAGCCACGGGTTTTTGTATGTTTTGAGTTAGTAAACCATAATTTTTTGTAAAACTGTTTGTGTCATATAAATTAGACTTTCTATTGACATATATTTTGCCTTATTCGAACTTGTGAGTGAATTGTTATGATTTTTTTATTTTTACCAACAAATCTGGGTATATGTTACATATATAAGGCCAATAGTAACCAAACTTCATTATATAGCATGTAAAGCTCAAAAACTTAAGAAAGTAACTTTATGGTTGAAAATTAGACATCTCAAGCTTTAAAATGAGCTATTGTTCGTTTAAATTTATTAGCTCTTATAATTAATTATTTATTTTAATTAATTATTAATTAACTTTATTAACATAATTATATTTTATACTATTTTTATTATTTTATTAGTTTATTAATTCATTTATTAATTAATTAATCAACCTACTACATCACCTTGTTGACTAAGAGTCACCTAAGTGTATACTCTTAAGTAGGTTTTCTTTCTTAGATTATTAGGCTACTAAAGCCCATTTCTATTAATCGTTCATATTAAATTGGGCTAAAGTAGTCTCTTAGTATATGTCTAGTAATTATTTATTTTATTTTATCTTAGCCTATCTAAAAACTTGTGATTCAACTCTAAAAGGTTAGGGTTTTTTATATTTTGTTGATCATATATTTAATGGTCAATTCATTTCATCATAATTATATCCATATATCATGACATACTCTTATGTCATATTTTTAATATTTAATCACTTTGTCGGCGTGAGAGCTTAATTTGTATGATTTATTTAAATTTATGTATGATTCCGTTTTGGACACTTGATGACTTGTTGAAAAGCTTGAAGTATATAGTTTTTGTTCTTATAATTTATTTTGCAACATTTCAAGGATTTCAAACCTTAGTATAGATGTTTACCTTAATATCCCATAGTAAAATCTCAGTTTACTAGATTTTAATATAATGTTGTATGATTTATTAAAAATTATGTACTTATTTGTTTTAAACGAACAATAGCTTATTTCGAAGCTTGAGATGTCTAATTTACAACCATAATTCAAATTATGAGCACCAACTATATGATTTTCTTAGTTACGATTCTTCCACGTAAATGTGTGTGTAGGCACACATGGTAGAATCTTCGGTCAAGAAGCAATACTCATTTTCTTTTCCGTCTCTCCATTCTCAATCCTGAAAACCCTTATTTTTGTTGAGAATTTCAGAGCTAGAAAAATAATGAATTTTTATCTCTCTTCTCCTCACAAAAAGTGCAGATCTAAGGCTTGGTAGGTGAAAAATTGCTCCAAAATTAATCATGTGTTTGGTTCAAGGTTTGGATTGTAGAATTTGAGTTTGGAATTATTATGCGTTTATCGAGACGTTTGAATTGCTCGAGTTAAAAAGTGTAAAAACTTGAAATGTGTTCGGAAAAAAATTAATATGGAGCTTATTTCGTTCATCTTGAAATTTTATGCAATTTAAAAAAAAATCATCTCATTTGAATTTGTCTATGCAAAATTATGGACTTTTAGTGTGCGTTTGGTAAAACGGTTTGAGTTGAAATTTTTAAGTTTGAGTTGGTTGACTTTTTAAAAATTAGTTATAAATTTTGTTGACTTTTCAGAAAAAGACAAACATTGAGAGTTAAACTTGTTATCCAAACGTGTGGTTAAAGTTTGAATTACAAAACTGTGTGAATTGTAAAGTTGAAGAAAAAAGATAAAAATTGAATTGTAGAAGTAGGTTTGGATTGGTGGTCCAAAGACTTGCTAAATTCTAACATCCAATAAATATTTAGTTAATTAATTTTTGAAAATTATTATCTTTAATTTAAATAAAAGATTATCCATATACATTGATAAATATTTATTTATTTAAATTCAAATTTTAAAAAATATCTAATCCAATAAATTTATTTGTCTACATTTTAATTTAAATTAAATTCCGATATTTATTGAAAGATAATAACTTTCAATTTAAATTATTATTGCTCATTATCTTCTCCAAGAAAATAATTATTCAAATTTTAAATAATTTCTATAATTAAAATACTTTATCGATAAAATTAATTCATCTTCAAATTATCCAAAACAATCCAGAGACTACATCATCCTGTCATATGCACACAATCCTTAATTGGGGCTACATTTAGCCTATGCCTACACTAGCGAAGGGGGGAGGCGACGTTTTGCTTTCTTATGTCCTTTTCGGGATACTTCTGATACAATGTTGAATCATCAGAAATTATTCCATGACTTTTCTTTTTTTGAAATTTATGAACTAGCAAGTGGACCCTATAAAAATATAAAATCAAAGTTAAAATAATACTAGCTAAATGAATTAGCCTAAGTTAATTTATCCATATTATTCAACTGTATAACTATTCCACTAAAAGCATGAAACCAAATTCTTTGATTTTTCTTATACTAAATTATGAAACCTCACTAAGAGGTTTTTTGTCGATGATAGATATTGTGATGTAGAATCCCCATAAGATATTCATAATTAAGATTAAGATTAAAATTCTATTTAACCTTCTTAATTATATCATTATTAAAGTTTCCATCATTTTATTTTTGATCAAACTCTATTAATGAAACCCTCTATAAATAGAAAATCATACAATAAACAAATTACAAATGATTGGGATCCCCCTTTTATTTAATCAAGTCTTGTATGACTTTTAAAGAATATCATTGACTCTTAAGAGAGAGCTATCGATTCTATATCTATGAATAATGTTGTCATCATATATACAACACATCTCCAACCTACTGAATGAATTTATCATCATGCAATGCCTAATCTTTTGATAAATTAAAAGATACATCACACAGACATGCAATCACTTATCCACTCAAGATTAAAATGTTTACAAGAATATACATCAAAGTGAACATTTATCAACATCACTTCTAATCCGGTCTAATATATATAATATACCCATTATATATATATATATATATATATCAATGTTTATACTTGAAAAATCTCATTCCAATAGTCAAGATAAACTATCCCATAAGAATGTAAGTAGACGAACATTATAGTCTTATAGAAAACAGGGTACCTACCTTTACTTCATGACTACAGATTCTCAATTTAGATTATTACTTTAATATTATCTTCATGCATACCTCTTTATGCATTGTAGGAAAAATGGGTAATTTACTCAGAGGAATTTTATTTTTATTTTTTTAATATCGTACTAACTCATATTGTCATATACAATAAATTATTCTACAATCTACGTACTTTGAGAGAAGACAATAAGAATGCCAGAGGATATGATCAAAGAGAGCTTCAACCGACTAGCATTCTTTACTATTCTCCAATTCTTGGAAGGTAGAGTGTGTGGGCACTTGGTCTCTTAATCGATATTCGTACATGGTTTTCTCCTTCCAACCACCCAGAACTTTTGCAACCTATTATTACTATAATAGAAGAATAATAATAAGCTCACTCACCTTAAAGTTTGTGGTCTAAATAAATAGGAGCCATAAGGGTCTTATTATAGTGAATGGACTGGGTGGAATTTGAATTCAAAATTTTTAATCTCCAATTATCCTATGATTTTATTATCATGGATAATGTTCCATAACTCCAATTTAAATTCAAAATAAAATCATAACAACTTTATTTCAATTAAATAATTATATGTTAATTATCCAAATAAAATCAATAAGGAGAAAATATTTTCCTTCCTTTGTCCTCATCAAAAACGCCTGCATAAAATAGACTAAGATAAGATTTTTGTTTCAATTTCAAATCCAAATAGGATAATTACCAAATTTAATTTGAAATTTTTATTTAAATAAGATTATCTAGATATTTAAATTAATTATCCAAATAATTAATTTATCCATATCTCTTAATTTAAATTAATCTCATATTTATCACAAAAGATAAATATAATTAATTCAAATTTCAAATCTTATCTTCAAATAAATAATTATTCAAACTTAATATTTATCCAATTAATTAAATGAAATAAAATTCACATTCTACCCTTAGCAGAAAAAATGCCTACACCTTGTGTGAGATATTCTAGATTTTTTTTCTTCACTAAGTCTAATAATTAAAGCCATAATGAATACTCTGATTGATTACCATCCGTTAATAAATTATATTGAGTTCGTAAATGAATCAATTGGACATATATAATATGGGCTTCAATAATCTATATAACTAATTATTCTATACTAAATAAATTAATTACATAATTATTAGTTTCATAGTCATACTACTGTAAGCCTAAAATTGCACTCTCAATTATATACCATATTATGTTAGTTAGTGTGTAGTGGCAGCCCAATGACTTTGTCATATATACAATACCCTTATATGAAATTTATGATAAACTTAAAGTTAAAGTCCGTTCAACCTTTTGATCACGCTATCTTAAAGATCCATTATACATCCAATAGGAAAATGATCATTCACCCAAAGTGAATAATTAGTCATTTATCCAGAAAACGACCTAAGGTCTCATCCATTTTCACATCCTGTGTAATTCCGTTAAGAAGATAACATTTACTCTTTATGGGAACCAAATCTATAATCAAAGTTCACATCGAATATAAGTCATGTACCCAATGAATCGGTCTAAGAGCTTACTACTCCGAGACGCTTTAGCCTTTGGAACATCAAAGTACACAAGTCATAAACATGAAGTCATTTACTTACTTCGGATTAAGGTTATTGCATAATGAACTTTAAGAGTGAATTAATCTAATCAATGGGACTTATAGATTAATTATACTTTAGTCTAGTCCAATATATCACCACCACTTAGTAATATATCTATGTCTCTACTTGAGAGTCGACTCGCTCTAGATGGTCAAGATAAACTATCTTCCAATTTGGCTTTAGACAACATATTAGTCTTCATACGAGTTAAATATTCACTCTAATCCCATAGACTACGGACTATAGATTCAGTCTACTTATTTTAGAATAATGTCTTCTCACATATAAAAATCCATTGCATGTAGCATTTTAACAGTTTAAACACCAAGTAGTCAATGAGCCGTATTTGCTTACGTTTACTTTAACATGTAAATCTAGATGAAAATAGTATAACAAAGATGTAATGAAAAAACCTTAAATATATCATTAATCAGTTCAAAATAATTGAAATATAATTAAAATATCTTTCACTCTTAGGGCATTCCCAACAACGAATCCACTGGAGGCGGTGACAGTTGTTAAGATATGATTTTTCATATCTGACTTGGGTGGGGTAAGTTTAGGGTTTGTAAGTTTAGGCCCTTTGTCGTCGTTGACAGCGGCGATGGATCTCCGTCCATCTCCACGGCTCCTCGCTGCTGCTTTTTTGATTCGTCTTCTCTGGCGATGGTTTCTTGTCCAATGGCTAGGTGGTTTGGAGAAAGTAAACCAAACCTAGGCATGTGGTGTTGTTTTTTAATTTTCAATTTTTTGGGACTTTATTTAAATTAAATTAAAATAAAAATAATTATGAAATTGTAGACACACAATATTAACTAAATTAGAAAACTTTTTTTTTTCTAAAAAAAGATTTCTAATCTTAATGGAAAATACAAGATATACCAATATAAATACAAAGATTTACGTAATTCAAAACAAAAACTACAAAGATTGACTATGTAAATACAAAGATTAATGAAGAAATAATTACTTGAGAATTATGTATTTTCAACAAAAAAATATAAAGATTTACCATGTAAATACAAAGATTAACCCAAAAAAAAATTTAAAGATTAATGAAGAAATAATTACTTGAGAATTATGTATTTTCAACAGAAAATACAAAGATTTACCATGTAAATAAAAAGATTAACAAAAAAAAAAAAAAAATTGATAAGTGTAATTACTTTGTAAATCTTATATTCTACTTTAAAATTTCATTAATCAGAATTACTGGGGTTTCAAATATTTACTAGTTAATAAATGGATTTACCAAGTAAAATAAAATTTATTTACTAAGTAAAATAGACAAAATCAGTAAATCTAATTGTTTACCCTAAATGTTTTACAAATTTTGTATTTACCAATATTTTTATTTAGTTTTTGAATTATATTAAATATGATATTTACTTTGTAAATACAATATTTACATTATTTTTAGTTTAATATGCCTTATTTTTATATTAATTTGTCTAGAAAATTCAAATATTTATTAAGAAATTATGACATTTACACGTAAATCATTTACTTGTCTTGTATTATATACTTTTCATATAACTAGTAAATCAAAATATTACTAAGTAAATATAAATAATTACCTGTAAATATGATAGTTTTCATTAAATAAGCAAATTGTTTTTTAAATCCATATTTTAAATCCTTATTTATTTGTAAAGTTTCTTAAATTACAAAATGTGCCCACGGTTTCTCAAATTAGGCCCAATTTAAAAATTAAAAAAAAAACCCTAACCCTAATCCTAAATTGCCCTTGCAGCCGTCGTCACCGTCGTCACTATCGCCATCGTCACAGCTGTTGCCGCCATCGCTGAAGGTCGCAATAGTGACAAGCTCACGAGGAAGACGTGCTCCTTCTGTACTCCAAGCTGCACTCTATGTCCTCGCACAGTCCGTTGTTGGCATGACCAAAGCTATCGTGCTGGTTCGTCGTCAATGGTGATGCTTCTCTGATGAGTTAGTGTGACTAATCTCGTTGGTGGTACTAATTTCCCAAGTTTGTGAGTTTGTAATTCTCCGATCTTTCGTACTGGAGTCGCTACGGTCAGGGGTCTGTGGATTGATGGAGAAGACAGCTTGCGAGATTTGGGGAGATTGTTCACCGGTGCCGATGCTGGTGTAGATCTGAAGAGACCGGAGAATATGGTGGAAGGGCAAAATCGAAATTAAAAAAAAAATAGAACTTAAATATGCTATATTTTTCTACATTTTCAAAATGTGCTATTTTTTTTTTTTTTAATTCACATCTTACATTGGGAAAGGCTGCGGTAGAACTCCTTTTATATCCCTATTGTTAGAGTTCATTTTTAAACTATTAAGATGAAATCAAACGATTGATATTGTTTGCATATGATAATTATAATGCATATTATTTTATACTAGTATAGACCAAAAAATATAAAAAATATAAAAAAAGAAATAAAAAAAGCAACCTTCTTTATAGGCACGAACGTAGGGGGGGCGCTTGTCGCTGGTTTCTGGCTGGCCGGCTGGCTAGGGGGGCGCATAGATCTGCACGGGTGGGGGACATATTTGGCACCGGGGTTAAGGGGTGGGCTAGTCGCTGATTTTGGGTGTGCGAGCTTGTTGCAGATCTAGCAATCGAGGGAGGGCGGCTAGTAGAAGGTCGCCATAGGGGTCCCAGGGTGGGCGATTCACCATCATCAAATTGGGGGCCTACGTCGCAGGTTGGGTTGGGGCATGCTATTGGAGGGCGGTGATTCGCCGCTGCCGAACATAGTTCATAGTTATGGTTTTGGGTTGTTTCGCATGTCGGATCTGGGTGGATGTATGGGTAGGGGGGGTGTTTTGCCACCAAATAGCGGGAGGTCGTAGGATCTGGGGAGATTTCTCAGGTAGAGCCACCGTCGAGGTGGGGTGGGGGGGAGGGGGTGGGCACCGTTGTCGGGGGCAGGGGTGGTTTTCCAGTCGAATGCTGGGCTTTTTTTTTTTTTTTTTTTTTTGCATTGAAATTTTTTTATTTCATAGATTACAATAATATAAGGTAAGATATATCGTAAGTTTCATAAATAAACAATATCTCAATTCCAATGGCCTATAAAATGAGTTGTATCGATAAGGTATATAAACCGGACTTTACTGCAGACTTTTCCTCCTACATTATGCCATTTGGCTCATTCTCCCTAAAAAATGTTGGTATTTATACGTTGATTGATAAATTTATACAAAGATACGCAAGTCAATTATAATTTTTTGTGCCTCAAAGTAATACTAAATAATAATAATATTAAAATGTTGAGACCAAGTAGAAAGACATGCGCGTCCTCATCAACGGAAGCAGGTACAAGAAATAGTACTTTCCTTCCGAGAAAAAAAAAAAAAAAAAAAGCACTTGATGGTCATCATTAAAGAAGAAGGTAAGGAAATAAAAAACCTAAATACTATATACATGTTTGACCAGCGTTCTTATCTTTAAAATTCCAACTTGATGAAATTCAAATCATTTAAAGATACATGAATAGTCATTTATTCACCGACTCGATCTTCTCTTTGATTCGTTCTTTTTACGTTTGTGTCTTTCAGTGAAAGCGAAAAGAAAATTATTTGCAGATAAGCGTGTATAGTAAATATTATGACAAGTTCATACGCGTAAACTTCGTATTATAATATTCTAAAATAATTAATCTCTGACTAGCTAGTTATAGATATAAGGAACTTCACAGTGTAATGTTTTTTATTTATTTTTTATTTTTTTCTGACTATATACGTTGACAAAATGATTGCCTCTGGTGACTTTTTTTTTTTTTTTTCTCCCTTTCCTTCCAGCGATTCGTTGAGATCTCTTTATAATTGCGTGTGGAGTTTTAGGATAACTACATCTTTGAAGAACTAATGGACAAATTGATAAACAAGTTACTTACGTCTTTATTAGCAAAACAAAAAAAGCAAGTTACATACGTTAACTATAGCTACTTTATCTTCTAAAAATCCAGTAAATAAAAATCAGCAATATTGCTGCACATAAATTAGAACAATGTTAGGGAAAGTGATATTAAACATCACACGTTAATAAAAGATAGATCTCATAATATATAATTCACAAATGAGACTCATCTTTTATTAATTATGATACGGTATTTTTTCTTAAAACTAAACTTGTGTTTGGTATACGGGTTTGAAATTAATTTTTAATATTAAAATTGGTTGATTTTTTAAAAACTTGTTATAATTTTTATTGACATTAAAAAAAAAAAGGGACAAAAACTAAAAGGAAAACTTTAAGTTTGAATGTTGAAACCAAACACACCCTAAGAGCCTAAGAATATTGCCAACATCCCTTAAGTGGGTTAGTAGGGCGCTCGTTCTCGTCGTTGAATTTTTTGGTTCGAATCGTCACCACCACGTTGGTCGGGATATATAGACAATCCCTTCATAAGGGATCTATATATCACGCGGGAGGGACATCCACCTCCATAGGATTATCTAAGTATTTTAATCTCTTCCCTTATAATCTATTTTTTTTTAAGAAAAAAAAGAAAGAAAAAGAAAAGGAGAGCCTAAGAATATCATCTTGGGGATTTGATCAATTTCTTGCTTCTGTTCTTCTCTTTCTATTTGTACTAGCCCTAAACTAATGCCGATTTACGCTTTTCGTAATACATTAGACCTCTTTTATTCTTTTTTTTTTTTTTTTTTTTCAGAAGAACAATGTTATACGTTATCAAAGATACAAGTGCATTTTGATAAAAGCTAATCAAAATTATGACGTCAATACGAGAACAAAATGACGACTGATTAGGAGGATCATCATAGGCTGATTATTACACAGGTAGCTCATGAATTCTAAAGTCAATATTCCAATTGCGTTGTCGTACATTCATTAATAATATTTATATTCACCTTAAATTTTGTTTCAAAATTTATTTATTTTAATTTTATTTTATATTTTTCTGAAAAATTAATAAAATTTATACTAATTTTTAAAAAATTAATTAATTTTAATTTAAAAATTCTATCTCCAATCGGTGAACCAAACGCAAGTTTAGTTTCTCTTCTTTTTATTTTTTTTTCTGAAATTTATTTAATTTGAATTCATAATTATTGTTTTAATTTGTTCATTGTTGATTGTTTTTCTTTTTTATTGTTTGTTAAGTTTGTTTGTTTTTTTTTTTTGTTTTTTTTGTTTTTTTTGTTTTTTGTTTTTTGTTGTTGTATGGGATCTTGTATATAGACACTGCTATTCTTAATTTGAAAAAAAAAAAAAAAAAGTTCTCAAATTTCGAACCCGGGATATAGAATCCTTAATTCCCTTCCCACAAGCTAAGTTAGTCTATTGCGATTTATTTGAATTAGTTTTCTGGTAAATTAAAAAAAATAAAACTAATTAAAAAAAATAAAACCATGTGTGATACACGGCATAACCACATTATCAAAAGTTTGACTCAAGTACCACTCTTTATTTCAATCTTTGATTTGTAAATTTTAAAATTTCTTCTTTCTGGCACAAAATACAATTAGACTTCTCTCAAATATATATAATGTTTTCCTGCATTAATCTACATTTGTTTGGTGGGATTACATACTAATTTTCTATGGTTTGGTACAACAAATTCTAAAACTTGATCATCTCGAGTGTTGATCAGTCAAAAAAAAAAAATTTAATAAAAATAACCAATCTAAAAATAAATATGGCAAAGCTTCCAATAACTCTAACTAAACGAATGTGAAAAAGAATACAAAAGTCACTGGAAAAGGTCGCTAGAAATTGTATAGGTAAATAAAATTGGGTAGTATCGGATATCAGACTTTTCAAGCCTTTGTTTTGGCACAAATAAATGCCGCCAAGGACAAAATTTTGACCTTCCTCTTTATGAAATCCTAAATTTTTTCTTCAGCTTGCAACCACACATATCGGAGTCCGAGTTATGCTTGGGATAACAAACGTTACCAAATCGAAAAATAACCATGTGCGTACGTATAATGGTTTTCTATTAACACTAATACTTTTGTCTTAATCTATATATATATATATATTTATTTATTTATTTAAATATGTATAGTGGTTTTCTGTTAATACTAATAATTTCCTCGAAGGTTACATCCAACGTACACGCACAAGATAATTTTCTTATTATTTTTTTTAGAAGGATCCACATGTGACAAAGATGAAAGAAATCATGATATATATTTAGTAATGATGTCCATTATATTTATCATTTTTAAATAACTTAGGCATAAACTTCTAATTTTGACCATTATTTTATCACCAGAAGTTGTTAAATTATTAATTGCAATGTACTGCATATCTATTAGATTTCCTTTAAGTTAATAACGAAAGGCACACATACACCTCATGTGAAGATAGAGAATCTCCTTTCCGATCAAATATTTCAAAATCTAATATAAATCCTAATGCAAATCTTCCAAATTTAAATATTCAGTTTTATGTAAAACTAACTAATAATATAGGGTACATTGCAATAATTTTAGAAAGATTTCGAGGTTAAATTATCAAAATGAAAAGTTTGATGGACATATTATCAAACGGTAACAAATTTAGGGACACCATTGCTAAATCTTCAAATAAATCAACCAACAATAATGGCCTTATAAGAGGAATCTGGGAAACAACTACTGCTAATAAGAAATCGTGCTAGAAAAATTCTGAAGCAATCGAGAACTCTGTCAAAAATAAGTCATTAGCCAATCATGGACGTATGTATAGCAAATAAAGATTATTGAAGATCGAAAGTGGACAGTGAATTCATAATCAACAATCATTGAAAGCGGACAGTGGTATGTATAGTCTATTGGTAATTACATATCTGATTTTCTGGTTAATTAGAGACTTTTAATTTCTCACATCCAAATTAGGGGGGGCCCAAAAAAAAAAAAGATGATGATGAAGAAGAAGAAGAAAAAGTCTAAGAAGAAAAAGTCTTCCTACAAACTCAAGGCTAAAATGAGATTGACAATCTTATCGATCTGATTGTTATATTTTTGTCTTGTTTGTCGTAATTTAGTTGTTTTGTGGTTTAATTTTTTACTCTTTTACGCTTTAAGAGTTGTAGGATTTTTTCTAACCAAAAAAAAAAAAAAAAAGAATTGTAGGATTTTCCTCTCACTTTTTTCTTTAATAAATTTTTGTTTATTAAAAAAAATGCAGGGCGTTCAAGTTTTCTTTCCACAGTTTGCGAGAAAACAGAACACAGAAAGCTTCATATTATTAGTAAGGGATTAATAAAATAAATATTCATGCAATATGACTTCTCAAAGCGGAACATGTTAATAACGTTGGGCTTCATTTTATATAAATAATCAGCATTACGGAGGTATTAATTTGGACGGTTGTCGAACATCCTATTCAAAAACGAACTCTTGTGCTTGAACTTATTAGAAACCAAGAAATCAATAATTGCGATATTCTGACTTTTTAGCAAATGATGAACGGAATAAACATAAAAAGTCAAAAGATGTTCAAACGATCAAACATAATCTATTATTTATCAAAGCTTGCGTTTATCCATTTTTTTTGGTCCCTTTCACTGATACATATATATATATATTATTTATCAAAGCGCTTGAACTGAGAAACCAAGAAATTATATAATAGAGATATTCCCATGCACCAATATATTCCAAAATTATATTCATGAACAAATCAAATAAAACAATTTAAACTCATTTTTCACTTGCTTAAAAAAAATTTCCAGTTTCTATAAGTACTGAATTAAAAATTAAGATGTAAAAATGAAAAAAAAAAAAAAAAAAAAAAAAAAAAGAAGAAGAAGAAGAAGAAGAAGAAAGAGCTGTGCGTAAAACATAACTTTATACCATATATTTTGACGAAAAGAAAAGGAAAGCTTTCATAAACAGAGACGTGTTAATACTCCTTTTGATTATTTATTTTCTCAAACTTTTGTCCAGTTGTTAAATATGGAGAGAAAAATTTAAAGATTAAAAATTAATAAAATAATTAGTATAGATAATATACACAATTTATTTCACACGTGTTATATATATCCAACAACACTATTGATTTCACACGTGTTACATATATCCAACAAGTAAAAAGAAAAAATAAAAAGAAGTTCTGACTTTTACACGAGATTAGTTGGAGACATTTTGTATATTTGACAAAGTAGTTAGTTAATATTTCAACCTGGAACATTGAAGTTTCTCCGCTGCAGTATGCTACCAAACCAAGAAAGAAAAAAAAATGAAAAATGAAAAACGCAAAAGCTTGCGTCTTTTGTCAAAAACCAGGTTGCTGTGGTTAATTATCTATTTAGACACGTAATTGCCTTGCTTCCCGGCCTACTATAAATAGAACATTATATGCTTGTATTGAGATATCACAACGTTCTGAAAGTATTCTACTAACAAAGTTATATCTACAAACATATTCATATTCTGTCTTTCTTTTCTTTAGTACTTTTTTATTTTTTATTTTCCCCTCCTCTTATTATTATTGAAATCTCGACTTTGAAACATACTAGACATGGCAAGATTTGCCATTTGGCTAGCTTGTGTTTTAGCTCTTTTAGCTTCCTCAATGTCCTCTGCTGCAATAGTGGAGCACACTTTCGAGGTAATTATTTGTTCAATTGGTCATATCTCTAGATGTAATATCATTTTACATTTTTATAGGTTGTGAATATTTACCTCCGATACCAGCTTTAAAAAGAGAGAGAGAGAGAGAAGCTTAAATTAACGCATGTACATGCAGGTAGCAAATTTGACGGTGAATAAACTATGCCTCGAGCAAGTCATAACGGCAGTAAATGGAGGATTGCCCGGACCAACAATAGCCGTTAAAGAGGGTGACACTCTTGTCGTTCACGTCATTAACAAGTCACCATACGACATTACTATTCATTGGTATGAATTATTCAATCAGATGTGCTGTGTGAAATGATGGCGATATGAATCAATTGATATATTCTGATGAGTTCGATATCCCTTTAATATCCTCATTAATTATGTATGATTTACGTTGCAACTTGAAAAAAAAATAATAATAACCAAAAGATAAGGAAGACGACAAAAAGCTTATGACTTTTTCAATTTTATTGTTAGTCATGTATAGTTTTTAGACATGCATTACCAAATATTAGACCTAGTCAATTAGCATCATGTATTTCTTCCATTAATTACTAATTAATGTTTAATATTAACAACAAAAATTGTGGGGCTGATTTTTCTATGCAGGCACGGGATATTACAACTTCTAACCGCATGGGCGGATGGGCCCGCGTATGCGACTCAATGTCCCATACGTCCTGGACAACGTTATACGTACAGATTCAATGTTACCGGACAAGAGGGAACCCTCTGGTGGCATGCTCATGTTGGGTGGCTCCGAGCAACTGTCTACGGTGCACTTTTCATCCAACCGAAACACGGCCGGTCTGCCTACCCTTTCCCTAAACCCCACAAGGAAATACCAATCTTACTAGGTACATAATTCTATATTCAGTCCTAGGTTGTAAGCTAATATTTACAAGAACTGTTTGTTGAATACAAAGTTTCCTGAAATCAATTTACTTGAAGTATTTATGTGTGTGTGTGATTAAATTGCAGGAGAGTGGTGGAATGCTAGTGTGGTGGACGTTGAAAATGACGGACTTGCCGTTGGTGCAGCTCCAGTCCCCTCTAACGCTTACACTATCAATGGAAAACCTGGTGATCTCTATCCCTGCTCTGAAAATGGTACGTAATAAGTACACAGTGAAATAATTGCATAAATTGAATTTAGGTAATTACAAAATAAAAAGCCCAAATTCCAAATAATAAATTAGTTCTTATAGATGATATTATTTTCAAAATTGTGATTAGATATGTACAAGATCAAGGTAGAGCGAGGCAAGACTTACTTATTGAGGATAATCAACGCTGCACTCAATAATCAACTCTTCTTCAAGATAGCTAATCACACGATGACGGTTGTTGCCATCGACGCTGCATACACGGATCACTATGAAACCGACGTTGTCGTCACGGCCCCAGGCCAGACCGTTGATGTCCTCATCAAAGCCGACCAGCCAGTTGGATCATACTACATGGCGGCTCATCCATACATTAGTGTTCCTCCGGAATCAATCTTTCCGTTTGATGACACAACCACCCGGGGCGTATTTGCCTATAAGGGTGCCGAGTCACAAAATCCAGTGATGCCAACCCTACCCGATTTCCTTGACACCCCAACTGCTCATAAGTTCTACACCAACTTGACGGGGCTCGCCGGTGGACCCCATTGGGTCCCGGTCCCACTCCACGTGGACGAACACATGTTTGTGACGTTTGGACTAAATGTCGAGAGGTGTCCAGAGAACGCCACGTGTCTAGGCCCTCTGGAGGGACGATTCTCTGCTAGCATGAACAATGAATCATTCGTGCTCCCGAACAATACGTCTATGTTGGAGGCCTTTTATTATGGTGTGAGCGGAGTTTACACCACCGATTTTCCCGACAACCCTCCGTTGGTATTTGACTACACGAACATGAGCATTAACGTTGACGACTCGTTGATCTACGCCCCAAAATCGACAAAGGTCAAGAAGCTGAAGTTCAATGCCACGGTGGAGATGGTGTTGCAGAATACGGCATTCTTGTCAGTGGAGAACCATCCGATTCACATTCATGGTTTCAATTTTCACGTCTTGGCTCAAGGCTTTGGCAATTACAATGCCACCAATGACAGTCAGAAATTAAACCTCGTTAATCCTCAGATGCGTAACACCATTGCTGTTCCAACCGGCGGATGGGCCGTCATTAGGTTCCAAGCTAATAATCCAGGTTCGTAAAAACATTCATTTCATTATGAGAATTTTCATAAAATATTTTTTATACTAGTTGTCCCAATAAAAAAAAAAAAAAAAAGGTGACGTAATCATACATATCATTACTAATATATTTCGTACCAATCTGTGAAAATTGAATAACTTTTCATGTGATTTGATAATTATATGAACGGTACAGGTATATGGTTGGTACATTGTCATCTGGATGTGCACTTGCCGGTGGGCATGAGCATGGCGTTTGAGGTTGAGAACGGACCAAATCCATCATCTACTCTGCCACCTCCTCCGTCTGATCTACCAAAGTGTTACTAAAACTACATACGGATTTCCGCCGACCAAAGAAAAGTCATAATTGGCTACTCACATACACGCATACATAAATAATATATATACTACTTTTTAATAATTTGTTTTTGGTTGTAAACATAGGCAAATATTGCCTGTAATAGGTGGTTAAGTTGCAACCACTACACTTCTGGTACGCTTCCCACAAACCCCGCCCCGTATATGATCTTATTCTTTTATTATTGTAATAAAAAAAAAATACGAATTGCTTTTTTTTTTTCCCCTTCAATTATTAATCTGCAATATCTCTCTATAGCTAGCAAAAAAAGCATATACAGGCATTACCAGATGTATGAGAAAATTACATGAACATCAGAGTTAATAAAGGGTTTTCCAATACATAAAACAAAGTTTGTAGCCCCAATAAAATCCAAATCTCACATTTCTTGGCTTCTGGGAAAAATCACGATATTTCTAATCAAAATTATTCCTTGTCTAACAATTTCTGATAAAAACCAATGTTTTTACTCTTATGAATTTCGTTCTTGTTATTGATAAAGTTGAGCGTCCAGTGGAAGACGTGTTCAATCTTGGACCAAAAAATTGAAATGTTAAATGGTTAGGCTTTCTACTCGTGGTATCACATTGGTGGACGGAAACTCCATATTTTATTTCTCTTTTAATTAGGAGATTTTTCTTATTATCATATTTTATTAGGTTGTAGGGTATTATGGGTTGGTGATTTTAAAGTACTTATACATTTGATGTATCTTAGCATTTCCTGTACATTATGACATTATTCAAAAATAAAATTTATGCAGTTTAATTTATTTATATATAAATATATCTAGAGTTCATATATCATAAGGTTTCAAGACTAAACAATTGTCTTAACCATATGCGAGCCTACAATATTTCGCAAATATAGAAGACATCGTTAAGGGTTTAGTATAAAACAAATAATAGTTCATAGTCAGTAAATAAACTTAAGGCACTTTATTTTGATAAGACTATGGTGCCAATATATTTCTTAACCAGTGAGATGAACTTGTCTTGAGTCATAATTAATACTGGTGATTAAAAAATAGCAAAATAGAGACATTGAATTGGATCACCAGTGTAATAGATATTGGTTCTCTATGAATTGGATCAAAAATTTGCCTTTGATCTTCCTATGATAACCTATAATAATATATTATTCTAAAACAATATCAGTCTATTCATAAATAGTAAAAGTAAACTATAGATATTAATATATTTTTATGAACAGCTAATCTTCTAAAAATAAATAAATTAATACAAACAATGTTATAAGCAGGCTAGATATTTTAAGATAGTAATATTAACTGGGTCACTGAATATCTCCTCAATTCCTTTACACCTTCAACGCATCTAAAAGAACATTCATTCTAGACAAATATTTAAGGAGGAAAAAGATGCCAGCTTTTCTAGGGTAAAAAAAAAAATTTAAAAGATGCCATTTATCGTATATATTATTGTATGTATATTAGTTCATATCATAGAAAAATAGTTCTTGTAAATTTCTGCAACAAAATTAGTTATAGTGGACGGTTCAAAGCTTTCATCTAAAGTTACAGACGGCTGTTATATATTGTTCAAAATTAGTCATATGTGTACTAATAAATTAAACTTTAATGGCTGCTCGTTGGTTAAAAAATGTCCATGTTTTATAACAAGCAGGGAGACAATTTTTAACTTGTATCTCAAAGCTGACGGAATGGTTTCGTTGCCAAACCAAGAGAACAAAGTTGAAACTACAGTGACTACAAAAAATTTACATATTTGTGTTTAACAAACGACGAACTTTACAAATAGTGTGTGCTCTAGCTCTGAAGCAAACTAACATGTAACGAATAGAATCCTCGTGATGACGCGATATCAGAGACTCATCTTAGAGAATCAGCAAAAAAACACTTCATACCTACAGCAGGTACTGAAGTTGGGACTGCAAGGATCGTCCGAGGAAATGGCCCTGTAATTTTCAGAAAAAAGTGAATTAGAGACATACATGTTTCTAAATGAAACGAAAATCGCCAATAGCTTGTTGACACAGTTATTAGCTGTAGAGCAAGTACAATGAGAGAAATATCCATTATCTACTCGGCAGACACTCGTAAAAATGATCAATATACAGAAATCAGGGGAAAAAAATTTGATCATTCCAAAGGACCACATTGAACAATTAAGTGTCATACTGTCCCTTTGCAATATAATGACTTATGTAAAACTATGTATTAAGAGATACAAAAGACAACTTACTTTTTTCTAGAGCCAGGCATATTTCGGTGAAATCACCCGTTGCGTTTTTTTTTTTTTTTTTTTTTTTTTTTTTTTTTTTTTTTAAGGCAAAGCTTGGTTAGGTCCGCAACAACCTCTTTTTGTTCTGATTCGTTGCTTTCTGAAACAAAGACAACGCACCACTAAAACAAATCTTGCTAGCAGAAGGCACAATAATATTCTCTCTCATTTGCTGCTATGAAATGCAGGTATACAAATCACTTCCACAACCAAAACAAAAAGATTAAAGGATTTCCATGAACTAGTTAGATAGAAAGAGAGCACCAGCCACTCCGTCCCATAATCCAATCTTCTCCAAAGGAGCCAATTTGTCAACAGGATAGACGTCGTTGTACTCATCCACTTCCTGAGGAATTGATCATCAAGATAAAATTAAAATGAGTTTCGGGTATAGCACCTAAAATTGTTACAACATTTCCAAAATCATTACAATGAGGTGAGCTCCGTCTTGGTAGCTTCATTAGTACGTCAAGTTTAGACACATAAACACCCATTCATGCAATATTGGCTAATTTCTTAGCATCAGATAAGAAGAAAAGAAGAAGAGGGGAAAAAATTAAAAAAAAAAAAAAAAAAAAAAAAATGAGAACCTCTGCTGCTCTAAGTGAATACAGAATTGTAATACAGAAATAAATTATCAATTATTTTCAACATTTTTAAGATCAAATCATTCTTCTGATTTGAAAATTTGCAAGAGGATCACATACAATGTTACCAATTCAATCAAAGAATTCTGGAGATGCAAACTGTTAAAAAAATAAATAAATTAATCCTCAGAGCAACAATGAAACAGAGTACAACAGCCAATATCAGCATTTCAACAAACACTTAATAGACTCGCATCTTGCTTGTTTGATGAGTTCTTGCCAGCTGTGGCCTCAAGACAACAAAAATAAAAAAATAAAAATAAAAATAAAAACCTTTTGTTTTGATGAGTTCAATTATAAATTGAATCTTCTTCTTTATGACAATACAATCAATAATCAAAAAAGAAAAACCAGTTCGGCCTAACAAAAAAGAGGCAATTAAATCAGAAAACTTGTATAAATTTGCAAGAAATCGTTTCCAGGATTGAGTTTCGCCACTGAACCAGAATATATTTTCATGTTATTCAGACAGAGCAATTGCAGCGGAACAAAATAAAAAGGGGGAAAATAAAGACAAAGCAAGTTAAAATCAATTACTCGGTATAAACATGTCCAAAAAGAGGCCTAAAACAACTCTCCTTATGGTCCACCCAATGAGTTGCTTCTATAAAGTTGTTTGGTAATTCCTTCGCTTACAACATTAGACCAATGCCCATGCTCACATCCTCCTTCCACAGATTCCCACTCATAGAAATCAAAAAAACCCCAAAACACTAGTCTTCCTCACAATAAGAAATCACCTGACTTTCAGAAATTAAAAGGAAACAGAAATTAATCCATAAAATCCTATAAAGATATACTTGCACAGTTTCTATGAATACACCAAACAGAAATTTGCAAGTTTTGGTACTCACTGAAATTATTTTCAACGGAGGACGAAAGGCGCCAAAACTGACCACGACCATGATTGGCTAGCGACTGGGTAAGTGCAATGAGAGTTGTAATAGATGGGGGCTTTTATGCGACTGCCACCGATCGTACTTGGCGACGGATTCAACGGTGGCCGTTCATTCCAGGGTTTTGCTCCTTTTTTTTTTTTTTTTTTAGCTTACAATCAGTGAAAGTTTGAGAAAGAGAAAGAGAGAGAAAGAGGAAGGGAATAAAGAACGATCATCCACTAACGTTTTGGCATGCTTGTTTTGCGGGCACTCAACACCGCTGCTTTGCCGGATTTATTTTATTTTTTTTTTTTGCTTCGGATTGTTAATTTATGATCTGAATTTATTATCTTTAAATTAAAATAAAAAATCATAATAATTTTTAAAAATCCCTACAATATAAAATATCTAATCTTTCCACAGATAATCTAAATAGAAACAGAAAGTTTCTTACTTGACTATGACTTTCAGAAATTAAAGGGAATTTTATTTTTATTTTAATTTGATAAGTTGGTTTTTAAGAAAATAAAATTAGAAAGAAAATGACGAGTCGAGGACAAATATTTTTTTTAAAGCATTTAAAATAAAAAGTAATTAAAAAGAGAAATAGTTCTTCTCTCTTTTTTTTTTTTTTTTTTTTTAAGAAAAGATAACTAGAAGAAGGATTCTTAAGAAAATAAATAATAACAGTTGTGGGTAGATGTGATAAAGTTAGATAGTGAATGAAACATTAATATTTTAGGTTCAAATGTGTTTTATTCAAAAAGGATGTATGATATTATTTTCTTTTGTAGCTAATTGGTATCTATATTTAGAAGAAACATAGATAATATAATATTTAGCTAAGTTGACTTGCCGATGCTGAATCCAAATAGGATGAGAAAGTCATCGTCATCGTAAGAAACCTTTAAGTAATGTCGTTTTTTCAATCAAGATTCTCATATAACAAGTTAATAACACCATTAAAGGAGATAGAAACCCATAATCATCCTCAACCGAATGCCGATATTTGAAAGTGGAAGGACAACCCATCAATCAAGCTGCAACATTAAATTTGAAATCAAAGAACCAAAGGAAAATAAAAAATCCGCTTTAAATCCCCAGGATCAGGCATATCAAAAACATCTGTCACGGAATAGTATTTTTTAATATCTAAATAAGTCAGTCCAAATCAAGAAAAATATAGATAAGTCATCGTGAGAAGATCAAACCCACTAAATAAATCACACCAAGTATTGCGTTGTGTCATTAACAATTAACGGGCATTGAAGAAATATTGATGATATTGCGGACATCACAAGTTGTAAGAGTTTGGTTTCTCATTGTTATTATAACCAGTTATTCCTTCTCCAAACGAGGTCTCATGGGAGATTATATTGAGACACATTATCGTCAATTTTTGTGAATATGGGATGGGACATGTTTTAGGAACAGCAGATCTCCTCAACAAAATATATCGGATAAAAAAATACTACAGATTCTTGGATTAAATTAATTGACCACAACCCCTGGCTGGCTGATGATTATTAAGTCGGGGTTGAAGCAGTTAAAGTGCTTTTCTATGTTCAATTTTCGAGTCATTAATAGATTAAATTAATTAAATCTTGACCTTCAAAAAAATTACTAAATATTGGATTATTCCCATCTATGCTCATCAATTTTGGGTTGCTCTTATTTTATCTCTGAATTTTAAAAACTCTCATTTTGCCTTTTTATACATTGAATTTAACCTCACTTTAATCGTATAAGAATTTCAGTTAAAAACAAACATAAAAAAATGAGTTTAGTGCAATCATGTGATTTTTTTTCCCATTTATTTTAACATAAAACCTAACAGAATGGGCTTAGTAAAACTAATGCACATTTTTTTATGTCCGTTTTAACTGAAATTTTGATAAAAGAGGTAAAGGGGATAAATTCAAAATTAAGTTGGAGTTTTTAAAATTCAAGTAACAGAAGAAAATAATCCTTACATATTCCTTGGACCGTAGTACAGTCGGAACATCTTCCTATAGCACGAACAAAAAAAAAATATTCTCTTTGCTCCAACAGACAATTAATTTCAGATCTGAATGGCATTTCTTTATGCAAATTTAGGATGCCAGCTCATATATACTGTTCTTGGCTGGATAACGAAGTTTCTCCTTACACAAGCGCAAGGAGGGAAAAAATTTATATAAATATGTGTGTGCTTAATTTATATATATATATATATATATATATATACATATGATGCGAGAATACTTGCCTTAATACTCCGTTGAATTATTTATTAGCGATATGGTCACGCAATTTTTCTGTCTATCTCTCTCCTTTGGTGCTAGAAGAATCTGACTGTATCTTTGACTTCTCTACATAAATCAACATGTTTAAATGTGTGTGTATATCTTATGTGGGCACGTTCTTGATTAGAAGCCACAACCTAATCATTTATAATTTGCTTTCCTCCTTTTCCTTCTACGTCTCTGTGCTGCGACTTTTGAACATGGCAATTAGATCATCATATACGTTTTTGCTAGCATTTTCTTTAGCCCTTTTAGCCTCTTCCTCAGTTTCCTCTGCCGCTATAGTGAAGCATTCCTTATATGTAATTTTTTTTTTTTTTTTACCCTACGCTCATTATCGCACTTTTTTTTTTTGGTTTCCTTTCTTCTTAATTTGGTTTCCTTAACCGTAATGATCTTACAGTTGTTAATTTGTTTTAGTACTATAACAGAAGTCAACAATCATCATATACATTTTTAACTCTTTCACGTCTTATTTATGCAGCATTTCTTCCTCATTATCACCACAAGTTTTATTCATTTTGATGTTAATTTTTTCTTCTCACCATTATTTAAAAAAAAAAAAAAAAAAAAAAAAAAAAAAAAAAAAAAGAACACAAACACACACACAAATGTACTTCTCCAAACAAACTACACCTCGACAATATTTGTTCTATAATATCAATTATTCTTGTCTTATAACACACACATATATACACACACACATGTACTTCTCCAAACAAACTACACCTCGACAATATTTGTTCTGTAATATTAATTATTCTTGTCTTATAACACACACTTATATGCATAATTATGTAACTTTTTCGTTTAAGAAGAAATGCCATCTACAAGGCAATGCTAGTTTTTATTGTTAGTTTTTATGCAATGAAAATACTCTTATATATAAACTTTGTAACGCAATTTCTGACTGCTAATTGGAGAAGCAGCAATGAAAAAGATAGAATTGCAGTATTTTTCCAATTCGCAAGTAGGGTTTCGGGAGCTGAAATATTAACAAGATGATTGTACTAATTTTTGGTTTTTATATGGTACACTCAGGTGAAAAGCCTAACCATCAACCGCCTTTGTAAAGAGCATGTCATAGTTGCAGCAAATGGAACCCTGCCAGGCCCGACAATAAGCGTACATGAAGGCGACACCCTCGTCGTCGACGTCTTGAACCAGTCACCATATAACATCACCATTCACTGGTAATTAACCAGCATTGTTTACTTTGTTTCAAGTACTACTGGTTTTAATTTCGTGCTAAATCCTTATTATTATTAGTCCATGGTTTATTGGCTTTGGTATCTTTAAAGAGATTAATAATGGAAGTAGTCAGTTTCTCTGGAAAAAAATATTTTCTTGATCAGTCCTTGATTCTTAAACATGCAATCTTATTTGAAAATTTTTGATTGAGCTTGTAAAAAAATAAAAATAAAAAATTACCTAGATAAGCCACACCAACGAACTTGGATAATAAACAACTAATTTTAAGGCGAAAACTTAACTTTAGGGCTTATTATCTATATATCTATGTAATATGCATACCCATGATTCTAATATATATATTTTCTTCTAATAATTTGTTTTGATACATATCATCCATCCACTTCATGCTAAGAACTAACTAATTTGGGTTATATCCAAGAATGTCATAAATTTGACACTTTCTTATATTTATGCCCGCTATAATGTTAAAGTTGATAATTTTTTCATTTCATAACAACAAAATAATAAACTTTAATATTAGAATAAGCAAAATTATAAGGAGCTACTCAAAACATGACTCTCTATCTAATTTTTTCAACTAACTAATATATTGAAATAAGGCTCAATATGCAAGTCATCTTTATTCCATACATTACCATGATGTTAATGGCTATTGTATATTATAACAATTTCATATTGATTTATTTATGGGTCATTTTCAGAAATGACCCTTGGATTATACTCTCAACCACAAGTTAACCCCTGATTTTTTTAATTTAACACATAACACTACCTCAAACTTTTATATTATTAAGAAAATATCCCCTATACCAATATTCAGTTAAAAAAAAAAAACTGAATGAAAATTAAACACTTTTATATCTCATTAGCTTTAAAATCATAATAATATATTTTTGACAGGAAAACTGTGCATGCCCAAAATAGCTCTGTGATGCTATATATATTTTATTAAAGTACAGTTTGCTTCAACATATAATTTGCTTTTAAAAAAAGATTAATTAGCAATTTACCAATAACCAAAGCTATCAAAATGTGTCCAGTCTTTATCTAACTTTTTATTAAAGAATAGTGACAGAGATAGTTAATGTAACAATTATAGAAAAATTCAGGGAAGTATGATGTATAAAATCAAAACTCATGCACTAACATGAGATAATGTGTATATTTTGGGCGCAATTTATGAAATTCATCATTTATTAATTTATCTAATTATTTCTGAGCAGGCATGGAGTGTTTCAGCTTCTATCCGCATGGGCTGATGGACCTGAATATGTCACCCAATGTCCGATACGTCCTGGCCATATCTACACCTATAGATTCAACATCATTGGTCAAGAGGGCACCCTTTGGTGGCATGCCCACTCCTCCTGGCTCCGTGCAACCGTCCATGGAGCTCTCGTCATTTATCCGAGACGCGGTCCATCCTTTTACCCATTTCCCAAACCCGAGAAGGATATACCCATTCTATTCGGTATGTGATATACACACGTGCTTCAAAATTATCAGTTAACATAATTCCATAAACTAAAACAATTGAAAAGTCCATAATTAGTGATTGCAGGCATAGTCGGATAGTAAGTTCTCCCTCTACGTCTAATATTGAGACAGTGATTCCAATATCTTTTTCAATCACATCATGCTTTAACGTGATTTTTTTTTATATACAATTAATCAATATTTAACTTTGACAATATAGACCGTTATTGTACTGAAACGATTTACAAGTACGTAGTAGTATCTATTATTACTAAAAATTAATTAAATGTTAACATTTACATGGACATGTGCGTGAGAATTACAGAGGAGTGGTGGAATCGTAATGTGATCGATATTGAGAAGGAGGGATTTGCTCGTGGTGGAGTTCCTAACAAATCTGATGCTCTCGCTATCAATGGAAAACTTGGCGATCTCTTCCCATGCTCCAAAAATGGTATGTATATATTACATTGACTTTGAATTTAGCTCAATCAGACTAATCATAAATCTTTAAGACGCATTTGTTTTGGTTTGAACAGAAATTCAAATTTTTATTAGAGTATACTAATTTAAAAAAAAAATATTTTGAGTCGTGATCAAATCTACAAAAACAAATAGACGCTTTGTTGTCTTAAATATTAAAAAAATTTCTTCCCTTAACCAAAAAAAAAAAAAAAAAAAAAAAAGAACGTTGCACCAAAACCTGAAAAGAAGTTAAACTATAAGCTTGTAAAAATACACAACAGATATGTACAGGCTGGAGGTCGTGCAAGGCAAGACTTACATGCTGCGTATAATCAACGCTGCACTCAATAGCCAGCTGTTCTTCAAAATAGCCAATCACTATATGACAGTTGTCGCAGTCGATGCCACCTACACAAACCCCTATATGACCAACACCGTCGTCATTGCTCCCGGTCAAACTATCGACGTTCTCCTCACTGCCAACCAGCCAGTAGGCTCTTACTACATGGCGGCTCATCCGTACTTCGACGTTGTCGGGGTGCCCTTCGACGACACCACGACGAGGGGCATTATCGTCTACAAGGGGTCGACGTCAGCACCAGCACCACTGATGCCAGTCCTACCTGCTTTTAACGACACCCCTACAGCTCACAAGTTCTACAGCAACCTGACCACGCTGATTGGCGGGCCCCACTGGATCCCGGTCCCCCGCCAAGTGGACGAGCACATGTTCATCACCCAGGGGATAAATCTCGACCGTTGTGGAGCAAATAGCACGTGCGTAGGCCCGCTTGGGCAGAGATTCTCTGCGAGCATGAACAACCAATCCTTCGTGTTGCCCAACACTTTGTCTATGCTACAAGCGTTCTATGATGGTACGAGTGGAATCTACACCACTGATTTCCCCGACAATCCTCCACTGGTGTTCGACTACACAAACACAAGCCTTAGCTTTAACCAATCACTGCTTTTCGCGCCGAAAGTGACCAAGGTGAAGAAATTGAAGTACAACGCAGTTGTGGAGATTGTGCTTCAGAACACAGCCATCTTAGGGTTTGAAAACCATCCATTTCATCTTCATGGTTTCAATTTCCACGTCTTGGCTCAAGGCTTCGGCAATTACGACAACACCAAGGATCGCCAGAAATTCAACCTCGTTAACCCACAAAGTCGGAACACGATTGCCGTGCCCGTCGGCGGTTGGGCTGTCATCAGATTCCAGGCTAATAATCCAGGTTGGTTCAGTAATACTATTTTTTCCCTTTGAATTTTCTGAATATTTTTGTTTAGCAACGTAATTGGCATTATTTATGTGATACGATTGATTGATTACATAGTTATATTTCTTTATTTTATTGATTTCTCAATTTTAACTCTGTTTTTATTAAAGACTATGAATCTTGAATTTGAAAAAACTTCATTTAATTATGCCCCTCTCACACACTTTGTGGATGAAAAGAATAAGAAAAAGAACAATATATATATGCTTTTAAATTAGACCGAGTATATATTTTTATATAAAAAAAAATCTTGAAAATTTTTGTGAAAATTAATTTAGACAATTAAAAACATAAATTTCAAGATCTTTTCTTTTTCAACTTTATTTGTTATAGGGATTTAAAGCTTTATAAACATTTAAAATATCTTTCAAAAATTACTTTATAAATATATATTTTTGTCATTTTACCTTCATATTTTCATTCATAAAGCATGTGTGACTGATAATATTGAAATAAGTTTTTCCAATCCAAATGATGCTTTGTAGTTTCTAAAATATAGAATAAGCTGAAAAGTAAGTATAACAAAGAAGTATAATTACATGAAACTGAAGCTTAAGTTATAACGCGTTAGAAATGCCATCCTTATACTGTTTTCTAATTTCTTTTACCATCTTTTTTTCTTGTTTTCCACTTAGTTTTACTAATAATAAGGTTTTTTTAATCCTCAAAAAAAAAAAAAAAAACTTTTACCGAGGTCTATTTTAGAAATTGATGTCTAAAAGCACCGTTTTGATTATCCCTTCAGGCATGCTTATCATGCGTTATTCAAGAGGGTTTTATGTATTCCTTTCTTGGGTTATTGCTTTTGAAGTTTATATTGAATATTATATGTCGATCATGCTTAACACAATGTCTAGTGTCAACGCCTTACAAAGAAATATGTATGTGTATATATATGTATATATTTTAGTTTGATAGTAACCACCGGTAATGGGATTAGTCTACCTCACGCCAAAATATTTTATACGCAAATTCTGAAAAATGTAAAAAAAATTATAGGAATATATATTATTTATGCTTTTGAAACTGTATTCTAATTTAAATTGCGTGATGGATTGCACAAGTCCTATATATTCCGGCCATTTAATTTTAGAAACGTAATTCTTGTAATTGTTATCAATCTTTTTAAAGGAAGTGATTATGACTAATCTGATAGTTTAGTAACAACAAATCTACATCCTCATGATGTGGAATTCAAACCGACCCCTGCCAAGTCAAAAAAATAAATAGAAAAACTAATAACAGTATTAGTTGATGTTGAAAAAAGAAGTTAATTAATTCATGGGACTGAAATAATATATATATATAAATATATACTGTACGTGGTATATTAATCAGTTTTCTTTGTATGATGTATCAAATAATGTAAACCGTACAGGTATATGGTTGATGCACTGCCATATCGAAATTCACTTGTCAATGGGCTTGGCTATGGCTTTTGAGGTTGAGAATGGACCCCATCGGAGCTCAACGCTTCCTCCACCACCGTCTGATCTACCAAAATGTTTTTAGATGACTGGAGATATTGGTACTTAAATTACTCAGAAAAGACTAGAAATAATCACTGGTTTGTCAAATGTTACAAATTTTCTTTCATCGACATATTTATTTGGTTTTTTTTAATATATATTTATTTGATTGCAATTTATTTTATTGCGCAAATAAAACGTAATAACAGGTGGTTTGTTACTTTCTTTCATTCAATTAAAATTCTGAGTTTGGTGCATTTCATTGGCGTCGAAGGAAAAAAGAATTATATATATCTTTATTTTATTCAGATATAGTTCTTTTCCATCCTGATATTATTATTTTTTTTCCTTTTATTAGTTCCAAAATTCTTATGTTGGAGAAATTACATTTAGACATCCTTCAAATCAAAAAGGGTTTAATTTAATGTTGAATGTAAACTTACTAGTTAGAACTGAACTTCTGAAGGGGACAAAAAGTAGCGAAATTTATTGGAATTACAAAAGAAAACGTCATACATATCAATAAAACTACGTACATAGAGTATCGATTTACAATAAATAAATAAACAGATTGCTCTATCAATTTCGATCACATTTGAATCTAATGGACATAAATAAAGACAATAGCAAAATTAGATAAAACTTTCTAACATTTTTTATGGTATCCTTTTAAGTATCATGTACCTTTCTAAACAGTATCATGAATATGAAAAATTAGAAAAACAAATATATAACAAATTTGCTCTTAATTTAAGGAAAATAATATAAAGTTTAAATTTTATAGCAAAATAGGACTACGTTTACAGTCCTCAATGTGCCAATTGTAGCTATAAGCTAAAAAATCTGAGGCACAATTAAAACTTCTATAGAAGTGTTGGAGTGTTTTTGAAAAAATGACGGAGATAGAAATCTTAGTTTTATAATGACTGTTTAAAAATTAGTTGTGTAATATGACTTCGGCATGTTTGAATTTACAGTGCTCCTTGTAAGACACTCAAAGAAAAAATTTAAAGAAAAGGTCATTATGCTAATTTCAATTTTTAACATTGTCATTCTAACCAATTCCTTTATCAAGATAAGATTTGAGAAAAGAAGGTGAAACAAGAGAAAGATGATGAGATAGGTAGGAAAAAAATGTGATGTTGGAGTAATTCATCAAAATTTCTTCTGTAAATTAAATTTTAGGTTATAATTTTAACCTAAAGTTATGAAATAAAATGATGTGACAATTAAATTCTATGTCACAAAAAGATGGTTACAATTTTTATGAAATATATGTTGTGACAATTTAATATCACAGAGTATAAAATTACTATATTTTAAGAGTAATTAAATAAAGTAACTTTATTATGTAGGATATAGTATAAAGTTTCATGATGTGACAATTATTAATTTGTCACAAGGTCACTTAAAATTATTCAAAAAGTGTGAATGGCAAAAAGTGACCAATTAATATAAGTATAGATAAGTTGTCAAATCACCAAATATAGTATTTCAGTAGTTTTAGCAGTATGGGAATTAGCAGTCTTTTTAGACATGATTTTTCTTATAAAAATGCAGTATGAAGAATTTGATATTAACCTCCTAGACAGATCAAGACTCATCCGGTCTAATTTTTTGACAGATAAAATTTAGACAGATTACCTTTTTTAGTTTGGGAACTTTATATATAAGTTTTGATGTCAGATAAGATTTTTACCAAGTTACTTTTTCAATATGGAAATTTAGTACGTAGTATTGATGTAAGATAATATAAGATTTTTAAGAGTTCCTTTTTAGTATGAGAACTTGTAATGAATAAGTCTTGATATTAAATAAGATTTTTACTGAGTTACTTTATCTATACAAAAACTTGGAGGCCAAGTTTTACAAGCAGATCATATTTAGACTGCTTAACTTTTTCAGTCCAAAAACTTAGTGGGAAAGTTTTGTGATAGATAATAATTATACTGATTAACTTTATAGTAGTAGAGGACTTTGGGAATTGTACTAGTGGAAGATGAAGGAAAATACTGTTATATTGAGTTAGCAGTATAAGAATTTATCGGTTGATGATAACATCTATAATTGCCTCCAATTATTATTTATTTTTAAGGAAAATATGAATTAATTTGTGATCCAATGGCTGTGAATCGATAAATATCAAGAGATCGATGGCTAAGAAAAAGCCTTCCTTGACAAGTTTTCTTAATCTTAATTTGATCATGATTAGCCTTCTAAATTTATCAAAACAACAATTAACAAATTAATCCCAATTTCATTAGCTCAAGCCTATAAATAGGAATTCACCCTTCACCATTTTTGTCGCACCTCAAGAAACAATTCTCCTTCTCTCTCTTGTATTTCTCTCTATACACTACTACAAAATGTAGATTCCACGACAGAGCTTTCACGACCGTTTTTTAAAAAACCATCGTGGAAAATGTGGCAAAAACACAGAGCGGAACAGGGTTTCCGAAAACCGTCGTGGAAGACCACGCTTCCACGACGGTTTTTTATAACCATCGTGGAAGCGTCGGCTTCCACGACGGTTATAGAAAACCGTCATGGAAACTAGAGATATCACGACGGTTAAAAAAACCGTCGTGGTATCTCAATAAAATTTTGACAAAAAAATTTTTTTAATTAAAAAAAACCGTCGTTGAATTAAAAAAAAATTAAAAAAATAAGCTACCACGACGGTTTACAAAAACCGTCGTGGTAGGTACGAAGGAGGGAATTTTTCAAAAAAAAATTTTTTTGAATTTTTTGACCTTCCACGACGGTTTTTTGGAAAAATTGTCGTGGTAGATAATTTTTGAATTTTTTGACCTACCACGACGGTTTTTGGAAAAACCGTCATGGTAGGTCAAAAAATTCAAAAAAAAGTTTTTTGAAAAATTCAAAAAAAAATTTTTTTTTTAAATGTTCATCCTACCGTGACGGTTTTTCCTAAAAACGGTCGTGGTAGATATGAATACGGGAATTTTGAAAATTTTTGAAATTGTTCAACTTTTTGGAGCGTATATTAAAACCCAAAAAAACACCATCTTTCCCACCCCATTATATTCCGAGACTTTTTCACTCTCTAATACAAATTCTAACTTCAAACCCAAAGTCGCTCATATCTTCCCTCCATTTATCTCTCTCCGCTCCCTCTCTACATTCTCGCTGTCATTCCTCTTTCTCTCTCTAACTCCGAGCCTTTTTCCTTCTCTCTCTAGCCGCCATTCCTCCCTCTCTCTCTAATTCCGAGCATTTTTCCCTATCCCTCTCGCCGCTATTCCTCCGTCCCCTACATTCTTTACCACTCCGCCCGTACCAACGCTCGACAATCCGGTAAGTTGAAATATATCTTGCTTGGGTAAGGCACAGATTTGGGAATTTTCCGTCCAAAATGTTGATCTTGTTGATTGTGGTTGTTGATTGTGAAATTTCCGTTCAAAATGTCAAAAATCCATAATGTTCCTTCCAAAATGTTGATTTGGGAATTTTCCGTAGAAAAATGTCCAAAATCCGTCTTTTCGGTGATTGTTGATTGTCGTTGTGATTTGGATTGCTTTAAAATTGATTGGGTAAGACATGGATTTGGGAATTTTCTATAAAAAATGTTGATTTTGTCAGATAAATTTTCCGGATTTGCCACCCGTAGGAAATGAAATGAATTTACAAATTTTTTTTTTGGCGGACCCTACCACGACGGTTTTTCGGACCGTCGTGATAGGCGGACCTACCACGATGGTTTTTCAAAAAAAACCGTCATGGTAGGTCCGCCTATCACAATGGTTTTTTGTATAGAACCGTCGTGGTATGTTTTTAAATGTCCACATTTAGGCCCTATTTTTTGCCTATTCCACGACGGGTAAAAAACCGTCGTGGAATCTAAAAAGATTCCACGACTATGGATTCCACGACGGTTAGAAAACCGTCGTAGAAATGTTACCACGACGGTTAAAAACCGTCGTGGTATCCACATTCTGTACTAGTGTTATATAGAAGTTCTCTTTAGTTTAGTTCTAACCTTTTTTTAAGTTCTCTTAAGAATTTTTCTCTTGCTTTCTTGCATTTTCCTTCCTATTTTCTCACCTCCCAAACATTGTTTAGCTTTCTAAAATTTAAAGAAATTCTTCAACCTTCCTCCTAAGAAGTTCCCTCAAAGGAGTTCTATAGTTTCATTCTCCAGTGCAAAATCCAAATGTCGAGGTAGTTTTTCTGACCGAAACTCTTGTTGTTATTCTTTTAGTTCATGATTTTCATTGGTTAGTATTTAAGTAAATATATTATTAAATTTAGAATTGATGATTTGACTATGTTGAGGTTAAGTTAGTTTCATAATTGTGAATAATCCTATGGATATATTCATGAGAAAATTTTATATATCGGACAAAATCGATGATTTTCAATCACGATTATATTGGTTAGAAGTTTAGAAATTTCTATGAGTTAGAAAACCATTAAGGAAATTTAGAAAAAATTATGGAATGTAAGTTGTGGTGTATGTATATATGTCATAAGTTTTTATAGTTTCAAAATCATGATTTGCGAATGATAAAATCAATTATTTAGTTAAACCATCACAAACCGGTTTCAAAATATTGGATTTTGGATATTTGAGAAAATGGAGAATTTATGAACAAAATTAGATTTGTCGATGAACATGAAAGTTTTAGATCTTTCAAATAAGAATATTTTTTCATGAAAAATGTTTTGTCAAAATCTTATGATTTGAAAGTTATGTGATAAAGTGATTTTTATCGGTTTTTATTGTTAGGTATTTTGTTGGTATTTGAGCATTTTATTAGTATTTTATTATGTTTATGTTGTTTTGTGTAGGTAAATTGCAAGAAGAAGCAAAAAAATGATGATCCTAATGGTACTAAAAGAGGAATTAAAGAAGCAAGAAATGGACTACAGTGCTTCAAAATTCTGATGCTACAAGCGCCTCAATTTCCAAACAAAAGCATCATGGTTGTAGGCTACAGCGTGCCAAACAGGCATTGCAGCGAGCCTGCCAGGCGAGAACCAATGTAGTTGTTGATTACAGCACGCCAAACTTGCACTGCAGCCTACCCCTAGCCCTTTTGCAGTCCCCATTTCAGGCATGCTGTAGTGCCCTTTTCATCTGCTGAAGCGTGTCTCCAAAGAAGCCCTAGCCGTCATATACGGGCTGCAGCAAAAAAAAGGCCTGCTGCAATGCCCTGCACACGTGGATCCCTAAATTTAAGGCAAAAATGTAACGTTTGGGAGGATATTAAAGGGAAACCTGCTGAAATTGAAAAAGGAGCTTTTGGAGACCCAAATTTTAGACACTCAAGAGAGCAACCTTCAAAGTTTTTGAGGGTTTTTCTAGAAGATTCAAGGAAATTGAAGATTTAGGAGCCTGATTCTCATTTAGTTCTTCCTTCTTCTACTTTCCTCTCTTTTATAGTTTTTGAAATTGTATTTGCTCTTTGGATTTGCTCTTGAACATGAGTTTGATGTTTGTTTCGAATTTAGTTATAAGGATTTGCGAATTATGATGATGTCTAGCTAAACTTTTATGCTAGGGGGTATGATGTAGTTTGATGATGACTATGTTTTGAAGATTTAAATGTTTCTGGATTGAATACCATTTTGAATCATTTGTGTTTCTCTATGCTTTTAATTTTCTATTTTTTTTATGTGTGAAATTGGGCTTAGGAGAGTTAATTTCATATGTTGAAACTTGAAAAATACAACCCATAGTAATATTAAGTTTTGGAGACTACTAGAACTTGGGTAACACTGGTGAGCCGCTGTCGCAGCCACAGCGTCAGCCGGCTAGAAAAAAAAAATTGTTTTAAAGTTTTAAAAATTAAGATGATATTTTTAAAAAGTGCGTACATTATTTTAAAAATGTTGGTTTCCAAATTGTAGAGTGTTAAAATGGTGATTTAAATACAAAGTTAGAAAAATGGTTTAGATCTTTCTAATCCAATTTTTATGCAGTTAAATGAGAAATTTTTTATTTCAAATTATGTGATTTTAGAGGTATTCCATACTGTAAAAGATACGGAATTTCAAATTGTAAAGTGTCTGTTGGAAAAATGGTTTTTTAACCATTTCGAGGTCCAAATTTGAGTGGGACCCACTTAATGGAATTAATGGGTCTTGGTGGATTTGCGTTTTCCATCGCAAGGAGATCGAAATCATATATTCATACGCTCAAAATGGTATTCGGGTGAATGAGAAATTGATACTCAAAGTGTGCCCAATGGAATAAGAAGTTTGTTGGAGATTGGCTTATAAATGTGGAAGTCCCACATTGCTTAGGCATGAAAAGAAGATGGACTTTCTAAGGATTTGCACTTTTGGACTTGGGTAAGATTGTGAACCCAAGATGCTCTCTCACGCGCAAGGGGGGGGGGGTGCAAATCACAACCCCGGTGGGTTAGGGGCCCAATGTGTGCGCTCACACGACGTGGGCGACGCGAATGCCGATCCGTCAAGCTTGGCCTTGCGCGGGCTTTGTTTTGGATTTTTTTTTTCCAACACATAATTCCGAGAGTCAATCAATCTGGAAATGGTTCATCTTCCAACGTTCATATTCCATGATTAATGGGCAGCAATAAAACCAAATTTACACCCTATTAAATTCGGTTTTTGAAACACCCAAGAGCTTGAGCCTATAAAAGGAGGCCCCTTCATGCATGAGAGGCACACCTTGAGACAAAATCCGAGAGCAGCTCTAGAGCACTTTGTCTTTCTGTTCTTTTCTTCTTTTCTTGTTTGTCGTGGTCGAGTTCGGTTTTGAGTTTTGGTGATAGAGGAAAGACTTCGTTTCAAGTTCGTCGGAAGCGGTTTTCATCGATCGTGCTAGACTGCCGTTTGTTCGTCGTTGTATCCTGGGAGATAGACGTCCATTCGAACCTCAAGCACTTATCGGAGGGGACGAATCTATTTTAAGGAAAGCGTGGTTCACGTGCCTCGACGTTTTACTTTCGTTTGCCTTCCTCCTTTCGGGTTAAGGTTGAATTTCATTGTAATCATTTTCTTTATAATCAAGTTCAATTTATTTGTTCGTTGTGTATGCTTCCTCTCTATATATGTTGTCTAACAGTGTCAAAATAGTAATTTTGACACAAAAGTTTGAAAAACGAAGTTAGATTTTCTAGTCCGAATTTTAAGTTGAAAAGAAAATATTTTACATGTTTTAGAAATATGGAATTTCAAATATTTTATAGTATTAAAATTATAAATTTGATACAAAGATTTAAATTCTATTAAGTGAAATAAAATTATATTTGAGATTCAAAACACACCCTAATCTTATAACCATACTTACTAAGAAATTACTAAGAAACACACCCTAATCTCACACGACGTGGGCGACGCGAATGCCGATCCGTCAAGCTTGGCCTTGCGCGGGCTTTGTTTTGGATTTTTTTTTTCCAACACATAATTCCGAGAGTCAATCAATCCGGAAATGGTTCATCTTCCAACGTTCATATTCCATGATTAATGGGCAGCAATAAAACCGAATTTACACCCTATTAAATTCAGTTTTTGAAACACCCAAGAGCTTGAGCCTATAAAAGGAGGCCCCTTCATGCATGAGAGGCACACCTTGAGACAAAATCCGAGAGCAGCTCTATAGCACTTTGTCTTTCTGTTCTTTTCTTCTTTTCTTGTTTGTCGTGGTCGAGTTCGGTTTTGAGTTTTGGTGATAGAGGAAAGACTTCGTTTCAAGTTCGTCGGAAGCGGTTTTTATCGATCGTGCTAGACTGCCGTTTGTTCGTCGTTGTATCCTGGGAGATAGACGTCCATTCGAACCTCAAGCACTTACCGGAGGGGACGAATCTATTTTAAGGAAAGCGTGGTTCACGTGCCTCGATGTTTTACTTTCGTTTGCCTTCCTCCTTTCGGGTTAAGGTTGAATTTCATTGTAATCATTTTCTTTATAATCAAGTTCAATTTATTTGTGCATTGTGTATGCTTCCTCTCTATATATGTTGTCTAACAGTGTCAAAATAGTAATTTTGACACAAAAGTTTGAAAAACGAAGTTAGATTTTCTAGTCCGAATTTTAAGTTGAAAAGAAAATATTTTACATGTTTTAGAAATATGGAATTTCAAATATTTTATAGTATTAAAATTATAAATTTGATACAAAGATTTAAATTCTATTAAGTGAAATAAAATTATATTTGAGATTCAAAACACACCCTAATCTTATAACCATACTTACTAAGAAATTACTATAAGGCTTCCTTTAGCAAAAAGGAATTTAGATTAGTTTAAATCCAAGGGGTATTAAGCTAATATTCATCTCAGATTTATTTTTCAGGTATTAAGATTTAGACTACAAAGTAGTTTAAAGTGTGGTAAAATTTGTACGCAATATAAGCAAAAACCTCACCTAAAGTATAAAAATATTATAATTTTCAAATTATGTATTAGGCACATGCTATGTTTAGTATGATGTGAATTAAATGAATATGGCATACTATAATTATAAGTATGCCATGTTTATATGGTTGAGTATATACCATGATGTCTTGCTATCTTGTGCTACAATTATAGATGTGCCACACTTTCTCAGTATGTCATGAGTTTAGTCTATGTCATGAATTCAAGTTTATATCATGTCATTGCATCAAAACTAATAAGTTCAAAATTAAGGAATGTAAGTCTTAGATCTAACTTTGAATAAGACTTAAGTTAGAGTATGATATTATACATACTCAAATTCAGTTAAGTTAAGGTTAAGACTAATTCAAAATAAGTGTAAGGGTATCATACCAACCTCTCACAAGGGGAGGATTATGTCATGTTTTGCTTGTTCTGGTTTAAAGTTCTAGATTAATTCTCAGAATTATTAGAGACCTAGCAAACGCTAACTTTCTGTGAAATGCACGTATCGGGTACGTACACATAGGGGCCCACAAATAAGAAATATAATATGTATAATGGAAAATAAGGTATTCATAATTGAATATAATTGGACCATATCTTAATTCCATTATTGGATCATGCATCAATGCATGTCATTCATGTTTTAAAGAAATGCAAGATCTATGTTTGTATTTGTTAAGCGAAAGCTCATTAGCTACATTTATAATGTAGATAAGCGACTTATAGCTTAGTGCATGGTGGACAACATGCAGATGACGATTATGAGTAAGCAAAGGGATTATGGATACCACACGTAATATTTTCCATAAAAGATATTTTGAATTGTTATAATAAAATAATTTCAACTATACAAGATTTTATTAAGAAAATATATAAATGTTTTATGTTTAGTTATGGAAATGATGATCATGTAAGATAAAGATTTCTTGATAAGTTATTAAAAAAAAAAATTTGTCATGGAATTTCAGTACCCAAGTGTAAGTATTTATAGTAATTATAAGTAAATAGGTAATTTAAGCAGTAAAGTAATGGCTTATATAGTTGGGCCGTTACAAACACAAAGTTTTTTTTTTTTTTTTTTTAAATAAAGAGCTTCTCATAAATATATTTACATAATCTTAGAATTCAGCTTTGGTTTCCTGATCATGGCTTAGAACAAAGTTAATAACTATATATATTTGATTTTGAGTTTGATCAAAGAAAATATTAATTAGTGGAGTTTCGATCATGTCCATTTAGCCCCTTTTCTAGCCACGAAAACCTCTGGGGGATTCAATTCGATTATCTTAGACGTCTCTACGGACTTTTAGAGTAGTGTAAAAATCACCCGTACCAAGAGCCAGTATCCAATAGATAGTGTTTGGGACACTAGAAAACATTGCCGTAAAACACTAATAAATTCATACTACATATCTTTTACGTGATTACATGGATATCAGTTGCACAGAAAATATATATTTCAAGTGTTGAGATAATACTTGTGCAGTAATAAATGGATATCAGTTCTAAATTGAATTAATTATCTTAGTAACCAGGTGTTGGATTGTGGTTGAAGAAATTGCTTGGAACAATAAGAAGATGACACGAGACGACCTCCCTTGCATACGCATGCGCAATATGGTACCCTGATGCCATATATACACCTTAGAGGTGTCTGTTAGGATTACATGTAAAAAAAAAAAAAAAACACACACACACACACTCACTGACGCATCCGTAGAGCTCCCTAGACTCTCTGTCATTGGAGTTAAGAAAGTCAGAGTAAAGAGAAGAACTGATGTTCAAATTGATTCAACGGTTGCTACAAACCAATTCAATCTAAGAGAGAAAAATAGCAAGGAAGATCACAGGTAGAGAATTAGGTCAGTTATGAGGACGTTCGTGGTAGATAGAAGTGTACATTAGGAAAGCTTTTGACGCTTTTGGTTAGGAATCCATTCTCATGTGCCTTTTTTGAATTAGTTTCATGAACAAATTATTTTATTCGGAATTTTTGGAAATTTTCAGACCAGGTCGACGGTTTTATTTGTTTTTGTAGATCGACGGGTTTAGTTCTATTTAATGGCTATCTGGCAAATTTCTTCAGTTGCATTTGATCAGGGAGCATCAAGGAGAGACCACTTCTTTCATTTTCGAATTGTAGAAGACCTCCTCGATCACTATCTTCTTAAGTTTCATGGATTATGGTTCCCTTATTCAATCTTTGTGGAATAGAAGATTTTGTCTCCTTTTCATCTAGACTACGAAGATATATCGATTTTTCAAGTCAAAAATGGAATATCTGGACTATTCAGCAGACCCCTCAGTTGTATGCTGAAATCTATAGGCAGCTTCTTCGTGTGCGGAAATCTAGCATTTAGGGCATGTTTACCAAATCATAAAAGAATGTAATAGAAAAGTTAATTGGATTGGAAAGTAAAATAATGGAACAAAAAGGAGGATCATTGATTCTCTTTCTAGTATTTACTTGCCAATTGAATGGTGTAAAGGGAAACAATTTCATTCCATTTGTAGTGTTTACTAAACTTCTGTTTTGTTTGGCATTTCAACTCAACTCCGATTAAACTGTATTTTTTCATCTCAATTTTTGTCTTTTTCTGAAAAGTCAACAAAAAAATATAACTAGTTTTTAAAAAGTCAACAAACTCTAATTTAAAATTTTCATCTCCTACTAGTGAACCAAACACAAGCTTATTAGTAATGTTAACCTTATGAATGTAATTACTAAAATATTCTTTTACACAATGAACAAAAAATACATTAGCACATTAGAACTTATTGATGATATATGAGTAAATTTAATATGTATTCCCTTTGACAAGGGATCAATACCAAGGGGATATAAGGATTGGCATTCCCTTCTTCATTCTCTATATTATCTAGAGTCCAAAATAATTTTATTCCCTATTTTTGTAAGTAAGCACATGGTTAAGTGAGAAAGTAAATGATTACCCACTTTTCCTTTCCCTTTAACACAAAGTAAACATGCCGTTACTTTGGCAACAAACGTATGGTCTCCAGTTGACTCTCTCCCATCCGTTTGGTCACTTGGTAGTGGACATCCTTTAACACAAAGTAAACATGCCACTATTTGGTAACAAACTTATGGTCTCCAGTTGACTCTCTCTCATCAGTTTGGCCACTTGGTAGTGGACGTCTTGCGTTCTTGTACTTTCTTCAATCATGTTCAGGCTTTCTTTTTCTTTTTCTTTTTTTTCTTTTCGGTTTTGGGTGAGGAACTTTATTTTCTATTGGATTGTCTATTTATTATTAGGTTTTTCCGACTGAGTTTCATTAGTAAGGTTTTTAACGAGTCCAGGTCTACTTTGGGAACTAATTTTCGATTGAGAAGTATTTTCAACTTATCCTTTTGGCATCCATTTCTGCTAGTGATTATATGTTTTCTTTTTCTTAATAGTTATAGGTTTTATTTTTCTTAACGGTTATCCCCGGGATTGTATTTTATTTGCTTTCCCTTCTTTTCAGAACTTTATTTTTCTTTTATTTTAATTTTTCAATAAAATTGAGTTCTAAATTTGGTGATGAGATGACTAAACAGTGTCAATCTAGGGAATAGCGTTGATACTAGTTGCTTGCCACTCATGTTAAAAAAAAACAAAAAAACAAAAAAAAAAAAAAAAACAAGTGGGAAATATGATTTTTTTTTTTTTTTTTTTTGGGGTATGTGTGGTAAATATGATTTCGAATACTATTATTGATGTTAAATATATATGGGCAACAAAATCGTAAGATTCGTAAACAAATTAATAATAATAATAATTGAAGAGTACCAATTAGGTAATAATATTGCATATAGATTTGGAGGCTATACAACATATTTATAAGTAGATATATTTGTATATATGGTTTAGGATTGAAATTAATCTTTGTGTCATTATCCTATTTATACGTTTGAAGTTAAGTTGTCTTAATTTGTTTCCAAACTTGCGAAAAAAGTTTTGTCAACGGCGCCTAGCTAGCTAGCTGCCACAGATATCAACGACCATGACAACTTCAAAACGTTACTATTTTTATCTATATATCACATACATAACACCCAAAAATTAAAAGGTGTGCAAAAAATTAATAATTAAAGTTTGGTGGCAAATTAATTTAGAAAATCTTGGTGGCCACACTTGCAACCGCGTCATCTTTACCTTTCGTATGGATTAAAATATTACCATTTGGGAAAGTATTAGTTAAGCCAAGAAAAATTCTATAACAAAATGTCGTCCTCAGAAATATTTATAAATAAATTTCGTGCAGAATGAAGATAACAAACACATATTATTTAGTTATATATTTAAATGTGTCATATGTATTTCCATATATATAATATTATGACGGAGCACTTTTCTCCAATTGGAAGACATACCTGCTTTACCGCCAATCATTTTTCCAAGTGTCACGGAAAGTTACGAAATAATTTAGAAATACCACCACTCTGGGTCAAATCAATATCAATAATTAGCGTAATGATTCAGTGGAAGAGAGAAAATTACAATAAATAATTAGAACTACTTGATCAGTGTCCGAAACAAAAGGAAATATAATAGGTTGAATGTTTCTCTTCAACCATGATGATTAGTACTGATAATGTTATGTTGAATACTATAGTGGAACAGAACAATTCTGGCACATACATTCAATTAAGCCAAATCAATACATTGGATTTGGAGTTTCAGTTTATAAATTAATTAATCCATTGTTAAGAATTACAAGGCTTAATTTTACATAATGCCAAGAGATATAAAATTAGAAAAGAAAATAAATGAAAATTGGTTCGTCCTGAATATGTGAGAACTGCATACATCCATTTTTAACTACTGCATTAATTTATTATGATGATCAAGAAGCTTATGAGAGATAATTACATATTTCTCACTCTCTATATGTTTCTTTCCCCTCTAAGCTCTATGAAAGTGGACTAACGAAGACACCCTCTACTTATGAAGAGAAAACTGCGAAGGTTGATCTTACCAACCCACAGAACGAAGAATGTCACATATTGTACGTCTTTTCGTCAAGACCATAATTAGGCTCTACATGAATTTGGTCATAACTGTTAGGAATTACAGTAATACTTGATTTCACAATATTTAAAGGTAGAAGCAAATCTTTATCTCATAAGCGATTGCAACGTCAATCTTGGAATAAATTATATAGGAACTGGCTGATGATTAAGTCGGTGCTGCCGTTGAAGTGCTTTTCTATGTTCAATTTTCGAGTCATAGGTTTCGAGAAAAAACTTGGATTAGTTAAAATGTGTGGTCCTAATTATTAAATTTTACTTCGACTTTACAGTCGGAACGTTTTTCTATGGTGCAAACAAAATATATATATATATATATATATATATATATATATTCCCTTTGCACCAGAAGCCAATCAGTTTCTGATCTGAATGACATTTCTTTATGCAAATTTAGGATACCAACTCATACACGCTGTTCTTCGCTGGATAATTTTCGGCTTACATACGCGCAAGGAGGGAAATATATATAAATAGTATGTATATATCAATATAAATATAAAGCAAAAAATACTTCTTTTAATACTCCGTTGAAGTTATCGATTAATTAGCTCTATGGTCACGCAATCTTGCTGTCTTTATCTCTCTCTCTTTTTACTTTTCATTTATTATTATTATTATTATTATTATTGTACTAGAAGAATCTTACTGTCTCTTTCTCTTCTCTATATATAAAAATATGTACAAGATACAAATATGTATATATATATAGGGGCACGTTCTTAATTAGAAGCCACGAGTTAATCATTCAGAATTTTCTTTCCTCCATTTCCTTCACATCTCTGTGCTAGGTCTCTTGAACATGGCAATTAGATCATCATTTGCGTTATTGCTAGCATTTTCTTTAGCCCTTTTAGCCTCTTCCCAAGTTTCCTCTGCCGCCATAGTGAAGCATTCTTTATATGTAATTCGCTTGCCCTGTGCTCATTATCCCCATATTTTGTTTTTGTTTTTTGTTTATGTTTTTTGTTTTTTGTTTTTTTGTTTTTTTTTGTTTGTTGTTTTCCTTTCTTCTTTGGTTTCCTTAAACCTAATTATTGCAAGTTCTCGATTTGTCTTACTATTTTAGCAGCTGTCCACAGACATGATCATATGCGTTTTTTAACTCTTTCAAGTACTCTTTATAAATGCAGCAACCTTTTCCTCATTTCACCAAAAGTTTTATGCATTTTGACGCTAGCTCTACATTCTCGTCATTTATTCAAAAAAACTAGTAGTACTTCTCCAAACATTATACCCTTACAATATTTGTTCTTACTCATGTTTCACGACACATACATATATATATATATATATATATATTTATATAAGCGTAGGTAATATACAGAAACGCATGTTTTAATTCTTATATCTACTTTGTAAGGCAATTTTTGACTGCTAAGCGAAGAACCATCGATGGAAATAATGGATTCGTAGTATTTTTCCTTTTCACAAGTAGGGTTTCGGGAGCTTAAATGTTAACTTGATGATTGTACTAAATTTTTGGTTTCTATTTGGTTCAATCAGGTGAAAAACCTAACCGTCAACAAAATTTGCAAAGAGCAAGTCATAATCGCAGCAAATGGAACCCTGCCGGGCCCGATAATAAGCGTACATGAAGGCGATACCCTTGTCGTCGAGGTCTTGAACCAGTCACCATACAACATCACCATTCACTGGTAACTGACCAACATCTTTTAATTTGATTCATATATTGATGGTTTTAATGTTAGGTTAAATCCTTATTATTAGGTTTAATAATATAAATAGCCACTAAATAATACATCACGTATCAGGTTGGCCCATGATTTTAGTTATGATTATAGTTAAAGTTCTTAGTATTTTTTTCGTTCTGTTTTGGTTTAATTAGTTAATTTATTTTTCCTGAGCAGGCATGGAGTGTTTCAGCTTTTATCTGGATGGGCTGATGGACCTGAATATGCGACTCAATGTCCTATAAGTCCCGGCCATGGCTATACCTACAGATTCAGCATCACTGGCCAAGAGGGCACCCTTTGGTGGCATGCCCACTCCACCTGGCTCCGAGCAACCGTCCACGGAGCTCTCATCATTCATCCAAGAATCGACCCACTCGGCCGATCCTTATACCCATTTCCCATACCCGAGAAAGATGTACCCATTTTACTCGGTATGTGGCATTCACATGTGCTTCGAAATTCTCAGTTAACATAATTTAGTGAATTAAAACGATTGAAAGGTATATAACTGGTGGTTACATGCATAGTCAGACAAAAATAAACTCACACCTCTGCCTCTAATATTGAGATATTGACCCTAATACCTTTTCGTAACGCATCACGCTTAACATGTTATTTTTTAAGTACCCTTTATCACTATTTACCTTTGACAATAATATTGAGCATTTTTGCACAGAAAGGATTTACATATAGCAATACTATACACTATTACTTTTAATAATATCGCTTGAAGGATTTACATGGATATGTGTGTTACAATTCCAGGGGAGTGGTGGAATGGTAATGTGGTCGATATTGAGGAGAAGGGATTTGCTAGCGGTGGAGTTCCTAACAATTCTGATGCTTACACCATCAATGGAAAACCTGGCGATCTCTACCCTTGCTCTAAAAATGGTAATGTATTATGCAGATCTCATAACTAAAATTTCGATCATCACAATATGAGAACTAACTTTATCTTTTATTATAAACATTGACTTTGAGCTTAGCTCAATCAGAATCTTCATAAATCTTGAGGACGTGTTTGTTTTATAGATTTGAATTCAAAAATTGTTTTAAAGAGTATACTATTAAAAGAAAATAGAATCGTGTTCCAATCTACAAAAACAAATTGATCCTTCGATATCTAAAATATTCAAAATTTCTTCCCTTAACAAAAAATAAATGAACGTTGCACCGCAAAACCTTAAAAAGAAAGGGGAAAAAAAAAAAGAGAGACAAAATGGGTAATCAGAAATTAAACTATAAGCCTATAAGAATACTTGATGGAAAAAGTTTGTTATAAATGTTAACAGATATGTACACACTGGAGGTCGTGCGAGGCAAGACTTACATGCTGCGTATAATCAACGCTGCACTCAATAGCCAGCTGTTCTTCAAAATAGCCAATCACTATATGAAAGTTGTCGCAGTCGATGCCGTCTACACAAACCCCTATGTGACCAACGTGGTTGTCGTCGCTCCCGGTCAAACTACCGACGTTCTCCTCACCGCCAACCAGCCAATAGGCTCTTACTACATGGCGGCTCATCCGTACTTTAGCGCTGTCGGAGTGCCATTCGTCGACACGACCACGAGGGGCATTATTGTCTATCAGGGGTCGACATCAGTAGCAGCACCACTGATGCCAGTCCTACCCGCTTTCAACGACACCCCTACAGCCCACAAGTTCTTTAGCAACCTGACCGCGCTGATCGGAGGGCCCCACTGGGTCCCGGTCCCCCGCCAAGTGGACGAGCACATGTTCATCACCGTGGGGCTAAATCTCGACCATTGCGGAGCAAACAGCACGTGTGTAGGCCCGTTTGGGCAGAGATTGTCTGCGTGCATGAACAACCAATCCTTCGTGTTCCCCAAGACTTTGTCGATGCTACAAGCGTTCTTTGATGGCACGAGTGGAATCTACACCACTGATTTCCCTGACAATCCTCCACTGGTGTTTGACTACACAAACTCGAGCCTTAGCTTTAACCAAGCACTGCTTTTCGCGCCAAAAGGGACCAAGGTGAAGAAATTGAGGTACAATTCGGTTGTGGAGATTGTGCTTCAGAACACAGCTCTCATAGGGATTGAAAACCATCCTATTCATCTCCACGGTTTCAACTTCCACGTCTTGGCTCAAGGCTTCGGCAATTACGACAACACTAAGGATCGCCAGAAATTCAACCTCGTTAACCCGCAAAGTCGGAACACGATTGCCGTGCCTGTCGGCGGTTGGGCTGTTATCAGATTCCAATCTAATAATCCAGGTTAGTTTTGTAATAATATATTTTCTCTTCTAATTTTTCAGAATAGTTTTGTTTAGATTATGTTGACCTTATTTATATTTCTTGATTTTCATTATTTCTCAATTGAACTCTCTCTTTTTAGAAACTACAAATCTTCAATTTTAAATCCTTGTTTTAATTCTGTCCCTCACACACTTTGCGGATAAAAAATAAAAAGGTTATAAAAAATATGCTCTTAACAAAACGGAATTTATTTTTCAAATTTTTTTCTTGAAAATTCTCGTGAAAATTAATTTAAACAATTACAGAACATAAATTTCAAGATCCTATTTTTAAAACTTTATTTGTTATACGGATTTAATGCTTAATTTTTGAACATTTAAAATATATTTCATAATCTATTCAAATGTATTTTTGGCGTTTTACCTCCATATTTTCATTCACAAATTTTGTGAGTCATGATATTGAAATAAGTTTTTCCAATCCAAATGATACTTTGTAGTTTTCAAAATCATTGAATAAATTGATACATAAGTAAAACCAAGTGGTATAATTTCTTTAAACTAAGGATCAGGTTTTTTTTTTTTTTTTTTTTTGTGTGGAAGACTAACGATCAAGTTATAATGCATCAGAAATGCCAGCCTTATATTGTTTTCTAATTTCTTTAATTATCTTTTTTCTTGTTTTAATTTCCCACTACTACTAAGGTTTGTTTTACTTAGGTCTATTGTAAAATATATTGATTTTTAAAAGCACGGTTTTGATTGTCCCTTCAAGCATCAGATTTTGCTTATTCATGCGTTCAATAGAGTTTTTTGTATTCCTGTCTTGGGTTATTTCTTCGGAAGTTTTATTTTTGAGATTTGAAAAAACAATAGCGTTTAGTACTCTCGGATGGGATTGTTGGTGGGTGCCAATCTAATATTCGAGCAGTAAAACCTTAATACTAGCTAATCACTCTCGGCATCTATATGTAATAAAAAAAAGATTTTTTAATTATTATTTTTTCAACAAAAGAATAAAGCACTCTCATACAGTGCATAGTTATTGATATATAATATTACTCGTTTTCAGTGGCACATCCATTATTTTATTTCAGTGGGCTACATATAAAGATACTATTCAAAGTAAAATGATCATCTTATACAGACAAATTTTTTTTTATATTGATCAATATAAAATTATAATTATCAGAGTGACTATAAGTCTTTGAAGTTCATCTTAATAATATTAAGATTATCATCCGATGTAGATCATGCTCAACACAATGTCTAGTGTCAACGCCTTACAAAATATATATATATATATTATATATAAATATATGTATATATATTTTAGTTTGATATTACAACTCACGCTTATAGGATTAGTCTAATCCACGTCAAAATATTTTATACGCAAATTATTAAAAAATTTAAAATTAAAAAAAATTATTGTACATATATGTTTTTAACCCATTTTTTAACTCAAATTACGTGAGATGTGCAAGTTCTCATTTAATGTTATAAGCATTCTAATTGTAATTGTAATCAATCTTTTTTTAAGAAAGGAATTAATGTAACTAATCTCATAACAGTGTGTGGTTTAATAGTTTAATAATAATTATTATTATAATATATTTACATCCTTCATGATGTGGAATTCAAACTGACCCGGCCTCTCCTGTCAAAAAAGTAAATAGATAAATTAATAATACTAATTCATGGTGAAAAAAAGAAGTTAATTAAAATGCAATTTCAACACGAGACTGAAATAATATGTATGTATATCGCGCATGCATATATATATATATAGATATATATTTATATAGTGTACGTGGTACACATCAGTTATATTTTCATGGGTTATATATCCAATAATCTAAACCGTACAGGTATATGGCTGATGCACTGCCATCTCGACGTTCACTTGCCGATGGGATTGGCTATGGCTTTTGAGGTTGAGAATGGACCCACTCGGAGCTCAACACTTCCTCCACCACCGTCTGATCTCCCAAAATGTTTTTAGATGACTAAAGATGGTACATTAATGACCCAAGAGGACAAGAAACAATCACTGGTTTCTCAAGTGTTACAAGTTTTCTTTAATCGTCATATTTGTTTGCTTTTCAATATTTTTTATTTATTTGATTGAGGAAATAAAACGTAATAACATGTGTTTTGTCGCTTTTCTTCCATTCCATAAAAATTATCAGTTTGGTGTATTTTGTTGACGTCAAAGGAAAAAATGAAAAAAAAAAAAAAAGTTTGTATCTTTCTGTAATTCAGCCATAGTTCTTTTCCATCGACGAATTATTATTTTTCCTTTTATTAGTTCCAAAATTATAATGTCGAAGAAATTACATTTAGACATACTTTAAATCTAAAAGTGTTTAATTTAATGTTAAACGTAAACTTACTGAGAGCGGAACTACTGAAGGAGGAAAAAAAAAATGGCGAAAATAATTTGAAATTGAAGAAAACGTCATGCATAACAAATCCACATAGTCTCAATTTACAATAAATAAAGAAGTATTTACATAAAAAGGTTCATTTTCACTCATCCCTTTTAAAATATGAACACTTTTAAACTTATTTAAAACATTGAACAAAATTTAAATTTCATTTATTATTTGTTCCAAGTTTACCCTTATTGTTTTTTCAGGAATGAAAATCTACTTAAACATTTAAGGAATAACAATTTCATAAATTTTATTATCAATCTAATTTAAATATTAAGTTTAAATTGATCACTTATTTTAGGCTATTTTTATGTGAGGAAGTTTTTTTTTTTTCCTTAAATGATGCTAGTGTTTAAAAAAAAAAAAAACTTTTATATGTTTTGGCCATTAAGATTGATATATTATTATTACTATTATTAATATTTTTACATTCAGATAACTTCTTCTTTGTTTTAAGAAAAGAAAATTTGATTACTTTTCCTTAAATTGAATACTTTTTTTCCTCAAATTGATTACTTTATTATTATTATTATTGTGTGTGTTTCCTTCATCAGTTTTGTCCATCATTAGTTTTTATTTTGGATTGGTTTTTTATGTTTATTAGTTTGACGTTGTGGTCATTACGATTATGACTCTGTCATTTTAATGATTACTTTTCTTCATATAATTTTTTTACGATATGGAACATATCATTATGTCTCTCAATTAGTAGCAATATGGTCATCGTCTATATGGTAATGATCGTGTTACTCTATAGAAGAACTTCAAATAGTCTAGGTTTAATCGCTTTTTGGATCACTTCCTTATTGATAATGTCAAAAAAAAAAAAAAAAAAAGTTCACAAAACAGAGTTTCGTAACATATTGATCTCATCAATATGATATTTACAACAAATATAAAAAATCAACAACAAACAATAAAAAGATGTACATAAAAAATAAATTATAATCAGTAAAAGAATAGGAGTTCAAATACGCAAATATAAAATGAGAATGTTTAAAAGATTGTTAAATTTCTATTTTGAGTTTTTCTAAGGACAAAATCGACCTTTTTTTTTGTTTCTTAAATTAGATTTAAATATATTTTTATCAACACAACATGACTATTTTTTTCTTTAATTTTGTAAATAATTTTTTAAGACATTGTTTAAAAACTTGATGCTAAAATACTCCCTAGCAAATTCGTACATTTTGCAACGAAAATTTGGTACGGAAAGAGACAATTGGTGACCTAACACTTAATTTTGCTGGCGGAATGCACATTTCTACAACTAAATAAATGTTTTGGTAGTGGAATGTCCAAAATTTTAGGCCGGCTCACATACTAATAACATCATATCTTACTCAAATGACGTGTTTAAATAAAAATTGTAACTTGTTTTCATTTTTGTTGAATGAATAGTAACTAAATGGTGAATTCATAATTATTATAGTTTATTTTTAAATGTCTTTAAACAAAATATGTATCTCCAAACAAATTTTAGTTAAACAAATGTATTTTTCAAAGAAAAGATGAATTTGTTTTTCAAAAATAAACAATAATTATACGGTTTGAACAGCTTAACTTTCTGTTACTAAATAAAAACGCGGGTAGCCAATTCAAATACATCCGCGACCAATCTTTGGCAGCAGAAAGTCATTTTAAAAGATAGCCAATATTTTGGCTACCAAAATTAAAATTTGAGAGCAGAAAAACTTTAAAATCAAATTATCACGAGAGTCTTTCACGATATCTCTTCCCCCTCACTGTCTCTCTAACCTAGTGTCCCTCAGCCGCAGTTTGCAACCCCCAGCCGTCGAATCAACGCCCATATGCCTCCTCTCTCTCTCTCTCTCTCTCTCTCTCTCTCTCAAAATCTGAACTCGATGCCGTTCGTCGCTGCTATTAGCCCCCGTCTGAAGTCGACGTCTTTCGCTGCCTCCCGAAGTCAATCATTTCGTGATTGTGTGAGGAATGGGAGCATAGAATGCTCAAAAGAATCTTAATAGGAAAGCTGTTTCTGACTTTTGGTGCATGATTTTGCTTTCTATTATGTTCCTTCTATTATTGAAGAAAATTAAAGAGGACGAGTTTTGCTTTCTATTATGTTCCTTCAATCGTGAGTCATTATTGAAAAGTAGATTGTGCGATTAGTTTGTTTTGGAATACGAACGTAGAGAATCAAATGCGTGTGTAAGAAAGGGAGGTGCAGATGAAAAGACAAATGAGTTAATCCAACAACTTAATTTGTCTCAGATAATCTATATATATATATATATATATATATAATTTTTTTTTTTTTCCGGAAGATAAGAGGGATTGCCACCGCCACCTTCAGCTCTGGTGTCTTGGAAATTTCTTTGTTGGATTACGATATGTTTATTATTAAATGTGTAATATAGATTCTGCTGTGTGCTATGGATTGTTAAATGTTTTTAGAGATTTCGATCCTTTCTAATTAATATGTAACATATTTTTTTCATGTTAAGTATTATTTCATATAAACTTTTAGTAATACTAGTAGAGATTGGCACGTGCTAGTTGTGCTAGTTGTGTGAACAATTCCCAGCAATTGAACTCTCAGAAAGAAATATGGTCTATAAATTAAATTCATGTGTAGTTATATGTATAAGCAATAAATTCGGGTAACATAAATTATTACTATATACTAAAAGAAAGGGCTTGGTTACTATTCTTTTTACAGTGTGCTCACATTTTTGCCCCTATTTTGTAGTTGCTTTTTTCCATTTCTACAATGTCCAGACCGTTTTACCATTATTTTTTGGGTATAAAGACAGTTTTGCCCTTCGATTGTGATTCATTTTTTTAGTGATAGTGGTGTGATGATTTAGCCCTTTGCTTTTACAGTGCATAGACATTTCGCCCTTCAATTAAATTTGTTTTCTTAGGGAGCTAATGTACGTTTGAATGAATTTGCCCTTCAAAATTAGTTAATGATGTGTTGTGTGTGCACAATGTTTGGACAAATTTGCCCTTCAAAATTAGTATATGGTATGTTGTGTGTGCAGTGTTTGGACGATTCTACCCTTACAACCCTAGAATGTCTTCTCTCTCTCTTTCTCGAATGTTCATTTCATATATATATATATATATATATATATATTTTTTTTACTCTCTCTACCTTGCCTACGCTCTGCATTGTTCATATTCTCTTTTTTCATATCTCTCTTTCTTCACCTCTTTTCTGCACTGTTCATGCTTTCTTCTTTTCTAATGCTAATATGTTTTTGGTTTCTCTATTTGGTTTAAAGCTTTTTTGTTCTGAATTTTTTTCTTTTCCTGATCTCTCCTTTGTATTGTTTGTATTTTTTCCTAACCCTAAGTGTTTGTTTTCTCATCTTCTACTGTACATTGATATTCTTTTCTTTTTTTTTTTAATCCTAAATTTTAAAGATCAGATTCGGATCCATTATTGCATTGTGTTTTTAGCCACTTTGGCTTTTTCTTATTTTTAAACAATTTTTGAATTTAAATTTTCAATCTTTATTTCCATTTTCTTTTTGTTTTTTTTTTTTAATAATTTTATTTTTTTAGGCTTTGGCATGTATATAATCTGATAAAAATTTCGTCTTTTTTTTGGGTTTTTTTTAAACAGTAAACAAAGGAAAAAATGTGATCTATTTTTTATTTTGTTATAATTTTTTCATTGGGGTTAGTATTTTTCCCTTTATTTCGAGTCTAAAGATTTTTTTTATTTTTTTTGACTTTATTTTTGTTTTTTTTTTCTCTATATGGGTATGACTCGAGAAGAGTTTTTCATTTTTTCTGCTTTGGTTTTCGTTATTATTATTGTTATTACTTATAACTATCGTCATTATCATTTTACAGTTTCAATATTAGGAGAAATTTTGGGAAGAAATGAAGACTGAAAAAATAGAAGAAAAAATGGTTGTAATAATAATGATTCAAGATAATTGTACTGGGACTACGAAGAGAAATATTGAAGACCTCTTTTATGTTTTCCCTGTATTACATTTTTTGGTTTTTCAATTTTCCCACCCCGAGTAATATTTGATTCATTTTATTATTATTATTATTATCATTTGTTACTGTGTTTATGATTGCATGTCGTTTAGGAAGTTTATGGTTTGGTTTTTAAATCATAGGTTTTTTTTTTTTTTTTTGTTATTTCATTATTATTGTTATTTTGAATTTTATTATGTTGTATGTGTGATTTTGTTTTATGTACAGATTGTGTTGTTTAGTTATGTTTGAATAAATAGTTAAACTATTTGATTGTCTAGGTCTGTCAGTATTTCATGTTACTAATCATTCGTAGTTTTTGTACTAAAGCATGTTGTTGTGTTTCTGTTGGTTTTGTAACTGAATTAATGCTTTTAAATTAGGATTCTTTGATTTGTCATTTTCTTATTTGTTAATTTTTTGTAGATGTAGCTCTGTTTTATGTAAAAATTGTGTTCTTTATTTCCATGATTTGAATGAGTTATTTGACTTTTTGATTCTTTAAATTTCTAAAGTTTTCATGTTATTTGTTCTTTGCACCTTTTAAACTGATATATCTTGCTTTGTTTTTGCTTATCTATCACAGACATTTAATGTTTCTGAAATACTTTTTCTCATCTATAACTCTGTTACTCACTAAAATATCTCCATTTTTGACGAGATATTATCGGTTTTATTGGATTTTCATATTACTTAGTCACCGCTACACCAATTTTTACAATTTTTTATTATTTAGGTTTTCAGATATTCCATTTTGCTTCATATTTGTAGTTTTTGTGCTGAGATTGTCTGCTGTGTTTTTGTTGATCTATCCCTGTTATTTAATGAATTGAACACCAACAAGTTTAATCATATGTTAAGCTCATGGAAGCACTCTTGCAGAAAGATCATCATTTATAGAGAAACAACATATTATTTTCGTGCAAATCATCGAACACCTACTAAATTCTCAAAAAGTAACGATCCAAGATGACAAAAACAACTCAATTATCAAATTCCACCTAGTTCACAGCAAAGATATTGCATTGATCTTCTCTCAGACATTTCAACAAATACCAAAAATGATGTATGAATAATATTACTATTAGCTTGTTTTGTTTTGTTTTGTTTTTTTTTTTTTTTTTGTTAAAGTTTTGTTATTTTATTTAAGTGTCGTTTCTTTGTTTTAATATCGTTTTAGTTATTGTTAGTATCGTTTTAGTTATTGTTAGTAAAGCTGTATAAGTCGCAAGAGGAAGTGTAATGGACCATTATTGAATATTGAAATCAGAGTATTAGTTTTTCCTCTCCATTTTGGGGTATTCCTTTCCATTTTGGAAGTTTCCCTTTGGCCATGCATTTGGCTTGAGTTCTTCCCAATTCCACTGCATTATTTGGTATCAGAGCCCTCGGTTATTCCCATGAGGTACGGTAACCCTAGTCGGCAATTGGAGCTCCTTCGACAGCGATGAGTGTGAAGTGAAGGCCTTCGAGAGCTCCAATGGAACAGAGTTGAAGATTTATACTACCGGAGTTGCGGATCTCGCCGGGGGAGTGCCCACCAACGGACGCGTTCTCCACCACCCACTCACAGGTATATCCTCATTCCCCACCTTCGTCTTCTTTACGGACCCACCGCCATCACTCCTTTCCATCTCCACCACCTCCATCTTCCCCAGAGAACCACCCCCACCGTGACTTTTTCAACCATCATTACTAACAAAATTACAAACCTACAAGGCTTTCTACATCCATGGTCTTCAAACAACCTACAACACAAACTCAGATGTCACAGAGGAGCACATATTCAAATATCAGATCTGGAGCTACGAGGCTCGTAAGATCTTCTTCACTAGCAATGTAGGGCGGAGATGGGCGCACGAAATCTCGCCTTGGAGGAGTGGGATTTCAATGATGCTTGTGGTGCAGCAAAACGCGCTACGGATCATCGTTATCGGAAGCAACACAATCTATCCGTACTCCAAGGTGGCGCGAGCGTCACAATTTTGTTCGAGAGCCATCGTAACTTGGGTGGCGCGTCAGATCTGAGTCGTCGGAGACTCTCGGGTCTGGCGCTGCACTCCTGTGATTTATGGTACTCGGGTCCATCAAAGAACCTCCACGACCCAGCCGGCGCACGAAATCTCATTTTTGACGGAGAAGCATAGCGGCGGCGGCAGCTCGTGCCTCTCAGGTCCGATACCGATGAGTCGCACTGCACACGAGCTTGGATTGTTGCCGGTGCCGACACTCACCATCCCACATGAACAAGGGGAGGCGGAAGAAAAACAAACTGTTTCCCAATCAGGTATCGAACTCCTACTCCACTCCTTCGAAGCCCAACAATATTCCCAAGCCCAAAGGTGTTCCAAAACCCATTTCCAATATCAGATCCAATTGTCATAAGCCCAACCGAATTTCTGAAGCTAATAACTACTGTCATGTGAATTCGATCTCTAATTTTCAGCAAAAGCCGACTCTACCCAAAAACCAAACCACAACCCTCAGCGATATGATGAAATTTGCATCTGCATGGCTTGAATTTGAGGAAAACAAAAACTTCTGCGATATCTTAGAAGATAGATTTATTACTTGTTGGAAAAATGATCAAGAGGTTCTTGTGAAACATTTTAATGTGGTTAAGTTTGAAAATATGGAGGATCAAATTTGTCCGACAGCACATAGTGTACCAACAACTTCAGTTGCTGAAGTAAATGTATCAATTGGCGAACAACTTGAAAAGATGACAAATGAGGGCAATATATTTGTAGATTTGGAAGTAAAACCTCTAATTTTTGTTGTTCAGCTTGTTGGAATAGTTAGGTTGGAGGGCATTAAAGCCAAGGGATCAAGGCGAGAGCATTAAAACCAAGGGATCAAGGCATCGTCAACGGTGAATATTTTTGGTATTTACAGCATCCTGTTGGAAGGTTGTTTTGGGACATTTGTGGATTTGGGATGAGTTACGAAGAGACTTCTCAGGGTCTATCACTCCTACAAGATGAATAAGATTGTTCTCTTTGTCAACTTTTCAGAGCTTTTTTCGTTCCTCATTTTTGCTAGCCATGTCACTTGTTACATGATTTTCCTTTCCATGTGCTTTAGCAGAACTCGAGGTCGAGTTCTTTTCAAAGAAGAGTTGAGCTGATGTAGGAATAATATTACTAGTACCTTGTTTTGCTATTTTTATTATTTTTGTTAAAGTTTTGTTATTTCATTTAAGTGTCGTTTCTTTGTTTTAGTGTCATTTTGGTTATTGTTAGTAAGGCTATATAAGCCCAAGGAAAGAAGTATAATGGACCATTATTGAATATTGAAATCAGAGTATGGTTTCCCCTTTGGCCATGGATTTGACTTGAGTTGCAAATGGGAAATGCGTAATCAATTTCTTTAAACACCACCCCATTATCAGACTCAAAAATCTATCCCAAATATTATCCGTTTAGACCCTTACTTCGAGGAGTCATTTACGAATCCGTAGACATACCTAATGGATGGACTCAGACACTTCTTCAAGGCGCAAGCCACACAGGCCGCCTCCCAAGTTTAAGTATACTCCTGCATCATTCTCCCCCTCCTTAGAAAAATGCCCCCTGCAGGGCGTAGCCATGAGGACTTGAACTTGGGATCTCCTGCTCTGATACTAACTGATATAGGAGTGACACAACAATTCCTCCCAAAAGTTGCAACTGATAGGAGAGACGTAATCAACTCTTTTAAACATCACCAATTATCAAACTAAGGAATCCACCCCAAACACTATCCGCTTGGGCCCTTATTTCAAGGAGTCCCTTACGAATCCATAGGCGCACTTAACGGATAGGCTTATGCAATTCTTTGAGGCCCAAATCACATAGGCCGCCTTCCAAGTTCAAGTATGCTTACGCATCAAAAAATGCATAATATCATATATCATTCATCATTTTAACAAACAAATAAATTACAACAATCGGAAAACATATCATTCAACAAAACTGAGATTAACAAACGACCAATTTCAATGCTCAAACATGCATAAAAACCAAAAACTGTACATTGGTCTTCTCTCAGACATTTCAACAAACACTGAATGGGCATAAGAACATATGTCGTCCAACATTTCAGGAAAAATAAATAAATAAACCAATAAATCACAACCACCGGAAATTATATCGTTCAACGAAACGGAGATGAACAAGCAACCAAATTCAGTACTTTTTTTTTTTTTTTTTAAGGAAGCAAATTCAATACTCAATCATGCATTAAATAAAACCAAATAAAAGAAATTATAGCAAAGATCCAAAAAAAAAGAAAAAGAAAAAAGAGATCTATGAACACTAAGAAAGAAGAAAAGGGACAAACCTTCGAACAAAAGAATCACAACAAATTTCTATTAAGGAATTAGAGAAGGGAAAATTAAAAACTTACAGCATCAACAAGATGAGAGTTGAAAGTTCCTCTGATAACTTCTTGAAACATACCACCGTCTTACGTATTGTCATGCTCGTGAATCATAAAGAATTAATTGAAAGACAAAACCGACCTAGAACTTCTTCAAACTCTGGATATTTTTGCTTGTGCTTCAAGGTAGCCAATCAAATTTGTTTCATTCTCAACCACAATTCAGAAGCATGAAATACTTCCAATCACACTTTTTCTTCACTACCGAGATAAATCGAATGAGACAAAGATGTAAAAACCAAAAAGACAATTAAGAATAAGAAGGAGAAAAGAAAAAGGATCTAAATGGAAAGCAAAATCAAAACACAGCTGCCTGTTTTAACACACTTCTATTTTGTAATATATGGCATGATTCCCCAAATAAATAAATAAATATATATATATATAGCAGATGATTCCAAATATGACTGCTACCAAAATAATTGGTAGCTAAAACTGTTGTTAATACCTTCTACCACCAAAAAAAAATTTTGATTGCTAAAACATTCGCTACCAAAATCATGTTTTTCAGCAACCATGTACTAGTCTGATCAGAAAGCAAAACTTTTTGCTGCCAAAACAAATCCGCTACCAAATTCTAATTTCTTGCAGTGATTATGCAACCAAAACTTTAGTCCCTAAATTTCATACTCTTTGCTACCAAGTACATTTTTCTATTGAATATTTGATCACTGAATCTCGTACATTTTGCTGCCAAATACATTTTGTTACTGAAATATTTGGTCCCTAAATCTCATACTTTTCACTATCAAATACCTTTTGTTACCGAATATTTGATCATCAAATCTCGTACATTTTGCTATCGTATATATTTTGTTACCGAAAAAAAATTTGGAAGCAACAACTTGTGACTACCAAAATTTAGTAACTAATACTTTTTGCTACCAACTCTTTACTACCAGATTATTTTGGTGGCAAAAAATTCAAATTCTTTTAGTGACTTGCACATTATAGCCTTAGAAGTACATTGCTGATCATTTTTACTAAATTTCAATTCAAATTCCTTTTAATATTTAAGTTCAAGTTTAAATTATAATTGAATTATGTTCAAGTTTCAAAGGAATTTGACTTACCAAAAAAAAAAAGTTACAAAGGAATTTGTATTGTAATTAAGTAAAAAAATCAGTAATGCCCTTTCTGGACTATAATAATAACAGATTTGGATAAAAAGGACTAAAAGTGTCACAAATTATTATTTCAAGCGATTGATTATCAAAAAAAAATTAGGGACTAAATTGTCAAATTTAAAAAACTTTGGGTTGTCTATATATAATAAAAACCCACAAAGAAAAAGGAGACTTCAAATTATTATAGGGAAAGGTTACGGTAGAGACCCTCTGAGGGTCTCTACCGGTAAATACCTTTTTTGGACCGTTAAGATTTAATCGAACGGTTCAAATGTTGATTGTGTACGATATTCATCATGCACCTAACCTCACACAATCATTCCCACCTAAACTCTTTTCCGTCGCCGGCGATCTTTCTGCCGCCGGCGACGGACGCCGGCGACTCATCCCCGACGCCGGCGACCCAACTCCGGCCACCTCCGGCCCCAGCCCCGGCCACCGGCCGTCGCCGCCGGCGACCCTATTTTCTCTCTCTTCCCCTTTCTCCTCTTCTCTCTCTCTCTTCCCCTCTCTCTCTTCCCCTCCCTCCCGCCGGCCCCCACCCCCGGCCCCCCCAGCCAGCCCCCCCGGCCACGCCCCCCCTCCCCCCCCTCCCCCCCCCCCCCCCCCCCCCCCCCCCCCCCCCCCCCCCCCCCGACGACCCCCCCTCCCCCGGCCGCCACCCTCCCCGGCCCCCCCCCCCCTGTCGCGATTTCGCAAAATCGCGAAATCGCGATTTTGCGAAATCGCGCGAGGGGGGGGCCGGGGAGGGTGGCGGCCGGGGGAGGGGGGGTCGTCGGGGTGGGGGGAGGCCGGGGGAGGGGGGCGTGGCCGGGGGCTGGCTGGGGGGCCGGGGTTGGGGGCCGGCGGGAGGGAGGGGAAGAGAGAGAGAGAAGAGAAGAGAGAGAAAGGGAAAGAGAGAGGGGGGGTCGTCGGGGGGGTGCCGGGGGAGGGTGGCGGCCGGGGGAGGGAGGCGGCCGGGGGTGGGGGGAGGCCGGGGGTGGGGGCCGGCCGGGGTGGGGGCCGGCGGGAGGGAGGGGAAGAGAGAGAGGGGAAGAGAGAGAGAGAAGAGGAGAAAGGGGAAGAGAGAGAAAATAGGGTCGCCGGCGGCGACGGCCGGTGGCCGGGGCTGGGGCCGGAGGTGGCGGAGTTGGGTCGCCGGCGTCGAGGATGAGTCGCCGGCGTCCGTCGCCGGCGGCAGAAAGATCGCCGGCGACGGAAAAGAGTTTAGGTGGGAATGATTGTGTGAGGTTAGGTGCATGATAAATATTATACACAATCAACATTTGAACCGTTCGATTAAATCTTAACGGTCCAAAAAAGGTATTTACCGGTAGAGACCCTCATAGGGTCTCTACCGTAACCTTTCCCATTATTATATATACTAAAAGAAAAGTGAAATTCACTATTCCTTCTACAGTGCTCGGACGGTTTTGCCCCTCTATTCAAGTGAGAACTCGGCTGTTACAGTGGAGTGACGCTTCTGCCCTTCCTCATCCCTCTGCCGATTGGGCTGCCACAGGGAATGAACAGTAAAATCACGTTTTTGCCCCTCTGAGCATGGTTACCGGTTTTCTTTGTCTTTTTCTCTTTCTCTTTCTACCTTTTTTTCCCTCTCTTTCTCTCTTCTGCGCACGTCTCTCTCTCTCTCTCTTTTCTCTGGTCTTTTCTTTCTCTTTTGAATCATCTTCTTCGTGTGTGTGTCTCTCTCTCTTTACATTTTTTTCTCCGCTCCTTTCTCTCTCTCTCTAGAATGCACTATAAACCATGACGTACATATGTGGCCAATTCATCTTGATTGATGAGATATGAACATATATATCACATATGTTTGCCAACGTTAGTGGGCCCACATGCTGCACTTGAAAAAAATTTTGGAGCCCACCTTAGAAGTGTGGTACATTCCGTACAGGATAACAAGCACCGTTTCTTTTTTTTTTTCATTTTCTTTTTATGAGAAAAAAGTTGGAGAATTAGACTACTAACCTTAGTACATTTTTCTTTAAAAATTAAAAAATTAAAAAAAATTAAAAAAGAAAATAAATTGTAGAAGATCTATAAAAATAAAAAAAAGAAAAAGAAAAGAAAGCAATTCAAACAAATTTAAACTAAATTGAATTCATTTAAAGTTATTTTCTTTTCAATTATGAAGCTTATATACAATTTTCTTTTTTAATCAGTAATTATATTTTATTTAGTTTCTCCGATATATCTCAAGATCTTGACATCATAATCTTTACTTTTTATTGAATAAATGTATAATTGTCGAGTTTTTTTTTTTTCCTAACATGTCATTCATGTGTTTAAAACCTTTTCAACATCAATAGGTGAAAATGGTACAGAAATAATTTGATTTTTGTTTTTAAGTTTTTATAATGAGTGTGAATTATCATGGTATATTTTCTTTATGTATCATTAAATGGACTTTTTAGAAGCTGATAAAAAATATTTGATGAAGGTATATTAGATGATCTTATTGATCGACGACGAACACACCATTTTAACTCTATTGAATACGTCAACATTATATTATATAACATACTAAAGGGATGCAAGTTACTCATGTACAGTAAATTTACTATTTTACCGTTTAAATTTGTTCTTCCTGCCTTTTCAGCACACTTGAATACCCAGTTTGTAAAAAACTGAGAACTCTCTCTCTCCTCTCTCCTCTCTTGCTCTTCTTTCTTGTGTTTTGTGTTTTCTCTCTGTTAAAGGAACTGAATAGGTGTTTATAAGAGACAAAGATTGCCATGCATAATTATTCTACTCTAATTACTTTATTGTCCCTGCTTTACTTCAAGTGAATGAAACACTTTTTTTTTTCTTTTCTTTTCTTTTTTACGGCGATAAATTCTCCGATTCCCTTACTTTTCTTATTTATTTATTTGTTAATATTCTTTTTTTTTTAAGTAGTTTCGTTGTTTTAATTCTTTATTAAACTAATGTAGACTTAACTTATTTGTCTGCATTTTTTTAATGTCTATGGGAAAATTATGAATGTTCTTTTGAGGAATTGGCACAAATATTATTATTAATGTGGTTAAATACTTATCTTCCTGTGGCGTGAGATTAATAATTATTAAAAAAGTGAATATAAGACTTTATGGTCATTTAAGAAACATTTTTTTTATTTATGTTGCGATTATAATTATCTTCATTTTTATGACCTACACATTAATGTCAAGTTGTTGAAGTGTTTTTCATAAATACCTCATCCTCTCTTTTTATTTTTATTTTTTAAATTTAAAATGAACAACAAATTAAAACATAGAAAAATTGTTTGGGCAATACAGCAATTAATAAAAATATAGAAAATTTATGGTTATCTTTTTTTTTTTTGACTCAAAAACAAATAATAGTTATCTAAGACTTATAACATACTTTTTATTAATGTATGATTTGGACATCGTTAATGTTGTTTGAATACATATATTTATCTAAGTGAATAAGAAAGAAAGAGAGAAGATGGTCTATAAACAACATTATAAAATTTACATTTCTTATGTCAATAATTATAGGTTGTCAACCTCAAAATGTACACAAGTTGTCCTATTTACTTTTACTTTCTAAAAAAAAGAAGTAAAAACTATGATTTCTACATCACCGTGCGTAGCACGGGTATTAGACTCGTGGAAACTAAAAGAGAATACAAACACAGCGTGAGAGTGGACAAGCTTTGAAAAAAATTAAACTCAATAAAATTTGAAATTTTCCAACAGATTTTGAACCAGAATTGGAAAAAGATTAAATGTTAAATTTTTATACTAAATTAGAAGAGAAAGTATGAGAAAGGGCTATGTAATGATCCATGTCGTTTTTTGGTATAATATTATCCTATTTGGATCTCATGTTTCTACGGTTTTGCTCTTGAATTTTACCCCAAAATGCCTCATATCATTAAGAGCTGGTCTTTTTATTTATGACCCATTACATTTATTCATTTCCAAACGATGTGCTTTAAGAATTTGAAATTAATAATTTGAAATTGGAAATATTAAAATAGATTAATATTAAATTATTTTTAAGACCTCAATTAAAAATTAATATTGAGAAAAGATTAAAAGTAAGTTTTTAAGAATAATTTGAAATTGGAAATATTAAAAAAAGATTAATATTAAATAATTTTTAAAACTTTTATTTAAAAAATTTAACATTAAAAAAGATAAATATTAAATTTTTAAAAATTATTTAAAATTGGAAATATTAAATAAGTTTCATATTAAAGAATGTTAAAGTTTTCATTCAAAAATTAAAATTGAAAAAAGATTAATATAAGATTTTTAAAAAGTACTTAAAATTGGAAACAGCGAAGACACTTCATCGCTATACAATCAAAATTTCGGTGACAATACACATCATGTCATAGCTAAAATATTTTTAGCGATAGGTATGTATAGGGCTAATAATTTGTGTTCATGGACCGTATTCTGGCCGACATAATTAAGAAATGTGTTGAGAATCCAAACACAAATATGAAGTGCTTAAAACACAACTAACATGAAATGACATGCAAACATAATAATGAAACAGTCCGTGATTGATTTAACATGAAAACGACTCGTTTATGACTCAATTAACTTATAAAATAATGTTTAAAAAAATTAATCACATGGTAACAAGCAAAAATATTGAGGTTTCAATCTTCATAATAATAAACATACATGTAAACATAAACAAAAGTCTATAACAAGTGTTTTTCATTTAAATTTTTAAAAAAAAAAATTTATATACGGGCTATAAACGGGTCGTGTTGTGTTGGTATGTTTACAACCCATATAATTAAAAGTTTAAATAGGTTAAGTGGGCTAGCACCTTTCCGACCCGTTTAATTTCGTATTATACGTGCCAACTCAATTATGACCAAAATATTAAACATGTAGTCCCAATCTATTTAGTTCGTGTTGTTTCCGAGTTGTGTCATTTGTCAACCCTAAGTATGTAGCGACATGTCGCTGCTGAAAATTTTTTAGCATTGACAATGTTATATTTAGCGACAACGAAATGATACTCACAAAGTCATATATCATGTATATATATACATGAACAAATATAATCCGCAATCAATTATTTGCATAAATAAAACAATACAAATCTCACTCTTCAAATAGAGTGTATGAAAATCCAAATTCCCAAAAAAATAGAATATTGTATCACAACCCCAAATCCATGTTCTTTTCTCTCATTATAGACCTGATAAATGCAAGTTATTATAATTACCTCGCTCAATTTACACGAAAGAAAGGAAAAACACCAAAAAGAGACACCAGATGATCACAATTACGTGATTACAGGGGAGCAGGTGCAGGAGCTGCAATGTGATGAAGTCCTGCTTCTATGGCGTTGGGTCCAGGGGCTGCCCCGGAACTCGAAAGCTCCACCATGATTCTGTGAGGGTTGTAGCGCTGCTTCTCGCACAGATCGGGCAAGAACACTCCTGCAAATATATATCATTAATTTAAGTTATTTTGGAACAAAACAAATGGTTACAAAATTATATGTGAAAAGGGTAAAATTGTTCTAGACATTATACCATGAAAAAAGAAAAAAAGGGTATATTACTTTGATTGAATGAGAAGCAAATGATCTATAGTAAGTTAGGCATCATATAAATAAATAAATATATATATATATATATATATATACATATATATTGATGCAAAGGTAGAACTATACAAGCATTGGAACCATGCAGCTTTTTCATGTTGTTTATATTTTATAATTATTTCCTTCTCTTTTCCAGAATTGTCTTTGTCAAAATTACATATTTAATTCCTCTTTTCGAAATTTTTTTTTTAATATTTTATGTCAAATTCTAGATCGTCAAATGGTTGAACACGGTTTCACCAATTCTAACCACAAGAAAAAACAGTAGAAAAGTTGGATGTTCCACGTTCTATTTACTAAAAAAATAAAAAATAAAAAAAATAAAGAGAGAGAGAGAGAGAATTTTGGTATCCATCGACTAGTCTCAGGAATATATAATAGTACTTTGATTTAAAGACAAACACAATACACATAACATTTTTAAAGCATAAATCCAACAAATTAATGCAATGAATGATGTGTGTTGTTAAATTAAGGTATGTCCGAAGAGGGTTCGAAAACACAAGTACTCTTTTTAAATACTTATTTTTAATCAACAAGGGACCCAAAATGAAACCACCTTGTGTATAGATCATTAATTATCTCCTTTCCTTTTTGTTTATACTAATTATGGAGAGGAGAGGTTCTTGCCTCTGGACTAATTATCAGAAACTTTTCTTTTATATATATAATTATTATTTTTTTATGTATTAATTTGTCCAATGCACAGAAACGCTGTGCAATGAAATGAAATGAAATTAAATTAAATACCTTCTCCGGCGGCCAAGTTGAAGTAGAGGTCAACAATGTTGGGGCAGTTCTGGTAACAATCCTGAGAGCAAAGCTTGGCCATGAACTGAGGCTCAAGGAGAGAATCCGATGAAATCCCAACAGATTTCCGGTCAACTCCGCAAGCCTCAACACACCGATCCGTCTCAATATACTCAGCCATCCTCTCCACCACTACCTCCGACGTCCTGCATTGGTATTCCACGCTCCCATCTTTCCCTGCCGCCGTCGACGTTTCCAATAAACACCGCTTCCCCGATGATGCGATCGCGAATGCACAAACATCCAATGGCAATTCCTCGCAAACAATCTCGGCTAAACAAATACAAAAAAGACAATACTAGTTTTATATAAAGTCACATGGAATTTGACGTCCAAAAAATATCTATACTAAAATATAGGGTACTCTTTTACAACAAACTTGTTTACTAAATAACATTAAGTTTAGGAAAAAGAAAATATGTGTCACTATATTTACCAAGAGCTGCATGGATGAGGAGAGAAGAGAGGAAGAGAGCAACAGATACTTTAGTTGAGAAAGCCATGATTAAATTCAGTGGAGGATCAAAATGAAAATTTTTCTTGTATATGAAGAGAAGAAATGGAGAGAAGAATGAAAAGAGGAGAGAGAGAGAGAGAGAAGAGGCGTATCTTCGGTGAGACCAAAACGGTGATAAAAGTGATCCTATATATATAGACAGAACAAAGAGCTTACGTGGTAGGACAACGGCTTAAGATTCGTTAACTCCTAATAACTATAGGATAGCTAAATTTAATTATTTAAACGCGTCTCTAGAGTTTATATTAGGGACGACGCGTTTGTGGGGGCGATCTTGAAAATAAACTCTATAAGTTTGGTGGAATTAATTTTCTCTTAATTACCCCTTAGAGCCCCACTTCTCTAATTAATTTATTTGGTCCCTTTTAAATAGTATTAATTAGGTTTGCCTTTTTTAATGTTTTTTATTATTTTATTATTTTATTTTTGTTTTGGTTAGTCGTGCCTTATTTTGACGGCACCTAAAAGACGTGTAACTATTTGATTCTTGCATTTTGAAATATCAAATTTATTTTTTGTTGTTTTTTTTTTCTTTTTTGAATAAATAAATAAGTTTGGTTTACTTTTTGTTGTTTGGCTTTCTGTTTCGTTTTGGCTTCTCGGGTCAATTTCGAAACTTCTATGCAAGAGAGAATTATTTGTTGAGATTTCATAAACTAGTGTAAATGTTTGAATGACTTTCCGGTTTGTTCAGAAGAACAACCCATCAATTCCATGTAGACTTTAGAACCATCAATTAAATAGATTCATAGAAAATTAAGTGATAGTAAAGTATGGGAGCAAATGACTCCAGAACGGTATGATATGAGAGCTTTTCTTGATTCTTTTATATTCGACGTTTCAAAGAGTTTAATCAGATTCTGCCTTATGTTATTTTTCATTCAAAGAACCTCAACAAAAAATATATATATATATATATATATATATTATATACAAGGTACAGAAAATAATTCTGTTTTTCGTTTTCTAACTATTATAAAGAAGAAACAATAACTTGCATCGATCTGATACATGCTTCGGCTAATCAGTCCTTTAAACTTTGCCCAACCTATAATTGAGTACGATTACTAATCAAGTTAACTTCAGTATGGTGAGGAATTATAATCATAATTAATTTTTGCCTACTTAATTGGTCATATAAAACATTCCTTATAAATAGAATAATCATGTACAGGTTATCTATGTATATGCAGCATTTGTTTAAGTTTTAATGTTTACTCTAATTAAATTGAAAAGTATGGACGGTCATTGTTTTGCAATATATTAAAATCATCATATTAATCATGTGCAACATTTCATATAATAAGCATAATGATATGGTACTTAGTTCACCGAATAATTTCGCATAATAATACCATTATAAGATATTAATTATTCTTTTTTTTTTAATGCACACATGTGCCCCTTTAACCAAACAATTACTCTATTACTAATATTATATGTATGTCCCTATTCTAACCTAGAGCTAAGACATTCTAAGCCCTCAATCTATCTCACTGTCACCACTAGACTAGCCCGAGTAGTTTTATGAGAAATTATTCGTTGAATCAAGTGTATCATTATGGTTACGTGATTTATTCATCTAATAAATAGTTAATATTAAGGTAATATGTAAATGGCATCTCTATCATAAATTTCTAATCACCATTTTCTTTCCTAATAAATATTATCTTACTTGGGTGATTGGAATAGAACTGACATTAAGCATTGATTAATTATAAATTACCTAAATGTGCACTATTTATTAATTGGACAGATATACCACATAATTACAAATACGTGATACACTCGGTCTACTAAATAATTTCTAATATATATGACTCATATTAACGACATGGAGGTAATGGTTGAGAATAATCACATTTAAGAATGATTAGTAGACTTTGTCATTACTAATTAAAAAAAAAAAACAATGAAAAATTCAATAGTATTTGCTACTGTAAAGGTGGTGCTAGCCTTCTAATTTAGTAAAAGCGTATACTAAAACTAACTCTTGTATATAACTTCAATTTTGATGCGACCAAAAATTTATTATTAGATTTATACGACCAATGAGATTATAGAAATTAAAGAGTAGAGTTTTTAATTGGGGCTTACATATGATAATAAATTTTGAGTGCAGATAAAAGAAAATTCTAAAAAATTTTCAAATTAATTTTAAAATAAGAAATATTGGTACCCCAGTTGGCAAAAAAAGAGCTCTTTCACTCTTTGCTAGTCTTTTAAAATATTGTTTTTCAAAATTAGAAGTTTTTGAACATATATACCGTTCCCATTATTTTGCATAAGTTAAGAATGCGAAAATTCAATTCTAAAGTTTGATGTTTTTTTTTATAGGGAAACTTCCAATGGAATTTCAATAAACTACAAACCAATGTTATGATCATTGAATATAGACTAGGTCAGCTCTTGAGCTTCCATATCTACCTCTGTGCAACATGCTCGCACATCTCATCAAACCACGAAGGAAAAAAGGAACGAGTTGAAAACCGAGACCAGAGAAAAATATTGGACGTGAAAAATTTTTTATTGTTACATAAAATTGACTCTGAGGTTTGAACTCCTTTTTAGTTTTTATTCGACATATAGAGGAGGTATTGCCACGTATCCAGCTATGAGTGGTTAAAATACTGCCCCCAGCTTCAAAGAAAAGTCAAAGTCTTTTCGTGTGAAATTTGAATGCGTGTGGAGGCGGCAACTATTCCTTTTAGACTGAGAAATGAAAAAATTAATTATGTGAAGTTTCCAACCAAGTACGGGGAACATTTAGTCATAATTTGGTTGCCATGAAGTTTCTCACACGCAATAAAATCAAGTCACACTCCTACAAAAGGAATACATAATTAATTATAAATAATAATAAGTCACATTCCTAAACATAGATACAATTTACTTTTACCTTGACTAGGTACATTTTTACATCATGAAAAAATTATATCTGATGATGTCCCTTTTCATATAACTTAAAGAAATTAACTAGCTAGTCTCTACATCCGAACATTAATTCTTTGAAAAATATGCATGATATTAAAAGCTCAGATATATTACGTTTTTCTTATATTTACTTTTACGAGTGTGAAATACCAATTAACATATAAGTCGTTTTCATATATTGAGAGAAAGAGAGAGAGAGAGAGAGAGAGAGAGAGGAAAAGGTATATAGCCTCCCTTCCTTGCCGAAAAGGTAAAGAAATTCAAGGGAGGAAATTTGCCTTCTTTTATGTGTGATGATAATATTGATTTTACAATCTCCAATAAAGAATAATAAGAAGAAGTTTATGATATGGAATGAAAACCAGCTCTGTTAGTGTAACACAATTTTTAACTATCAAATACAGGTAAGGTATTAAACTAGTTAGATCAAATTAAAATCATATCGAATATTTAGCACTGATGTCCCTTTTAAATTTATCATCATTTGGAAACTTGCACCCTAAATTTTTAATTTTGACTACTTACCCCTTGAACTTTCTAAATTATTACAACATGCCCATTTAATTAATTTTACCACAAATTAAATATTTGAATTTGGAATATTTGCATTAAGATTTATTAGATTTGGAAATTTTTTATCGTAAATGGGATTTTTGATCTTCACATGTGGCGTATATGGACTTTTAGTGACTTATTTAACGGAAAATTAAGTCATATGAGGTGTATTACAATAATTTAACAAGTTCAGTGGGTAAATTATCAAAACTAGAAGTTTAAAAAGTGACAAGTTTGAGAGGTATCAATGCTAAATACTCAATCATATCATACAGATAAAGTATGAAAATATAACACTTAAAAACTGTATCATATCTAATATTTACTAAAAATTCTCCAAACGTACGATAAAGGATCTTTTAAGTTAAGTGAATGAGAAACATGTATCAATTTGTAATGAATTAAAACAAAACTATGATAATAATTGAAGTAAAGAATCAAGCAGGAATGGAAAGTAAAAAAAAAAAGAAAACAGTTTAGTACTACGCACATCCAGGAAGGAATTGATTTGGCACATGTCCCTTTCTTACTTAGAATTTTTACCATTTGTTTATTAGAATAACCCGTAATGATGAAAGATGCACCTCTTCTTAAGTATGACTCTCATTCCCTTAACTATATGTATTAGATCTCGCATAATCCTTATAAAACGATACTCCATTTCCAAGGAGCAACCAACTGTACAGGTATTAAATTATTAACTTGAGGCAATATATATATATATATATATATATATATATATATAGACAGAAAGAGAGAGAGATGACAAAGAAATACATGTGCCGAATCTCAAAGAACCATGCAATCTTCCGATATTCCACTTATAGATATCCAACGTAGTTCTTTGTTTTAGTATTAGTATTGTATGTCTCAATCAATATATACATATATATACAAAAGTATTTGGATTCATATGATTCGCATATATCTGGAACTAGCTACTAATCTATACAATATAATTATATAATATATTAGTTCTTACTTATGTACAGTTGTAACAATGAGATTAGATTTTCTCCAAAAACGAATAAATAAATAAAATAAAATAAAAACAGTAAGATTAGATTGTCCGTTTAAATAAAGACAAGGGTACAAGCTCGAATTGATATCCACTTGGCACACATATATGTGTGTGTATATATATCTTAGCAAGTAGTTAACATGAAGCTAGGTCTCATTTTATTTAGAAGTAAAATGTTTCTCTCTTTTTTGAAATCGGATATATCAAACAGGAAACTGATGTTGAGACATTAATGACAATGAGGAATGTGGTTGAACATGATAACAATACTGTAAGCGATTCTTTAGAGAATAATTGAAGAGCACATTCCATCACACATAAGTACAAAGTACTAATTATTTCAATTAAAGGAAACAAAGTTTCAGCAAATATTAATAACAATAAGACTAATTATAATTAATGTTATTGCTAGTCATTATTCTTATTATTATCATTAAAGGAAACAACTGACTTTGAAGACCTCATAATATTGTGGTTTGTTGGTTTGTTGGTTTCCTTCTCCTTCTGATTGGATCAAGGTGAATATTGATGATGCAACACTCAAGGAGATCCGGACTTTACTAGTTGATAGTTGTGGAGGCATTTTTCGTGCCTGTAGAGCCTTTGTGAAATTAAGAGGGCGTTTTCCGGCAGCGATTGGTGTTTCATTTGCTTTTGTGGCGGAACTTCTGAGTTCTATGATTGCTATAGAAAAAGCGTTTTCAGTTTATATGTGATTGACTGTGATTCTATTTAGGTGGTAGAGTAGAACATATGCCCTAGAAACTTCAGAATAGATGGGTCAAAACTCTAGATTTGGCGTCTAAGGTCTCTCCTATTTTTCTTGAAGACAATTGTACGGCGGATAAATTGGCTTCTTTTAAGTTTTATAATAGTAACATCCACTAGTACTGGTCTACTACGTACGCCAGAGTAATATGTTTAATAGTAAGATTTATATTAGGTTTATTTTAGAAACTGATTTCCAAATGTATACTTTCTGCTTAAACTTATGATATCTGTTTCTGCTAGTTACGTGGTTTTTAGTTTGGGTAGGATTTTTCATTGTGATTGTAATATTTTGGTTTTCTTTCTCTTAAACTTTTATGGTTTTTTTTTTTTTTTAATAAATTGAATTAGAGGCTTGGTACGAGATGTGTTAAGATTTAAATACCAACATGATTATGGTTCAATTGTTCATTCTCTTCACTAAAAGAGAGAGAGAGAGAGAGAGAGAGAGAGAGAAAGTAATATGAATTATTTACACAAAAGCAAAAGAGAGCCTATGGAATGGAGATGTCGTGGTAGGAAAAAAAAAAAAAAAAAAAAAAACTTGGCCTGGTCCTTTAGCAAAAGAAACCAAAAAAAAAAAAAAGCCTGGTCCCTAGAAGGGCATTTACAGGAATTCTTATCTTCGATATTCATAAAAATTTAACTCCGCGTTGGACTTTTAAATCAACATATAAGTCCTTAATTTGATAATTTTTTATGAGAGCCTATATTTACATCTATAATATTGATAAATATCTACAGTTAATACATATTTCTTAATATAAATATAATAAATATATTCTTTTATAGATACTTTTTTATATATTATATATCATATTAATTTAACTTTTTCATACACCCACTTACATTCTAGTTTTAATTTTAATATGCTTTATAAAAAATAAATTAACAAATCTAAATGAGAAAAAAAAATAGTTTTTCATTCTCAAAAAGAAAATATAAAGGATCTCCAAAAAAAGGAAACAATAAAAAAAATTTTGTGACAATATCACTTCCAACAAAATAACTTCAAATTTAATCAGCAAAAACAAAACTGTTGTGAAAAAAAATTAAAAATTAAAAGCAACCAATTCAATAATCAGGTCTCTCCTAACCTATGGCCACTTGTCTTGACAAATTCCTATCAAATCTACAATGGCTCAAAAACCATAATTTCCATATGCAAGTATATATGTCTTTCACCAAGCGTATGGATGGCCTCAACCCAGATGGAAAGAAATCCATATATAATTGTGAAGCATAAAGACTTTTTAAGAGAAAAATTTGATGAGGAACATTTTAGGGTTTATAAAATAACGCTAATAATAAATAAATTTGTAGAGGATTTTTTTTATTTCTTTAAAAAATATTATTTTCATATATAGTTGATGTAGTGTATTTTTTTTAATTATTTTATTAAACAAATGAATATTTCTATATATATATGTGTGTGTGTGGGTGTATAAACATTGTTAATGGGTTGTAATGTAATTTTATTATAGGATAAAAGTGTAATAAGAATCTTTAAAAATTATGTAGGAATATTTATAAATATTGGGGGCGCAAATAAAATCTCCGTTTTTTATATTGCAGTCTAATCAATAATAGACATGAATCAGTGTCCAAAAATTAAAACTTATTTTAACTCCTTTTAAGTGTCTTCTGTTGTTACAAATTTTACTTTAATGATTAAAGTATAAAATATCATTAAACTGGAAAAAAAAAAAAAAAAAAAAAAAAAGATGACGTCTATAAAAGTATAAGAAAATAGAGAGGTCCAAGAAATACAACAGAAATATCGCAGCATCGATTAATTAATAACCTCTACTACATAATAGTTTTTGTCCACCACGATTTGAGACAACCTAGTAAATCAATATTTTGATAAATTTATAACATAATACACTACAAAGACCCCCTGAGAGGCTCTACCGGTAAAGTCTTTTTTTCGACCGTTAAGGTTTAATCGAATGGTTCAAACGTTGATGGTGTACGATATTTATCATACACCTAACCTCACATAATCATTCCCACCTAAAATCTTCTCCGTCGCCGGTGATCTTTCCGCCGCCTGCGACTGACGCCGGCGGCTCATCCCCGACACCGGCGACCCAACTCCGGCTACCTCCGGCCCCCAGCCCCGGACGTCGACCGTCGCCGCCGGCACCCCATTTTCTCTCTCTTCCCCTTTCTCTCTCTTCTCTTCTCTCTCTCTTCCCCTTTCTCTCTCTTCCCCTCCCTCCCGCTGGCCCCCACCCCCGGCCTCCCCCCACCCCCCGCCGTCACCCCCCCGACAACCCCCCTCTCTCTTCCCCTTTCTCTATCTTCTCTTCTCTCTCTCTTCCTCTCTCTCTCTTCCCCTTTCTCTCTCTTCCCCTCCCTCCCGCCGGCCCCCATGGCGATTTCGCAAATCGTGATTCTCGCGAAATCGCCGGGGGATGGGGGCGCCGGGGGTGGGGCGGCCGGGGAGGGTGGCGGCCGAGGGGAGGGGGGTTGTCGGGGGTGGGGGTAGGCCGGGGGTGGGGGTCGGCGGGAGGGAGGGAAAGAGAGAGAAAGGGGAAGAGAAAGGGTGGTCGTCGGGGGGGTGCCGGGGGAGGGTGGCGGCCGGGGGTGGGGGCCGGCGGGAGGGAGGGGAAGAGAGAGAAAGGAGAAGAGAGAGAAAATGGGGTGCCGGCGGTGACGGCCGGCGTCCGGGACTAGGGGCCGGAGGTGGCCGGAGTTGGGTCGCCGACGTTGGGGATGAGCCGCCGGGGTCAAATTAGGAGGCTTTCTAAAATATTTGTCTATTATTGTCGTTTGTTTTTTTCTTTAAATTTTTTGTTTGTAAAATAAATTTGCAATGGTTTTATTCACTTAATATTTTGTTTGGTTTAGTGTTCTGAAAATATAATCATGCTATAGAACAATGTAATATTATATTTTGTGAAACATAAATATTGGTTTGAAAAAAATATTAGTAGATTCGTATTTATGTTTAGTTACACAAAATGGCGTGGAATACATAATTATATTGTGTAAAACGAAAATATAGTAAGAAATTATGTATTATGAAAAACGAAGTATATTACTAAACAAGAAATTCACGTAAATCATTTCACCTGAAACTTCCTCAAGGGAAACGACAATGAACCAATCAAGTATCTCTCCAGAATTGGAGAGTACTCATCAAGGACTCAAATTTATAAGGAAGCCAAGAGCCAATTATTAGTCAAATCCACAAGTCACGAAACATGTGGATTGATCTAATGAAGATTGGATTAGTTGAAAGCATAATACATCAGTTGATTTTAAGGAGTCTCCTAGAATTCTTTAACTTTCTGATTTTAAAAGGTTTCAAAAGTAACCTCTATGTGTATTTAGATCATTAGAAAAGCTTCTAGTGTTCAGAAAACTTCATGTCAAAACAATTTAAAAAAATAACTTTCAAAAAAAGCTATTATAAATAGACTTTAAAACTTATCACGATTTAAGTTAGACATTGTAAATTTTATTTATCATTTTTTATTACTTATTAGAAAATTTTAAAGCCATTTTGACTTCAAAAGCTCTTTTAAAAAGTTTTTCTCAAACATTAATTTATTAAAAAATCACATTTTTTACTTTTTTTTTTTTTTTTTGACTAAAAGCAAAAATTTTATCAAATCGACCTTATGATGCAAGAGCATATCCAAGATCATCGTATCCAAGTTTGATAGTCTCTTTTTTCCCCCTTCTTCTCATATCCGTTTTATTTCTCTATTTTCATTCATAAATTGAACCCCAAAAAAAAATTTATTAGTGATAATAATATGGGATAAGTACCTAAATCTTTCTTATGTTTTATAAAAATCACATTTTTATTTTGTGTTTTCTTTTCAAGGTAAAATTCATTCAACTAAAAAGTCTTACAGACACCAAACATAATGCAAATGATCCTGTCATATACATTACAAAGCACTTGATAAAAACCGGTTTTATCAATAAAATATGATGCAACATAGGGAAAACGATAAAATACGAGACCTAATATTAGAAAAATTCATCGACACATCAATTTGAGTATGCATAGGGCTCTTTTTGAAACCACTACAATCAATGGAAGATTTTGATCCATCGAAAGCATATAACATGTAGCACCAAGACCACAACATCTTTATTAAGACTCACAGCTAGTAGAACTTCTAATTCACTAAGACTTAAATCTAGCATACTAAAAACAAACTCAAATGGTTGGAGAACCACCTCCATTATTATAATAAAAATACTAAAACTATATAATGGAAATACCAATGCTTTTATTAGACTAAAACATAAAAAAAAAATAAAGACTAAAGCACGACCTTCGCAAACCTTCAATGAAAATGCAGCCGACAAGAGGACCATCAGAGTAAGATGAATGCTTTAGGAGACAAGCGGCAAAGCCAACGAGATGCCTTTAAACAACAGAACATGAAATACACGTGCTACCACCATTAACATTCAAAGCCAGAACCACCACCTCCACAAAAAGCTCATAATCATTTGGAACAAAACCTCAAAAGAGTACAACCACTAGAAGAGAAAAACGTCACAAAATACCTCCAAGCCATCTGGAAACCATCCTCTAAGAGACATCAGATCGGCTCCAATGAAGCCACCCTGTCAAACCCAGCCACCATCATCAAAAAACTTACAATAATACGAGCCCAGTGACTAATTTTTAAGGTCGGAGGTCCAACGACGCGCCCAGAGACGGTCCCGAAACCCCGGCCGACTCATTCTCTTATTTTCTCTTTTTCTCGTCTCCTAGGACTGGCTGCTTCTCTTTAGTGTTAAATAACAGTTACTATTTTATATTGTGTTTTTAAGAATGTCACGAACATCTTTTATATTTTTAATTAAGTTAAAAGCGGAAATTACAGAATTTGTGGAGAATCAATAATCTGGCGGCTTTGTTTCCTTGGGAAGGGGTTTTAACAATTTGCAATTTTTCAAAACGGGCTTATTGTGCTCTAAACTTGAGCCCAATGTCCGGCGTCTTCAACAATGGTTGCTGAATTTCAACCCAAGTAATCAAAAAATAACAGTTGCAAAGTTTGGGCACGCATGTATGATTTAGGAATTGAATACTTTCATCCTCAACGTTTATCAGAACTGACTCGATGAATTGCTGTGCCATTGAAAGTTAACCATGCATGAATGGATAATTCAGTCACTATATGCAAGAATATTGATAAATGTTGATCTTGCCAAACTTTTAGAGGATACCTTATTGGTGGAAACATAAGAATTTTCTTTTTTTGGTAGAGAAACCTATTGTCGATATCAATAATTAAAAAAACTCAAGTCTCACATCATAAAAATATAACAACAGTTACATATATATAAAGTTATTGGGTTATTTCAGTTATCAGATAAACCTTTAAGATGGAAACTCAATCTTTTAAAAGTCACAAATTCTTCTTCTTTTTTCTCATCATAACATGATATCAGAGTCCAATATACTCAAACAAGCGGCTCAATCCAAAGAAACACCATTTTGCGGGAGCATATTAAGGGTAAAAGAAACCAAAATCCCATGTAAAATTATGATACCAATCATATACATATCAGGGTATTATGTCACAATAACAAGTTATTGGGTTATTCCAGTTATCAGATAAACCTTTAAGATGGAAACTCAATCTTTTAAAAGTCACAAATTCTTCTTCTTTTTTCTCATCATAGCATGATATCAGAGCCCAATATACTCAAACAAGCGGCTCAATCCAAAGGAACACCATTTTGCGGGAGCATATTAAGGGTAAAAGAAACCAAAATCCCATGTAAAATTATGATACCAATCATATACATATAAGGGTATTATGTCACTATAACAAGTTAACATTTTAAGATAAAATTCTTACTTAACAGGTTGACTTTTTAATATGAAAACTCAATCATTTTGTAGTCTCAAATTTCTTCTTTCTAACCATAACAGTCGACACTTTTGGAGAAGATAAACAAAGGGAACCTTCAAAGGTACATCACTGCCCATCAAAAGCAAGAATACCATGCATCCAAAAGAAGTCCAGACCGATGATCGCAGTCGATTAAAGCAATCAATAGAGTTTAATGGAAATAGGTATAGTTATTTGCATAAATTAAAGTTTTGAGACAATCGATTTCAGTTAACAATACACTAATTCTTGAACAACAAATGTAAGACCAATCGGGTACAGAATGTGGTGATGTCAATATAAGAGTGCTTTGATCTCAGACGCGGGTAGTAGTACTTCAGTTGACAGTCAATCTAAACATCCGGCTGTGGTTGTGAAATGTACAAGAAAATGAGAAAATTGCAGATAATAAAGATAAATTGTTCAAACACTTCAAGAATGGGATGATTTCCCGTCGCCCCTTCCACGTCGGTCACCGACGTGAAAAACCAACCACGTCGGTTGGAGGGTTTTCCACGTTGGTTGACTGCCAACCAGCGTAGAAACATGAAAAAAGTGACTTTTCACATCAGTTGGTAGAGAACCGACGTGAAAAGCCAGCTTTCCATATCGATTGGCAGCAAGGACGGATGTGGGTTAGGATCAGTGGGACACGTGTCCCTTGTTAAAAAAATAAAAAAAATAAAAACCTGGGTATACATCTGGGAGGTTTCGTTTGTGCCCTCCCTGAATGGTGGGGAAGTGACCATGCTCAGGCCTTTGGGCTTTTAATTAAAGTGTGCTTTTTTTTTTTTTTTCTTTCTCTGACTCTTAAAGCTAATTTAGTTGGATTCTTTTTATTTTATACTTTTCCTTCAATAAAAAAGATTAATGCTTTCAGCTAAAACGCTTTGAATTCCTTATCTTGTTTTTAAGTTTCATTTTCCTTTTTTTTTTCCTGACCACTTTCTTTTGTTGCCTATAGAAAATAAGACTCTACCCCTCTTTTTGATCGTATAGGCGCTCTCTTTTTTTTTTTTTTTTTTTCCCCTTTCTTTCCCTTCCTCTATTTTTTTCCCTAAAAGTATAACTTTCTGTTCCATCGTTCTCTATTCATTTCTTCTTTTTTTTTTTTTTTCCAAATTTTTCCTATTGTTCTGTTTCTCTCCGGCTTCCATTACCTGTCACTACTATTTTTTATTCTCTTCCATCTCATCTTTTATCTCGTCGCTTTCCTCCCACTAGCTTTATTTCTCATTACTTTCACATGAATAGTTTACACCCAAAAATTTAATAGCTTTTAATTAGTATATAAAGATATCTGAACTTAAGTTAATAAACTATATGAAAATTAAATTTTTTTATTATAGGAGATTACTTTTGATATTTATATTTTATTTTTTTTATGTGCTTGATACTGTTTTGTAACATACATGATAGTAAATGTTATTCAAAAAAAATTCTAAAAATTCATTTTTTTTAATTATTTTAATATATAAGTTTAGTCTATATTTATGCCTTCATTGGATTGAAATCCTGGATCTGTTACTGATTAGCAGTCAACCGACGTGAAAAGTGCGTTTTTAGTGGTCAAAGTGGGCGAGCACCATTTTAATGTCGGTTGAAAAACAACCAATGTTAAAGGCCTTTCCCGAGCACATTTCTCGACTATTGTGAAACAACAGACGCCCAAAGACGCCACTTTTCTCAAAACTAATAAATTTAAAATTTCAATTTCAATTTCCCACTTTATAGTAACGTTTGGTGGAGTAGTTTGAGTTGGGATTTTTAAGTTTTAATAGTAAATTTTTTTGAATTTTCAGAAAAGATAAAAAAACCTTTTGGGAAAAAGACAAAAAAAAATTTAAGTTAGATGGTTTGGATGGTTATATCAAACTCCCCCTATATATATATATATATATATATATATATATATATATATATCTTCTCATATGCCTAGATTTTCACATTTTCAATGACTTTTCAATTTTCCCATTACCTTTTTTATTCTCTCTCTAACCACTTTCTCTTTACTTCATGTTAATGATTAAAATATTAATATTTATGAAAATATCGGTACTTAAATTTTATGAAAACATTGATAAAAATATCTATATCTTATAGGTTAATATAAAATACAGAAATTCATTTTAAAATACTTAATTTTTAAATAAAATTTTATAAAACTCTAAAATAGTTAATAATATATAAATTAAATGAAATTCTCAATAAAAATACTAAGTATATGATAAATTTGTATGGTAAGAAGTGATTATAATATAATAAACAATAAGTTTACCTTCAGCAATCAAGGATGAAAATATCAATATTGATGGAAATATCAAGGGTTCAGATTTACAGAAATATCAACAGACATTTTCGATATTGATGTTAATATCGGTAAAAATAAGAAAAATAATAGATATTTGCACAAAACATTGAAAATTGCAAGTGAAATTATAGGAAATAAAAAAGAACTAAACAATATATAAATTGATTTATTTTTAGCATAATTATGTATATGAAAAAATATATGTAAAACGCAATCTATATAAAAATGACTAATTATTAACAAATATATATTGATGGTAACAACTTCATTAAGTGTAAATTTTAGAATCTCATGACATTTTACATAACAATAAAAGCACACAAAGTCAATAATCAAATACAAACATTTTTCACACATCTAAAATTCAATGCAAAAATGCACTCATTGGAGGTTCAAAGGCATAACTTTATAAACCATCTGGATCTAAACAATATTTTTCCTAAGAAATAATGCTTGAATAATTTTAAAAATAGTTATTGAGATACCACCTATACGTTGATTGATCTTTTCCCACTGAATCTCCATAAATTGAGTAGTTTGGATTTACCCAAAAAGGTGGATATTCGTGAGCATATAAAGATATGTCATATGGCATTTGGGGAGAATGATAGTAAAAAGTAATATAACTACCTTGATTTTCTTTTTACATACTTAGATTCCTGACAACATATTTTTTTCTTTTTTAAAATAAGATTCCCGACTTTTTTTTGGCCACATAGTTTTATTCATGGCTTAAAAGTGTCAATTGCCAAAAACAAATAATTTATGTGAACAAGAAAAAAAAATCTTCCTTTTATTTCTTTTTAAAGTATTTTTCTCCATTTTCATATACGTGGAAATTTAGTAGATATTTGATAGATATACTCATTGAAATGTCCGAATAATATCCATACGTATACAGATATTCCGGTAAAATTATGAAGGAAAATAATGGATATTGATATATTATGAAAATTTTTTGAAAATTATCAATATCGGACGGATACTCTGATAAAAAGTATATTTATCTCATGTATTTGTATACGATAAAAAATTGTCGCTATTTCCATCATTGTCAGCAATTAAGTAAAATAATTGAAAAGCAACATAATATGAGTACATTACATTCATTGTTTGATACATGATAAGAAAATATTAATATCAAAATAGCTTTTAGTATGTTTGAAAGTATTTATAATACCTTATTAAAGTAAACAATATCAACATCAAAATATGACATTTGAGAATATTTCTATATAATTATGGGCATGCCATTTATATGTCTCTCAGTCTTTACTATCTCTTAACATATAAAAAATTGTGTGCGAATTAAAAAAATCAAGAATTTCTCTACAATAAAACATTAAATAAAATAATATTAAAATTGATACTTTTGGATATTTTGTTGGCATTTCTATGAAAATTTTCACGATATTTTATCATTTATTATTATATTTGTAAAAAAATCTTTCGCGGATATTTTATGAAAAAAAGACCACTCATGTTTCCATATCAATATTTCCAAAACACGGAAATTTATGAAAATATCAATTTTTCAATCCTTGCTTCACGTTTGGTCAGTTTTCCCGACCCCTTCTCTCTCTCAGCTCTCCCCGTCCGAAGATCTCGAAGGCGCCACCATGGAGCTTGCAAGTTTTCTTCTCGGCGGCGCAATCTGGCATGGGAATTGCCTAGGGGCAACGGCGGCGATCTTGTTGGAGGAACGTCACCACGACGGAGGCTTTGTTCACCACGATGTCGAGTGGCTAGATCTACGACCTAGTTCTCAACGCCATGTTTTGGCCAAGGGCATTGCGAGTTCCGACGTTCCAAGCCCAGATCTCGAGCCTTAAGAATCTGTGATTTTGTTTTGGATTTCAAATTCTATTTTCTTTTTGTATTTTTTTTTTCTGGGAACATGTAAAAGGTGGCAACATCACAAAATCTTTTTTTTTTTTAATAAATTAGGAAAGTTTGGTAGTTTGCTTCATTTTTAGATAAGGGAGATTAGAGGGATGCAGGAGTTGCAGATCCAGAAAATGCTGCAAATCAGTTTTTTTTTTTTTTTTTTTTATCACTTTCAATGTCTGTCCTGCACTGATTGACATGAAAACCCCTCTTCTACGTCTCTTAAAAACCAACGTAAAATCCAGTCACTAACTAAACTCACGAAAAATTTGAAAGGAAACAAAAAGTTATCGACGAAAATGGAAAGAGACGGATTCGAACCCTCGGTACGAAAAACTAGTACAACAGATTAGCAATCCGACGCTATAGTCCACTCAGTCATCTTTCCCCGGATTGAAAAGGGATAATTATTATGTTACATAAGCAAAATTAGGGCTTGAAAAAGCCCCTTTCTTTTTCTTTAGTTTATTTATAGTTTTGTTTTTCATCTAATATAATATTTAAAACTAAATAATAATAAATAAAATACAAAGGATCTCTCTTTGATTTTGTCAAAAAAAAAAAAATTTTCTTTACACGGCTTGGCATATTTATTCGATTTTATCAATCTCGTGGTTAAAATATTCTTTGCAAACCTCAAAATTTGGTAAAATTTGGCCAAATTTTGTAAAAAAAATAAAGTTTCTTAACATGAAAATAAAAAAATAAAACATGAAATTTTGATAGAACACAAAAATGTTTAGATACATAATAATAATAATAGTAATCCGATCATGTGATGAGTTTTCATCTTTTTTTTTTCTTTTTATTTTTTTTAAGATGTAGCTCTAACCGTGGACTATTAAAATGATTTTTATATAGAGCTATATGGCATACCATCTAAAAGCAAGTTTTTTTTTTTTTTTTTGTAGGGACCAAAAATAAATATTAAGGGTCCAAAAAAGAAGCTATTCAGAAGCTATTAATAAAATAATACATAAAAATTGAGTGTAAAAAGGTAACGTTTTTGAAAAATGTTCGTCCCATATGTTTGTTTCGGATTCCATATCTCCAGCAGTGAAAAATAATTGCTAGATTTTTTTTTTTTTTAAAGAAAGTTGAACCTTAGGATTGGGCTTAGTCGGCTGGGAAGAAGCCCAACCCACTAATCATTTGTATCTGCATCCGAAAGTTGAAGTAACCATGATCACAAAACGAACCGAGAAACCAAGATAGATAAGTGGGACCTAACATTAACAGAAATCGTTACCAACCTCACAATCCCATGCTCTCCACAAAACACCATCCAATCAAAATCAAAATCAAAACAACGACAACAGAAACTCAATTAAACAAGTAGAACAACAAGAAAGAAAGAAAGAAAGAAAGAAAGAAAGAAAGAAGTGGAACGAAAGCCAAATTAGCCATGGCCTCAACATCACTAATATCACCTTCCCATCTCATATATTCAAGCTCTCGCTCAGTCTCTCAACTATGCGTCTTTGGCTCCAAAGCCTTCTTCTCAAGCCCCGCCACCACCACCACCACCACCACCACCAGCCACCATGGCAGCAAGAGGAGGCCCGCGCACCTCCGCCTCGGGGTCCGGTGCATGGCGGTGGCGGCGGAGGCGGCGACTGCGAAGAGGAGTGGATACGAACTTCAGACGCTGACAGGCTGGCTGCTGAAGCAGGAACAAGCGGGGGTCATTGATGCCGAGCTTACAATTGTGTTGTCAAGCATTTCCATGGCTTGCAAGCAGATTGCGGCTCTTGTGCAGAGAGCTAGTATCTCCAACTTGACGGGAGTTCAAGGTGCTGTTAACGTCCAGGGTGAGGACCAGAAGAAACTTGATGTTGTCTCCAATGAGGTCTGCTCCTATATGGACTCTCTTATTATTTATACAACTGTTTAAAAATCAGATCAAGCTGGGAATTACAAATTTGAGTGTTTAATTTTGTGGATTCAAAAATCAAAATAGGTGTTCTCCAATTGCCTGAGATCGAGTGGAAGAACGGGGATTATAGCATCTGAGGAAGAGGACGTACCGGTGGCTGTTGAAGAGAGTTACTCAGGCAACTACATAGTTGTGTTTGACCCGCTTGATGGTTCATCCAACATTGACGCCGCGGTGTCAACTGGATCGATCTTCGGAATCTACAGCCCCAATGATGAGTGTTTCGCCGACATTGGCGATGATCCAACAGTAAGTCGATTTCTCTCCCTCTTTAACTTCTCTTCTCTCTTTAATATAAGTCGGTAATTTGGCTCAAACCTAATGCCAATCAAACAGGGGACAACATAAGATCCACTAGAATTCCTCAATTTCATAGGATTCTCTTTTTTCTTTTTTTTTTCTTTTTTTTTTTTTTTGGCTTGAAGGATTCATTTTGATTAGCTATAAACATTCGAAAACATAATTTATCGATACTTGACAACAAATGTTGAATTCAGTAATTTTATGTGGCAAGAGAGAAAGCAGTCCTGAGTTCGAGCCCTTATAGTTGTGCTCTCTAACTTTTTTTAAATATTGGATTTTTCGTTATTTAAATCGTGTATCTCCATCACTTGTAGTGATTTATCATTCAATGAATGATTGAAAAATGATCGACCGATCCAATTATAATTATAATGTTTCTTACTTTGTAACATAAGTAAAACGGTCAAAATTGTATCTATCATAAGTTGAAATGGTGTGATGCGTGTTGTGGTCTTGTCAGCTTGACACAACAGAACAGAGGTGCGTCGTGAACGTGTGCCAGCCGGGAAGCAACCTGCTCGCTGCAGGCTACTGCATGTACTCCAGCTCGATTATCTTCGTCCTCACAATAGGGAACGGAGTTTTCTCCTTCACATTGGACCCCACGTACGGCGAATTCGTCTTGACGCAGGAGAACATCCAGATTCCGAAAGCGGGAAAGATTTACGCATTCAATGAAGGAAACTACCAGCTCTGGGATGACAAGTTGAAGAAGTACATTGATGATCTCAAGGACCCTGGCCCCAGTGGCAAGCCCTACTCGGCCAGATACATAGGAAGTTTGGTTGGGGACTTTCATCGAACACTTTTGTATGGCGGGATTTATGGGTACCCGAGAGACAAGAAGAGCAAGAATGGGAAGCTCAGGCTATTGTATGAGTGTGCTCCAATGAGCTTTATAGTGGAACAAGCTGGTGGGAAAGGATCAGATGGGCATCAGCGAATACTCGACATCCAACCAGTTGAAGTAAGTTGACTATAAAAAAAAAACACTTGCATCAATTTCTGTAGTTTTTATTTGGTGATTTTGATGAAGTAAATTTTGGTTTTTTTTCCCCCCCTCTTTTGACAGATCCATCAGCGAGTTCCGCTTTACATCGGAAGCCAGGAAGAGGTGGCCAAACTGGAGAAGTATTTAGCTTGATGTGAAAGTGAAAAAATGCAAAGACAAAGAATAGTAATTTTGTTTGTGAAATTGAAATTTATGGCAATTTTTCCACTGAAATAGAATATAACAAGTGTACTTCTTGTTTATGTCCAATTCTTTTGTTACTATTGAATGTAGGGTGAGACTACAGTCCAATACCCCACTTTTGACATATAAAAACTTTAATACATCCAATAGATTCTGTTAGATTGTGTATTTGTCCTTCATCATTAAGTTATTTACGGGATTATTGTAGTGTTTAAATATAAAATTGACTCTCTAATTCATCCAAGCACATTTAATATAGTATCCGAGTCAGAGTTTTGCAAGTGATGGTGGTTTGGACTTGACAAGCCCATGCTAGGCTAAAAGATGGTGTTTGATTGTGTCTTTATCTCACATTGCTAAATTACGGGATTGTTGTGGTATTTAAATATGAATGGATTCCCTCTCTTCTTGAGCTAACTTTTCAGAATATGTTTACCCAAAGCTCATTTTAACATATTCTATTTAGATGGCTCTTGTTAGCATAGTTGCTTGACACTCTGTTTAAAACATGATGTGGAATAAACGTTCTTGTCAAAAAGAGTGAAGGAAGTAATAAACGAAGAGTCGTTTTTAATTTATGGGAGAAACAAAGCGTTATTGAGAGGCTAAATCAATTGTTGTTTGTTATTTTTGGGAAAACTTGGTCTTCTAAAATTTGGTTTTTGCATTATTATATCAAAATTCGAATCTTCCAATCCAAAAGAAGCCTCCCTAACTTCGGCTCCATTTTGGTGGGCTTGTCAATATTACCTATATATATCCTTACCATATGTAAAAGGACAAAAGCACTCATCATGTTTTTCCTATTATACAGTTTAATTATCATGTGACAGTTCAATTATCATTACGTGGAAGTCCAGTAATTATTATGTGATTTTTTTTTCTTTCACTTTGTTTTTATAATCCGCACGTACTCGCTAACTAATATATATATATATTATATTATTTATGTAAGACATATAGTTCTAAAAAAAAAACACCGGTGAAAATCTCTTTAATGATCCGATCATGTATTTAAAAAAATAAAAAAAAAGTTATATTACACCCACATAAATATCCTTATAATAAATGTTTTTTAAGAAAAAATTTGAAAATTTTATCATTTATAGATAATTTGATATGATATCACATTTAATCATCTCATATACTTACTTTTAATTTAATTTTAATTTGTTTTTTATTAAAAAAAATAAATTTAACTAATCTAACTAATTAAAAATACGTGTTGCCCAAAAAAAAAAAAACATTTTCACTGGAAAAATGGAAAATAAAAAAGATTCTTGTAACGACTTAGAATTTAATATATAAAATTCTTAAAATGTCGAAAATAAAGAAAAAACAATACATGATATGATGAATTAAAAAGTTAAAATTGCATACTCCAATAGTAATTGGCTATTCACGAGAGATATTTTCTTTTATTTTTGTTTCGCTTAAATCTCCATTAAAACTTTCATGTAGTTATGAAGATCTCTTAAGAAAGAATTTGATTAAGACAATTTAGGATTTATAAAATGAAATTAACGTTAATCATATTTGTAGGGAATCTTTTTTATTTCTTTAAAAAACACTACTTTCATTCATGATTAATGTGGGGTATTTTTTTTAACTATTAAAAACTTATTTATATTATAGCTACATGGGAATATGAGCTTTTTTATTGGGTTCAAGCATATATTTATTGTAGGTAAAATTATGGTAACAATATTTTATGAAACGGTGAGGCTATTTATCAATTTTAGAGGACCAAATAGAACCACTCTAAAAAAAAATTATTTATTTAGATCAAATTAATGCACTAGTTGTTTTGTAACATTAAACAAGAACTATAATTTCAAAATGCTCCAATTACCAAAAAATAATAATAATTTCAAAATGCCCCAAATTATTGATGTTATGTTAAGATAGGTTAATGAAGGATTTTTTTTTTTTTTTTTTGAGTAAAAAAATTTGATAAAATTGACTTGAGTATATTCAAAATTTATGTAATTAAAACTAAAAAATAAAATTATTAAAAGGCAGAAAAAAGAATTAAAAGTAGTATAAACATATTATTTTTGTAAAATTCTAATAATGTTTCATATAGTTTAAATTAATGCCTCGTGAATTCTTTTTAGCAAAATATATATATATATATAAATACACATAAAAAAATACTTTAACTTTAAAAGTTTAACTTGAGAATATTTGACTTGAAAATATCTATGCATGTACGACATGATTCACATATACATATTACAAAAATATGAAAAACTAATTTATAGCAAAAAAAAAAAAAAAAAAACTATTTCATTTACAGCTATAACTAAATTCAAATTTAAAAGAAAAATATGAATCTATTAAAGCCGATCTTATCAAATTATTACCTTTAATCAATGCATTATGAAGATATCATGTCAAGAATTTCATTAATTTATACTTAAATTAGACGAAATGGATATATTCATTTAATAAATAAGGGGACAAGTTGATAGAAAATAAATGTTTTAGAGGCAGTATGAAATTATATATAGCGTCACATAAGTAAATCTACTAATTTCATAGACGGAAATGGTTGCAGGGAATCTTTGAACTGCTTTATGCAAATCGTAGGATATTCGATAGATTTTGAAAATTCGGGGACAAAATGATAAAGGCTGAATGGTTTGGGGATTAATTGAAATTAATCAATTTTTTATTTTTATTTTTATTTTTTATTTTTTATTTTATTTTCAAAACGGCCAACTATAATTTCAAGTCAAGCAAATGACAGTCACACAACTGTCGAACTGGCACTGGCGAAGAAGATAAGCGGGGACAACACAACAACCCAATGTCAGAAGAAGAGTTTGGGAGAGAAGAAAATGGTCCGTACACTTCCATCTTCGTCTTCTCATCTCCTCTTCTCCACCTCTCTTTCCTCCAATTCTCATCTCTCTCCTCTCCATCTCCGCGGCCACCGACCGCTCTCAACCGCTGGAGCTGGAGCCGGAGCCGGAGCAGGAGCGGTGCGCCTCCGTCTCCGAGCGGTGAGCTCCCCGGCGACTCAGACAGCGGAGTCAAAGACCGGCGGGAAGGAGAAGGAGCAGTATTACCAACTCCAAAACCTGACGACATGGCTGCTGAAGCAAGAGCAAAGCGGCGTGATCGACTCCGAGCTCACCATCGTCCTCTCCAGCATCTCCCTGGCGTGCAAGCAGATCGCCTCCCTGCTCCAGAGATCGAGCATCATTAATCTCACCGGCGCTCACGGCACCATTAACGTCCAAGGAGAAGATCAGAAGAAGCTCGACGTTATCTCCAACGAGGTCCGGAAATATTATCTCTGTGAAATGATTTTTCTTAGAATTATTGTCAGTTGATAGAAATGCTAATTTGAGATTTCGTAAACTGATATTGAAGAATAGGTTATTGGAGAATTAGTACACTAAACTAACAAAACTGGCGTTTTTACGAGTCGATGAAACGTAAATTCGATCTCAATTGAGGCAATTCTTGAATTATTTGCAGCTGTTCTGCAGCTGCCTGAGATCTAGTGGTCGAACGGGGATAATAGCGTCGGAGGAGGAAGATGTACCTGTTGCAGTGGAAGAGACTTACTCGGGAAACTACATTGTGGTATTTGATCCGATCGATGGCTCTGCCAACATTGACACTGCCTTAACTACAGGCTCTATCTTTGGCATCTATGGCCCCGACAAGCAATGCCTCATCGACCTTGATGATGACACAACGGTAAAATTCCTCTAATTTGCAGTCTTTATAAATATACGGAGAGAGAGAGAGAGAGAGAGAGAGAGAGATCAAAGAAAAAGATAAAAGCAATCTTTTTAGAGCCAATCTATTGCCATGCCCTCATTCCTAGGGAACCTAGTAAGCAGCTGAACATCTCAGAAGAGAATGTTCAAGGCCAGAAGTTGCTTTGGTAAATAACTTGGTTCTACAGCATTCTCAAATCAAGACTTGATTTCATGACTGCTTCAGCCTATTTTTCCAAATTCCTTGTCATTACATAATGCTTCAATTTTTGCAATCTTCTCTAAACTGAAAAAAACACAGCTAGATCAAGCAGCAGAAAAGTGTGTTGTCAGTGTTTGCCAGCCAGGAAGCAACTTGTTGGCTGCTGGCTATTGCTTGTATTCAAGCGCAATTGTATTCACTCTGTCTATAGGGAAGGGGGTCTTTGCATTCACCTTGGACCCCACTTATGGTGAATTTGTTTTGACACACGAAAATATTCAGATACCCAAAACGGGAAAAATATATTCATTCAATGAAGGAAATTATGACCTATGGGATGAGAAGCTGAAGAACTACCTCGACCGCCTGAGGCAGCCAGGTTCCAATGGAAAGTCCTATTCTGGCCGTTACATAGGCTGCCTAGTTGGTGAAATTCACAGGATGTTGTTAAGAGGTGGTATCTATGGAAATCCCAACAACAACAAGAGCAAAAATGGGAATCTAAGGCTATTGTATGAATGTGCACCAATGAGCTATTTGGTTGAGCAAGCGGGTGGAAAGGCAACAGATGGTCACCAGCGAATACTTGAGATTACACCTGCAGAGGTAATGGAAAATACTTTACTCTAGATAACGTTTTAGCTGCTATTTACATGGTACCATAAGGAAACTTGAGAATATCAGAAGTTTGCAACTTAGCCCGAATTCTAGTTGATGAAAACAAATATTTGCTTAGAAACAAGAAATTTTAAAGAGTGCTTAATCACCAATTTTCATGTCATCATTTTTCTTTGGCAGATTCACCAGCGCACACCAATTTATATTGGAAGCCCGGAGGAAGTGGACAAATTACAAACATACTTGGCTTAAGAAAAATTTCTCGTGCAACTATGTTTGAACATTTTGCTTCATTTTCTTACTTGAGAATTCTTTTAAGGAACATATGCTTTTGCATTCTGATTTTATTGTAATATGTAAACTCCCCGTATACGGGACAAATCATTGCTCAAGAGTTCAGAAATACATTACTCAATTAAGCAATATAAGCCATGTAATTGTAGAGATACTTATGGCACAGAACACGAAGCATAGACTGGTCATAGTGTGGAGCCACAACCAAGTAATGGCATTAGAACAGAGAATAGAGATGGCATAAATCATTAATGGCATTTAATCTTGAAGAATGTGAGTCGAGACATGCTATACCGAAATTAATATAAGTCCTGCTAATCGTTGCTTAGAACAGTTAGCCTAATTACATCTTTGGTTGTAAGTACAGGTACCATGCCATCCTAAAGAGTTATTTCAAATTCCAGTCAGTTAGTTGTTGAACAGATCTGGACCAGCGAACTCTCGATTTTTCACTGCAATTCCAAAAGCACACAAACTGATCATTTTAGACCCCTAACAATGATGAAATAAGCACAACAAAAGACAACTGGAATGGTATGTTACCAGGGCTTATAATTTTGATGCATCTTGTTACAGATTTCACTGCTGTCAGCGAATCCGAACCTGCAACATTCAAAGTTTTACACCTTTTAGTATATAATGCATTAGAAGAAGAAAATTAAAAAACTTTACAGCTTGAAAGGACCACTGTCACCACCTTGCATACTGGTGTCTTTCTGTGATAATACTTCCGTCACAGTGGATGAGAATTCTGACATAAGTTGATTAGCTTCCATATCACCATTCGTTGATTCAGGGGACGACCTAAATACGGCATACAGAGAGGAATTTCCAATCAGAGAATTGGATAGTATCAATAAAAAAACAAGACCACACGAAAAAGCAGCAATTGAAGCAAGACAAAGTACCCTGAAGCTGTGTCCATAGGAACACCTATAGCTGGTTGGCAAGAAAAGTCCATTCCTTGACATTCAAAATCGAAATCACGCAACATTTCACTGAAGGAGAAATCAGTCCCAATCACGTCTAAACTTGGCAAGTCAATGTCAAAAAGGTCTATTTCCTTCTCAGACTCGGATGTGGAAATCTGATCAGCCATTGGTTGGTCTGAGTTCATCAGTGGATCAGAACCATCGAAATCTAGCCTTCCTTTTACATGCTCCCTCTTCGCCTGCCTCTTCAAGTTTGTCTTGACCGGAGAGCAAGTGGAAATACAGTGGTTCCTTTCCATTGTGTACGCTATCTGTTTGAATGGGCTCACTGTCACTCTTTTGGATGAAATTACAGTGCATCGCGTTGTTGTAACCCCCTCCGGAGTATTATCATTACTGTGGTTAGTAGTGGAAGAAACCTCAAGAGGAGATACAGATTTATCACTTTGAGAGGAGTTTGCTCTCGGAGGTGTCATGGGAACAGACGTATTTGTTGGAATGGGCATTGAAGACTGGTTGAACAGACACTTAGCCACACTGGACCCATTTTGTAAAGACCCACCAACACAATTGCTAGGTGAAGAATCAGCTGGAAGGGAGGGCTGAGCACTTTCTTGACTTTGAACTGCATCAAATGATTGAAAATTTTGGGACGAAGATAAAATCTCATTAAAAAGTTACAAAGATCTGAAAAGAAGAAGCATAAAAAAGGAACAAAAACCATACGCAGAGCTTGTAAACTGGGTTACCTTTGTCTGGAAAGGTTCTGGCGGAAGATTTGTTACGCAATCTCTTAGCCACTGGAGGAGCATCTGAAAAAACTTTAGAGTCTTTCCTCTTATTAATTTCAGGTGGATAACTTGTCATTGGCGATGAGAAATTTGCAAGTTGAGTACCAACGTTGGAAGGCGTGGACACTGGATGAACAATAGGAGATTTGTACACAGGAAAGCCTAATGCAAATTGTAGAAAGAAAACCAACATTCAAAAATCTGTCAATTAAACTGTCATCATTTGTGAATGAGAGAAATACAAATATGCAAATTTTACACACTTGTATAATCCAAACACACAGTTCAGGTTGTTGTTTTGCAGAACTGTTAATCAGTTATGACAAAAGACATGATTAAAACTGGGCCCAAATCAACAATGCAACTACAAAACCATGAAAAACTGAGAATTCAAACAGAACATATAGGCACAAACACTGATCTTTCATTTCTAGTTTCAGGTCCAATTTCTCCCTATAGGTGTGTCAGATAATGTGATCAGTACTAACAGTAAGCAGGTTTATCGGGTTTGTGAGTAACATTATCAGATGCCCATATAACATAATCAGGCTTTTTTGTGATATTTACCTGCTGGGGATCCAGTAAACGGCTGCGACTGAGGAAGCGTCATTGCCAGCTTCTGTGCAACGGTAGGAATGGAAGGCATAGGAGACCTTCCAACTGCATTGTAAGCATTCATGGCGTTTTGAAAACTCTGCAACAGCGTCTGGACCCTACATTTTTCCTGCTCCAATCTTATCCTTTCTTGATCCACCGTAACTTTTTGCTCTTTCAAACTTATATACTCGTTTAAAATTGCCCCTAGACTCAGTAAGCTCTTCGGCGCCTGTCAAAACAGCTTTTTTTCCCAGCCTTTAATAATCATTCCCTTTACCAGTTTACTTTAAATCAAATGAGCAAACAATGTATTAATATATATATATATATATATATATATATGATCAGATCACTTAAAATTAGTCTATACATTCCGAATTAAATAATACAATGCCCAAAATCGTAATTAAGTCAAGAAACATGATTTCTCAGTAACCAAACAAAAATTAAAAAATTAAAAAAAAAAAAAAAAAAAGGCCCTAATTCTCAGATTAGCTAGATCAAGAGTCTGACTTACCTCTTGAACGGAGGATTTGGAGAGGAGAGAGGAAGCTTCGGTTCTGAAAAGAGAGCGAGTTTCGGAGAAGTTGTTGTCGGAGAGATAGCGGTCGACGAGGAAGGCAACTTGGGTCGGAGTGACATTCCCTTTTCCGAAATTATCTGCCTTCTTATTAGCTTTGTTAGACTGCTTCCGCATTGTTTTCTTTTTATTTTTATTTTTTTTTTCTGGAGGAAAAAAAAGGGTGGGGAAGGAAAAAGTTTGAAGAGAACTGTAGAGGATTGGGATTTGCAGAGAAAATGAGAAATCTGAAGAAGAAGAAGAAGAAGAAGAAGAAGAAGAAGAAAGAGGAGAGGTTCAGATCTGGAGGAGAAAGAGGGAAGAAAAGAGCGGGGAAATGAAAGAGGGAAACGTATAAAAGTGAGGGAGGGAGCTGAGGAGGGGGAAAAACGCGGGAGGTTTTTGAAATTTTTGGAGGAAAAATGTTGGTTCCAGATTACACGTCACGTCGGTTGTTTTAGCGGTTGACCGTTTTGGGCTTTCTAGGCCCACATTAATTAAAGGGTGCTTTTTGAGGATGCAAATCCATACCATTATTTACAGATATGTTTCCCTTTTTTTTTTTTTAATTTATGTAAATATTTAAATTGATTCTTTTAAAAATTTATATTATCCTTTTATCACGAATTAAAACTAAATAAATAAAGAATTGATTAAAAATGAAAGAAAAATCTCTAAAAAAATATAAAACTAAACAAATCTTTTATAAAAGAAAAAAAAAAAAAAAGACCATTTTACTTGTTTTATTATAAAGAAAAAATGATCATAACTGATATTAATTGTATAATACATAAAAAAAACAATCATTAAAATAAAATTCATAACAAACCTATAAAAAATTAAATAGATATTGTAAAAAAATATGAAATACTTTAAAACTTTTAAAAATACATTATAATGATATAGTAATTATCATAAAGAAAAATACATTATAATAATTTAGTAATACCATAAAGAAAAAAAGCATAACACGTTTTAAAAAAATCATAATGATATATTAATTTTCATAAAGAAATAAACAATTTATCACACATTTAAATTTTAGAAATTAACTATTAAAACAATATCAATAATAATAAACAAATAAATAAATTATCACAATAATGAAACAATTATCCTAAAGAATCTAGTCATATTTCTAAAAAATCTATATCATACTTAAGAAATATATTTATAAAGACCTTAATTATATAATAACATCACTATAATAAAAAACTAGTTATTAAGATTAAGATATAATAATGATGAACAAATAAGGAAAACAAATATGAATCTATTGAAAAAAAATGATGTTAAATATAATAAAATGACAAAATAGGTACAAGCAGTTGTTTTTTTTTTATTGACATTTATGTAATATTATAAAAAAGTGGACATATTTTAAAATGTGACTTTAAAAATAAACTTTTATGTAATTATTTCATCTCGGATTTGAGAAAATAATTAAACTAAACAGTAAAAATGTAAAATAATGTTAGTGAATGTCAATCCCAGCCCTAACTCTCTAATTCCAACCACCAGTGTCGACCGCGGAGTCGTCAGAGGATTTAGTCACGGAGACGGAGAAGACGGAATCGTAGGATCGCCGAAGATGTTAGGCCCATGACAACGAGATCTTGTCGGATTTCATTGCGATTCCTTTTGTCTCGAGGATCTATCTTTCACGGCCAGCCGCCGTGACGTCTATCAGATTGCGAACTTCCATTGCGACCTCCTCAGAATCACAATCTCTATGTGAGATCCATCGCGATCTTCTCTGAAATCGCGATCTCCTCGATGAGATTCGTCACGGCCTAAAGTCTGAAGATCGCAATGCCAATGAGATTCCCTTTCATGCTGCCATCTTGATCTCGGCATCGGCGTCGTCACTATTTTTGTATTGATTTATGGCCGATGGGGAGAGAGAAATAGACGTGCAGGGGAGAGAGAGAAGAGAGGAGAGAGATACACAAAGGCATTTGGGTTTTTCACCGTCTTATCTATTTTAAACATGCTATTAAGTAACAATATTTTAAATTATGTTATAATTTTAAAATCAAGTATTGTCTTTATGTTATTTTGCCTTTTCTCCCGAATTATATTTTCCCACGGACAAAAAAAAAAAGCGTCTTCTTCAACAACGGCAACAAACACAGCGAAGAACTGAAGAAGCAGTAGCAAAAGCAATCCTCTGTTAAAAAAAAGATGGCACAAGGACTTCTTCTATGGAGTCTTTGCCATTTCCACTCTCAGTCCCTTGGCTTCCTTCCATTCACATCCCACAGAACTTACAAAAACACCCCTCCACCACCACGCTCACTCTCACTCTCCATCTCCGCGACTCTTGAATCGGCAAACGACACCACCCAAGAGCTCAGCGCTAGAGAGAGAAGGAGACTCAGAAACGAGAGGAGAGAGAGTAAAGGCGGCGCCAACTGGAGGGAGCAAGTGGAGGAGAGGCTCCTGAAGAAGCCCAAGAAGAGGTACGCTTCGTGGACGGAGGAGCTCAACCTCGATACCCTCGCCACTCTGGGCCCACAGTGGTGGGTCGTCCGGGTCGCTCGGGTTAGGCAGCAGGAGACTGCTGAACTCATCGCTCGTTTGCTCGCTAGGAACTTTCCTGACCTACCCTTTAAGGTTTTTCCTCTGAATTCCCATTTCTTTTGCTTTCTGGGGTTGTTTTCAAATTCGATTTCTTTGTTATTATTGGCGGATTTGTATACTTGCTAATGAGCTTCGGATGTTTATGATGAATCTGATGGAATTTCATGGCAAAATTATTGGGGCTCATTGATTTTTTTGCTGGCTCGTAGGAACTTCCCTCAAGCCCCTTGCGAGGTTATCATTCGAATTGCCATTTTATTTTAGATATGCATACATACATACATATACATATACATACATAAATACATACATATATATACATACATACATATATATATATAGCATTATGGGTTTGTTCGTAAAATCGGTTTTGCTGTTAAAAATCCGGGATTGTGCAGTGTTTGCATTATTGCTAAATGTTACGAGGTGAATTTGGATAGTTTTATTTGCTTAAATCGAGTGAATTGGAGTTGCGATGAAAACTGTTTGCTTTCTAGTTTATTCCAATTCCCATTCTTCCTTTTTGGGTTTGTTTTCAAATTCAGTTTGGTTGGTATTTATTATTGGATTCTAGAATGTTTGATTGCTAATGAGCTTGTGTGTCATGATTTAGACGACTTACTTTGCTTAAATTAAACTCTTAAACTTATTGGAACGTCAATGAGAACAATGGGGATTCATTGCTTCGTTGCTATTTAAATCCATCCTCATGGCCCTTTTAAGCTTATTTAGTTTTACTCGTATATTTTTCTTTTTTTGATTTGTTGTCAAATTCGGTTTAGTTGTTATGAATCATGGATGGTGTAGAATGTCATATGCTAATAGGACTATGCGATTTCGTTTAAATTTGGGTTATTCTATTTGCTAAAATTTAATGTCTTGAGTGGAATGGTATTGTGATGATGACTATTCGAACTTTGTTGTTTTGCTAGCTAATAACTTCCCTCACTTCCTGTTACGCTGATGACTCTTTATGTTCTCTTTCGCTTCTATTTTAGTTTGCTTTCTGGATTTGTTCTTTAGATTAGTTTCATTGTAATCATGAGCTATAGAGTTTAATATACTTTGTACTTGCCAATAGGCATATGAAATTCATCACATACATTTGGTTGACTTGATTTTCTTACATTCAATGTACAGAGCGAAATGGAACTGCAATACCGAATATTTGTTTGTTTTATGTGCGGGAATTAGATGAGTGGGTCTGATTAGAATGGTTTGTGCTTCACATGAGAAAGTCATCCTTTACTGCACTGGAATCCATTTGGTTTTCCTTGTTGTGAGGCTGTGTTGTGCTCTATTTGCTTTACTTGTGAGGTTTCTATATGTTAGTTTGGTGAATCTATAGTGTTAGGATTGGAATCATAAAGTAATAAGACCGTGGCCAATGCATAAAGCCATAAACACGCTACAAGTTTGGGCGCACAGAAAAAAAATGTATCACACACACACACACACAATGTGAATAGGATGTCGCTTTAGCAAATGGTGCATATACCCAATCATTAGCAATAAAAATTTTTAAACCTTTGTTTGGGGGAACCATCAGGATTTTGGATGGAATCCGAACTGAAACATTTAAATTATCATTCGAACTGGCATTTGGATGTTAACATTTAGTACAATATATTTAAATAGAAACATTTGAATTTATATGCATAATGTCAAAATGGGCATCCAAATGCTCCATTTCAGATGTGCAAGCCCAAACCCATATTTGAACGAGCCATTCAAATGGAATGGCCAAATGAAGCAAATGGTTGCTCGAAACTGATGCTATGTCATAGCTGATTAATATATACATATAAGAAAGTAATTTATAACCTCATTGATTATATTCGAAGAATAATGTAATAAGCCACAATGAAGTGAAATAAGTTAAGTAACAGCACTAGATTCCGCTTCATGTTCTTTCTGGAGTCCTAGCATGAAAACTTTGGCTCAAATCACAAGCAAAAATTACTTTGTGTTTTTGAGGCACCTGATAAGCTTTATGTTAGATTAGTCACAAATAGACAGATAGATCGACTTCTTATGCCAAAGTTACTTATATTCCAATAGTTTCAAGATATGGTTGGCCATAATTTGCAACATGCTTTTAGGTACTGCGATACTGATAATTTAAAAAACTATGTACTTATCTTATTATCTTAGTGATTTTTCAGGTGTATGTTCCTGCCGTCCAGGTGAAGAGAAGATTAAAAAATGGCTCTATCTCAGTGAAACCAAAACATCTATTTCCAGGGTGTGTTTTCCTAAATTGTGTAATGAACAAGGATATCCATGACTTCATAAGAGAGTGCGATGGTGTTGGAGGTTTTGTTGGCTCCAAGGTTGGAAATACGTGAGTATTTATTTCTTCGTCATTAATCTACCTTGTTAGAATTCATCAAAATGGCCGCATTTTTAGTTTATTGTTATGCCATTCTATCATACTGAGTGCTGAAAGAAAGTTAAGCATCAGTAGTCTGTAATTTACTAAGGTGATATGTTAGCGGAGTGAGTCAACTATGTACTTAAAAGAATTATACCCCGTCTAGCATAGTGGTTTTACCTAAAGACATGAAGCAGATGCTCCCACTTATTAAGTAGAAATGAAAACTCTCCCAGGTTTTGACTTATTATTGCAAAATGTCTTTTCATGTGCACAGAAAAAAACAGATCAACAAGCCCAGGCCGGTAGACGAGATTGACATGGAAGCAGTTTTCAAACAGGCAAAAGAAGAGCAAGAAAAACATGAAAAAGAGTTTGAGGAAGAGCAACAACAAGAGGGGAACCTTGACTTTGGGAAGTCCAGGTCCAGTGTAGAGCCTCAATTAGATTCCAACGGCACTACGAAATCTGCTACAGATTCCAAACCAAAGCGGCAATCTACAAAGAAGAGTCCGAAGCTTGTTCCTGGTTCTAATGTTCGAGTTTTATCTGGGATGTTTGCAGAATTTGAAGGAAGTCTTAAAAAGATCAATCGGAAAACAGGACAGGTAGGTGATGCAGTACTTAAAGTTAGGGGAAGAGAGGGGGGAAAAAAAAGGTGTTTTTCCATGTCTAAATTAGTAAATTAATGCCAAAACCGAAATTCAATTACAAGAAGATCTACTCAAATTGGTAGCCTTGTACCCCAAAATAAACTCCTTGACATAAAAAAACTTCGGATGAAGTTACAATTGTTATACTAAGGAACGTTGAACTCAATAACATCTTTTGCACCTTTTGAGCTAAAAAATAAACCCTTCCACATCCATGCTTAAAATAGGTACAGAGTTTACCAGAACTATCCCGATTGCTTTGCTCTATATGTAAATATACAGTACACATTATTCAACTTTGAAGAAGTCACTCTCAGGATAGCATGCCCGCTGCAATTCAAATGATCTAACAGACTGTAATGTCTTGATGCTAAAAGTTTATATTACCAAAAGTCTATGTTCTTGTGTGTAAACTGAGATTAATGTTGAAATCTTGTGTTGTTTCAGGCAACTGTGGGATTTACGATATTTGGGAAAGAGAGCTTAGTAGACGTAAATGTCAATGAAATTGTTGCAGAGACAAATTGATGTAAATATGTTTAGTACGAACTCATAATTAATTGGTAAGCTTCACCCTTGCTTTCATCTCCTTTCTCGATATTTCTTGCTTCCTATTACATGGAAAATGTGGTGAATTACAAGTAATAGAATGTTTTTTTATCAAAAAAACCAACTCAGTCCTCAATATTAGCAAGGCACTGAATGTGTGTGCAGTAGGTTTTGATGTCAGCATCCTCGAGTTGGTTAGGTTCTCATATGTATAAGCTGTTGACGATTCAAGCACCAGTGGAGCATAAAGATCAATCTATCGCCAACTTAACCAAGTCTTAATGCAAGTTTCTTAGAATCGAGGGTTAAATAGTTCGGTGCATTTTCAGTCTCCAAGGTCGAAGACTTGATTAAATGTACTCCATAATCTTCTTCCTTGGATCTTGATAGTGTCTTACATGTTAAGTTGCACCCACTTTCACTTCCATTTGCTGCATTTTTTAAACCAAGCTAGAACTTAGGTTATTTGATCGAATGAAAATAGAAAATACATAATGTGCATACTAGAACGTCATATCAATAGTGGCCTACCTCCTTATAGTGAATTATAAACTTTTTAGCGGGTTGATAATCTTACAATGCTTCTAATGTTTTGAGCTTCACATTGAGATCTGTCAGCTGCTTAATAGCTTTAACAAAGAAAAGGGTGTGCCCACATTTGCCTTTCCAGATGCTGAAACCGGTCTTGTGACTGAAGGAAGTGCCATCCATCAACGTTTTGTTTGGTTTAAACATGTTAATAGGATTCTAAACTTGACCAGGCTTACCTTTGAACAGAAGAAAGAGAAGATAAAGCGATAGAAATGGGAAAACAGGGCTGCATATATTCCAACTTGGGCTAACTCAATCCGTGGTGATATTTGTTGAATGAAATCTCTTATCTGTTGATTCTGTTCAGCCTTATCTTATTTTCTACTTGCAGAACTCCATGAATATGGTGACTGATGCATTTAGTAAAAATGAGTTTTCAATGGTCGTGTTTTTTTGTAACCATCGGTGATTACTGACCAAATTATTGTGTGCATACCTCGTTAGTTTGGTATATGTTTGTCTGTGAGAAGAATAGTTGTACTTTTTCTTTCCTGCAATAATATCTCCGCCTAATCCGGAGGACTGTTTATTCATAGAGGAAAAAAATAAGGTTAAAATAGTTCGTTGATTCACATGTTTGTCTGGGTGTAGAATTTAGACCTACAATATTTAACATGTGTTTGTACCTCTTTAAATATTCATGCCAATTTATCAGATGAGAAGACTTTGATACCGGGGTTACGTATATGATCAGTGATTAACTAGGTTTTTTTTTTTAAGGTTTGTTAGCTGTTTGTAACGTTAATTGAATGCATTTAGTACCTGATGGAGAAGAAATTGTCGGGCAGGCTGAGGCTATTATAGCTTAGACAGAAACAAAGTTTTATATATATATATATATTTTTTTTTTTTTTTTACCCCCCTTGGCCTTTATTAGAATATGTTGAAGTTGCCAGGAAGACAACGCTTGGGTTTCTATTTTTCTGTTCTCCTTTTTTTTTTTCTTTTTTTTATTATTACTGGTTGAAAAATTAGCGTGTGGAATAATAAATTGTCTAAATGACATAAATATTAGGGAAAAAAAAAACATTACAAAAAAGAAGGAAAAGCACAAAACAAGAAAACAAGAAACTAATAATAATAAATGACCAAAACTCCGTTGCAAAACTTTAAAAAAAAAAAAAAAAAAATCCCTGAAACTCCTTGATAAAACTCCAATAAAACTTTGGACGTAACTCTTTTTTATCCGGGTTAAAAACTAGGACGAAACTTCCTTATGAAACTCAAAAAAAAAAAAAAAATACATCTTAAGAAACCTATTCTCACTTTGATTAATGATGATTATGCTTTTTATTTTTTTTAATGTTTTGATGGATGAGAAGTTTTGGAAGTAGCTTTGTCATTCTTTCGATTTAACTCTGTTCTGTGCTGGTTTTGGTTAATATGCTGGAAGGGTATGAGAAGTAAAAGTTACTTGTTGGTACTTGCACCCACATTTGAAACGGGACCAAAAAAGAAAAAAAAAAAAAAAACACTTAAATATTCTAACAAAAAAATAACATTGTTCAAATGAACTTTGTAAAATCTTATTGAAACTTTGATACAAATTTCAAATATCTTTTAGAAAAGCTTTTGTGAGAAGCAAACATTTGCATCTCTTTAATTCTCTTTTACAAGCTTGGAACAATAATGCTATTTATTTATTTGATACACATGAAATTTTGGAACTTAAGACCTCAAAATAACAATGGCAATTTCTTTACTCCAAACTCCAATGCAGTTAGAGTAGTGCTATAGATATAAACTATAATTCTAATTTTAAGTTTCAATTCACATGATAATAAGTTATCCTATATTTATTAATAGATATAATCAATTAATGTAATAATTATTTAAATATTTATCAATTAAAAAATAATAACTTATATACCATATAAATTGGTATTCAATAACTAATATTATAATTACTGTTACTAACACTTTTCTTTCATTTAACCCAAAAAAAAAAACACAATAGTATTTTGAGAATATTTCATCCTAAAAAATAATAATATCATAGTTTCTTATGAACGGTGAACAAGTGATTACATTTCAAGCTCAGCATGAAAAGTTGAATCTTTTACTCTCTGTTTAGTTTATTTGTCCTAAATAACTAAGCATATTATATGATGTCCATGTATATTTATGAACCCTAGGCAAGATTTAACTTAGGTAGTAAATTACCCATTTTTGCAGCAAACCCAATCAGAAAATGGTCAAACACCAAACAAGCGTGCACCACACAGTTTTGCTTTGCTTGTTGACTATGGAGTTAATGCAGAAGAGAATCTTTGTAATCTTTTTAACCAAAAAATAATAATAAAATAAAAAATCCCACCAGAGTCTTTGAGAACTTCAATAGCTTTACTTACACCAGTTTCATTCTTTTTAGATTGTTATATTAAATGACCCATTTCGTTTTTCAGCAAAATAAATAAATAAATAAAAGACAGGGTGTCTTAGCCCATTTATTTATTTATTTATTGAATATTTAAATGGGAAGCAATAGCATTGCCTCATGGTGGTCCTAACATGATCCGCTTGAGGAAACCTTTATGGCATACCCAATTAAATGTGCCAGCAATTTCAATAAAGTTCTTTTCAGTGCCACACAGAAAAAATCTTCTCGTCTCTAGTGCATTAAATGAAAGCGAGTTTTATATGGTTTAAAACTTTTTTTTTTTTTTTTGTAATTATTGGATAGTAATTGTAGGTCAATGAATCATCTATTTTTCATTTTTAAAAAACTCAAAATTTAATAAATCTATAATTTATTATTTTAAATTAAAATAAGATAATATATATTTTAAATTTTATAAAATGATAAAAGAAACTAAATAATATCCATGTTGCTTTCAAACATATTTTAAGTTTCTATTTATTTTTTAACTAAAAACAGTTCATTTTCAATCAAATGCATATTTCTATAACTTCAATTACAATTGGTACTCAAAACGGACCTTAGTTATTTGATTAAAATTTTAACTGTGAGATCTATAATTGCATATGTTAAAAATTTGCAATAATTGAAACTACAGCTCTATCAATTTTCATGATAAAAAGAACAACTCATGAAACGATGATAACAGGAAAAGAAACATTTCCTATTTGCTTGTTTCACATGATGGCACACAGTGTCTGGAAGTAGGATATTCTGTGGATTCTTTTATTCTTATGATGCTCAAAGATAGACAAAGAAACAAGCTAATATAAAATAAGACCTTAATATATATTATTTTCCCAGTTTCCTTTAACCTTAGCTGTTGAACTTCTTCTACATGTCATGGCTCTCTATGTATTAAAAGGATTAGCAACCGAAAGTTTAAACATTAAAACATGTACTCTTCTGCATGGACCAAAGTAATTCATATACTAATAGCCATATAATATATATATATATATATGTATGTATGTATATGTACATGTATATGTATATGCATATACTTTTTTTTTTCTCAAGACAAATATAGATACATCAAGTATGGTTAGGATATTATTGTGATGCACATTTTCCACCCATAAAAGGGAAAAAGGAAACGAATCAGAAAAATACGTTATGGTGTACTTTTAAAACACCTATTAATAAACCGAAGAATAGCATTTGAATTTTGTCTTATGTCGTGAAAATTACATGTTCAAATGGAGAACAGATGAGTATGGAATCTTTTATAAGAAGCAAACGGCCAACAACCAACAGACCACTCTTTTCTTCTTTTCACTTCTTTTCCCTCTAACTGATCACATTTGACCTTTGATGCTAATGTTTGGATTATAGAATTTAAGTTTAAATCGATTATGCGTTTATTGAGTTATTTGAGTTACTGAAATTAAAAAATATAAAAACTTGAAATTTGTTCGGAAAAAAAAATTTTAATATAGAGCTTATTTCGTTAGCATCGAAATTATATGCAATTTTTATAAAAAATAAAAATTATCTCATTTAGATTTGTCTATATAAAGTTATAGATTTTTAAAATTTGAATTACAAAACTGTGTGAATAATGAACCTGAAAGAAAAAACAAAAATTAGATTATAATTTTACAGATATGATTGTGACACCAAACCTTCCCTAAATGCAAATTTCAGAAATTGAAGCCTTTTGGGGTCTATTAGAGAGGTAGGTGAGAATCTTACATATTCCTCATATATTGTCTCAAAATTTATGTCTCCTTTACTCTTCTTTTAACTTTAGTTTCTCATATCATTTAAATTTAACAATTTAATCACATAATAACTATTAAATACTAAAACAACTTGAACAATCTAACGACTCCGAAAGAAGTTCTTATGATTCAATTTAAAACTCCTAAATCTACATCTAATTTTCTCTCTCTTCCTTTGTCAAAAATCTCAAATTTAAAAATTCATAACTATCTTATTTTAAGTCCCAATGAGTTGTTGTATTGTTTTTTTAAATAAATGAATAAAACAATATCTATATTACATATTTTTTTCCGAACACATTTTAAATTTTTACACGATTGTCTTTAACACAATTTATTTCTAATTTACATCTATCTTAAGCATGCAATTTCCAATCAATCTTTAAAATTTTTGTTTCATTTGGTGTTTAAGTTTAATTCCAATTAAACTGTATATTTTCATATCAATATTTTATTTTTTTCTGAAAAATCAATCAAATTTATAAATAGATTTTGAAAAATCAATCAATTCTTACTTAAAAATGTAATCTCTAATTGACGACGTTAAGGCAAGCTTCATCTCTAGTTGTTACCCAGGATGGTAAATTCCAACTAAAAACTACCAACAGGCAACAACTCGAAGGATGGGGTGGGTCCCACGCCCTAGATGTATGAGGACTGTACGATCACGAATCATGCGCCTTGAAGAGTAAATATGATCATCAGAGATTTATTGGTAATGCTCATTCACGAGATCAGAGAAACAGGCAGGCCATGTCCTATATTGGGATTTCAAAGAGCTAATAGCAATAAATAATACCAACCAAAACCCCTTTGGTATTTATTGTTCTTCAACATTTCAGAACCAACAGCACATGTTAAATGCTCTTTACTCAAGACGTACACATGCATGTTGGCATTCCAAGCTCATTCCCAAATCCCCATCCTATACAAACTATGCTCACCGACCAGATGGTTTAAAACATTTGCCTTTTTTTTTTTCTTTCTTTTTTTTTTTTTTTTTTTTTAGCAAAATAGCGACTAATATCAGTGTAGAAAATAAAAATTATTACACTGTTTTTTTTTTCCTGATAGATAAAATATTTGTTGAACTTTTCTTTTACATGGTTCAAAATTCAAATGTAGTTATCGGCTGTCACAAAAAATCAAAGCTCACAAATCCAATTCGGTATATATTACCGAATTTGTGAATCCATTCCATAGAATCCAATCAGCTAGATTGAATGAGATTGGATAATTATTAATTGTAATGGATTATACTTCTATAATTTGGTTTATTATTTTTAATTTTTAGATGTTACGGATTAAATCTGTGTAATACAATGTTCAAATACTGGATTGGGATTCTAATAGTTTTGCATGAAAAAATATATGGTACACATGTGGAAGCGTCTTTTGTTGATTCTAAATCCGATCCATGATCTATACCATTTTAGGTAGGGGTGGCAATTCGTGTCACATGTCAGATTCGTGTCGTATTAGAACCGTGTCGAATTTTTTCTTCCCCAACCTGAACACAACCCGTGACACGAAAACGACTCGAAATCATGACACGAATCCATAACGGGTTGACTAGACACGAACCGAACTTGACCCGTGGCACGAAATTGACCCAAGACACGAAATTGACCCGCGATACGAAATTAACCCGCAACACGAAATTAACCCACAATACAAAATTGACACGAATTTGACATGGAATTCAAGTTGGAACCGGGTCATATTCAGGTTGGATCTAAAATTGACCCAAATTGACACGAATTTGACATGATATTTGACCTGAAATTGACACGAATTTGATATGAAATTGAAACGATATTTGACCTCAAATTGAAATGAAAAAAAAAAAAAAACAAATCGTGTTCGGGTTCTGCGGTTCCAACCCAAACATGACCCATTTTTTCTTGTGTCAATTTTCGGGTGACCTGAATTTGACCCATCCCTTATTTTTCCAACTCGAACCTGTGAAATTCATGTCATTTTTTAGTCATATCATTGTGTTGCTATCCGTATTGTCATCCCTAGTTTTAGGATTCGCTAAGAATAGACTCAAGATAATCCATAATTAGGAACATGATTTTCGTCCTCCACGATTCGTCATGACGTGATCATAACCCTATCCTTCTTTGTTCACACGGTATGTGGTTATAACAAAAGTATGAACCAGAACAACCATAAAAATCCACGACTAAAAAACCCTATTGAAGAATATGAGAGAGAGGGCAGAGAGCCTTTTTGATTTCACGTTAAAAATGGTATTATACCAAAAATTGCCTTGCCTCTCTAGATATATATAACCACTTTTATATATAAGGAGGGACATAACTAGACAAGCACAATCTTGAAAAAAAAAATATCACTTTCATTGGTTGATAGAGAATAAATACCCTATACCCTGATTTATTCAGTCAACCATAATATTAGGATTATATCAATAATATTCCTAATAGATATTTTCCGTATGAAACACGTTGGCTATTGGGTCATATGACAATATGGTTGACTTAAAAGGTTTAACAAGATTAAAAATCTCTTCCAATCTGAAAATTATAGCTTAGAAAACAGATTGAGAGTTAATCCACGTGATTCGATCCATAAACACTCTTAAAAACAGTTTATTTCAACGGCATTGAATGTCTGATTTTTCCTCCCACACTCTTGTTTTACTAAAAAGCGCATGAGATTCAACCAACCAACTTGATAGGAAAGAGGTGTTAAGATTTTAGCCCTCATATTCAAAACCAAAATCATCTGATCTGACTTTGAACTACCCAACCTCTTCTGCCTTAATCACTAACCTACAACTTTGGTAATAACTCGCTGTATATGTTGAATTTCTCCTCTCTCTCTCTCTCTCTTTTTTTTATATTTATTAATAATTCTCCTTTTCTTTTTTTCTTTTTTTTTTTTTTTTTTGGGTTTGTGCATGTAGCATTTGTGGTCTAATATTTTAATGAAACGAAATTTACGCTAAATTATTTTACCGAGAAGCATGCGCACAGTAGTGTTATAAATATAAATATAAATATAAATATAAATATAAATATATATATATATATATATTCAAATTTTTGGGGGTGCAAAAGGGTTTTGCTATAAAGTAGACAACAACCTATATATGTTTGGTTTTTGTCAAACAGTTGCTGCACAATCCACACTATGGTCCCCCTAACGAAATCCTCATTTTCTCAGTTATCTCTATCATCCTCCTCATCCCAAACCCCTACCCCCCATCTCCACTCTGCACAAACCTTTTTCATAACAAAAATATTTTTTTTCCAAAAAGAAAATAAAGTGCAAAATAAAGGAAGTAGTTAGTGGGAATCCCACATAAAATATTTTCTAAACACCAAAAAAAAAAAAAAAACCTGGAACGCTTCTTACCTATTTTGCACAGCTGTCTTTCATGAGCCAAAAGTGACTACTAGGGTGTGTGCACATTTTTAGTACGCATATATATATATATATATATATATATATCACATTGCTCTAATTTTATGGCTCTGGACAACTGTAAGTTCTCGGCATTTAATGAAATTTGTGAAAAAACCCCACTTGAGGTTTTGCTTATTTTGCATTCATGTCCCATTATGAATTATGATGGCCCTTTATTGAAATATTTTCACCTACATTACCAACCACTTCCTTTTATTGTTAACTCCTCTCTATTTCTTTTTTTAACCTTTCATGACCTCTCCAATTTTATTTGCCTTTTAACTCTATGCTAAAAATGTAGGAAGCCATTAAAATTTTGGATAATAGGTTATGGGGTTGGGTGGGGGGGGGGGGGGGGGGGGGGGGGTTGGTTTTGGGGACACTCTATGGAGAGATACAATATTCCATCAAATCAATTAAACTTATATTAAATAAAAAAAAATAAGTGTATAACAATTTACTTGAACCTATTTGATCTGTACTATTGGGGAATTTTTTTTAAGAATTCTTATTAATTTTGTTTACTTGCCCCTTCTATTTTGTTTCTGTTTTGAGGCGTTTACAAGTTCACATGGCCATGCTCAATAGTTCCTTGACAAAGAACAAAATCATAACAAGCATAAATCCATTGGTCTCCATAACAAAGTTCAGTGTGTCCATACCCTGAGTTTTTCTTTCTTCCAAATAATTTATGTCCATACCTAAGCTTAGTATGTTTGTACTTGAAAAGAACAATAAGATAAATAAACATATATATCCAGAATAATTCCAGCAGTCCCACATCGTAAATAAATAAGAAATTCTTCTTCAGACCACTTTACATAAAAGGAGTATGTGTTTTCTTTTAATTCACACATTAATAAAAGTCTGAAATGTTACGATGAAGGCTATTACAGATTTTGCAAATCATGAAAGAAAAACAAAAGTAGCATGAAAGAAAAACAAAAGTAGAAAAGAAAAAAATCGTTATTTTAGAAATGTTCATGTATATTTAAAAGCAAAAGTATATGATAATTGATAATTTTAATCTATATATTTGTTTCATGCTCTTTAATCATAGGAAAAGCAAATAAAAAATCAAAATAATGTGTTGTTAAGTTATGTTTGAAATAATTTTATAGAGAAATATATATTGTAGGTAATGTTCTATTTTTCAACTTATATACCAATAATTTGCTATAGGTATTATTTAAAATTTTGAGATAGTTTTAACTTGATCAAATGATAAGAATGTGCACTACCTGTATGAGGCCACATCAAAAAGATCCATATTTGAAATAGCTTTTATATTTATTTTTCTATTGGAAGTTTCTACTTATATTTTGGACAATATTAAAGTTTATTGATAAGCATTAAAAAAAATGGGGCATTCTACAATGGGGTAAAATTTTTTACCATATCAATGGGGTTAGATTCAATGGATGAGCATGGGTAGATTAATATGGTTTACCAAATTAGAGTATAAGTAATAACATGTGATTAAAAAAAAAAAAAAAAAAAAAAACTTTTTTCAGCAGCAAACTTCCCAGTGCCCCCCTCTCCTGCGACTGGGTTCGCCCCATCCCCCCACTGCCCTGCGAATAGGTTCCCCCCCCCCACCCGACGATGACCCACCCTGCCCACGACGTCCCCACTCCCCAAGATCCACCAGAATTTGGGCACCGATTTCCCATCGTCACGGCCCATGGAGTCGGCTTGGGTGGAGTCTAAGGTTTTTTTTTTTTTCATCTGGGTAGGTGTTGCAATTGTGTATGCGGGGGTGTATTTTTATTAGTTGCTCTTTAGCTTTTTTTTAGCCCTTGGATTTCTATCTAATGGTCAAAATTTTTTTACCCTATTGATGGGGCAAAGTAACAGGGATTCATGATAGAAGTCCCCAAAATAATATAATAGAGTTTATAAAACCTTATCAGAATTTTGAGTTCGAGTTTAAAAATAATCTCAAAAGAATTATATTGAAAAAACGATATCTGTAGTTGAAACTTGAAAGCACGTTTAGATGGTTAAAACTGTCTTTGAAGTTAAATTATACTCTCACAGATACATATTAAAAGTTGCTTCAAGCAAGCCATACTCCACATAATCTTTCTCAAATCTCAACCTTATGTTATTTGTTGCCAAATTCAATATAAACGCTTCAACTAATTTAATGCCATAATTTGGATTAACTATTTACTAAGGTTCAGAAAGATTTGTTGAAAAGCTGAGGTCTACTTCCACTTTGTTATCACTGAATTAAACGGAAAATATATATATATATATATGTGTGTGTTAGGTGTGAAATTTATTCTATTAATAAAATACAGTTTGAATTGTCAAATCATGTCAAAATAAGATAATTATATAAATTGTATAAATTATAAATTAATATTATAAAAAAATAAATTATGATTTATCAAAATTTAATAAAAACTTGAAGGTGTAGAACTGTGTCTTATTAAAAATGTATTTTTGCAAGAAAATAAAAAGCAATTTTAAAAAATAGTCCTATGATATATTACGTATATTAAAGGAAACTCACCATATAATCAAGCGGTGTTTCTTTCATAAAAACAAATATAATAATAAAGTCGTAGTTATAGAAATTGAATAAGAAAATAAATAAAAGTTACAAGAGTATTGATGGTGTAATTTCTCTGACGTTGTAGACTGCCTTTTCACCGGTGGTCAAAGTGTGCGAGAATAAGTAGACTCATTTTTCCATTCAATAGAGATAATCCAACCACCCAAGGAGATTCGACCAGACCAGACAAATTTGCGAAGCTGTAAGCCCTTCTCGGGTCATCGAGTTGGTTTACCACCACCTTCGTTGGGTTGCTGATCTTTGAATTAGTTCTCCTTTAATGATCTCAAGCAAGTCACTGTCAGGACCTATGGTACTAGTCTGGACAACAGTTCCTAAACCACAACTAAATCCCCGTCGGGATGGTCGGCCTATATTGCCCTTGTCACGTCGTCCTGTGTCGGCTAACAACAGTAATGTGGTATGACACTCCACACCCACTACCATGTACCACCTGACACACCTGACGTCTAGTACCTGCCACTATATCTTATTCCTGCCCTTGTGCCAGCAACCACTGTCTGACTGAACTGACACAGTACTCGTCACCTACACCAGTACTGATGCCTATGCTTGTGTCCCCCATCACCCGACTGGAAGGGTATGTGGCACTCATCCAGTGGAGGTCCAGCATTCGTACACGTGGAGCATATTTACCCCTCGGGACCATTCGAAATAAGACCTACCAGGGTCACCCAAGCACCCGGACCCACGGGGAACGCATATAAATAAACATGTGCGTCACTTATTGAGGTATGAACTATTTTCCTTATCAAAACTCTACTTTTTTGCTTGCTCATCAATACTACTTACTGACTTAAGTATCGGAATGTCCTTAGTAGACATCATATTTGTGTCCTCCTTACTTCAAGGTACTTCTCTTTTGCAGGCAATTAGGCGGAGAACGATGGCATAAAGCTGTCCACATCAAGTGATCCAATCGGGTGTTATGTCCAAAGTTTTTGGCATCAACAAAGAGAAGATAAATGTTTAATATGAAGAAGATATGTACGAACTAGGAACAATAGGAGAACTATTAAGAAGGAACACTATGACTGGCTTTTATATATATATATATATATATATATATAAATTTACAATTATGAAAAGAGATAAGTTACCTAATATTAACAAATCATAAATAAATTCAAAACTCCTCCCAAAATAATTATGTACAAAATAAATTTTCGCAAATATGAAATAATATGAGTTTTTCTAATGTCATGAAATCTCATGAGAAAAAAAATTCTTTTTCATAATTTCATGAATATAGAATGCAAGGAGTATATATGCAAATATTGAAAAGAGCAAGTGCGTAATGTAGTAAGAAATCATAAATGATATAAGAAAATCCGAGGATGTTTGTAAAGTATTTTGTATTCTACAACGAAACCAAAAATAAAAATAAATAAAGAAAGAGAGAGGAGGAATATTAAAAAAACCAAAAATAAAAATAAAAAAGAAATAAAGAAAGAAAGAGGAGACGGAATATAAATTACCCAAAAAAAAAAAAAAAAAAAGTAGTTATATGATGAAGGTATTGAAAAAACGAAAAGAAAACTCACCATTTATGATCAAGTGGTATTCATGAATTATCATTAAAAAAACAAAATGTGGCACTCATGAATCTTGAAAGGTAAGGGTATATCTGCGAACATAAAAAAGCACAAGGGCATAATAGCAAGTAATGCTTTATTATATTTCACACTCCGCAACCACTAGTAGAAAGTGAATGAATAAAGAGAGAGAGAGAGTGTGTCTTCTTTTGCAGAAACGAAGTGGACGTATTTAATTTTCACAACCTCCAAGCCAACCTCCCAAAATATTCTTTACTTTCTTCCCAATGCTTTCTTCCTCTTCATCTTCTTCTTTCTCTCAAACCCTAGCAAAAATTTCACCTTTAGAGAATATATGCAAATGGGACTCTTGCTAAAACTCTAAGCAAAAAGAGATCTTCCCCATTTATTTTTATTGCACAAAACCCAGATTCAGCTCCAACTCATTTCTAGCCATGGCCTCATTATCCATTTCCAGTAACTTTCCAATCTTTTTTCTCATCATTTTCTTCTTTGGAACTTCCTCTGCAGCCTCAACTTCCTCGTTTTCCTTCCCACAGTTTGGTAAAGATCTTAAATTTGAGTCCCAAATTGCTTTTTATGGAGATTCAAAGGCCGTTAACGGAGGGTCTGCTGTTCAACTCACAAGTGCTGGGAGACTCATCTACAAGAAACCCATCAAGCTCGTTGAAGGTAAGCCTCAGAAATTGGTCTCCTTTTCGACCAATTTCTCATTCTCTCTTTCCCAAGGAGATGGGAATGGTTTGGCCTTTGTTTTGCTTCCTAGTGATTTTGATGTCGACAAGTTCTATGATAATGGCTCATTTGGGGTTATCCCAATGGGATTGGAAAAGGGCAAGTTTAAGATTGTAACAACAAAGTTTAGTATTGTGAATGACGATGTTAAGAATGATGGTTTAGTGAAAATACATGCCCGAATCGATGTGGCCGGTTTGGTACCAGCAAAAGTAAGAAATGGTTCAATCATAGATTTGGCTCTGAAAAATGGAAAAAGGTCCCATGCTTGGGTTGACTATGAAGCTGGTTCAAAAAGAATGGAGGTTAGGTTGAGCCAATCTGGTGATGTGAAACCATCTGACCCCTTGTTTTGGTACCCAATTGACTTGTCTAGAATGTGGGGAAATGAGGAAGCTCTGGTGGGTTTCTTAAGTTCTGCTGATTCAAGTTCTTCTCAATCATGTTTGATATACTCTTGGAGCTTTGTGCAAAGACATGTTCCGCAATGGATGCATTCCGAGCCGTTGGATCCTTATGCCGCCCTCGGCAAGAACTCGAAGCCGGTCAAAGTTGAGAAGAGGAAAGATTGTTTCACCAAAGTTCTTGCTTCCATGATCTTTGGAGCTGCTTGTGGAGCTCTAATGGCGTTCACAGTGTTGTATTTGTGGACCATATTCGGTAGTAAACGTCCTGTGGTGCCGGAGGAGTATGCTGTGAAGCCTGTGGATTTTGAGTACGAGAAAGTGAAAGTAGTTGTAGATAATAATAATAACAATAATAAGCCCATCGAAGATGGTAAGCAGTAGAGATGTTTGGTTATGGTGGTGAGAGAGATCTATTTATGCTTTTTTATTTTTCGTGCTGTAAATCAGTGTCTCTATTTTTCCTTTTTTTTTTTTTTTTCCTTTCCTTTCTTTTTCTCTTTCTATTCTACTTGTATTATTATTGTTATTATTATGACCAGGTTTTGTTGCTGTTGTTGGATTGACTCGTTGTAATCTGGAAATGAATATTGTGTCAAAGATGTAGCAGTAGGTTTTGTTGAACAGTCTCCTGTGTTTGGAGCACTTGGTTCCACTTTGAACTGAGTAAATCAATATATTCTGGTGTTTATTTCTCTCTTTGAATTAGAACTTCATGAGATAATTTCTGGGAAATGCCTCGTTGTCTTGAAACTTGTTAAAAAAAAACAAAAAAACAAAAACCAAAAACCAAAAACCAAAAACCAAAACAGAACAGAACAGAACAGAAAAAAGTAAAAATAGGGCTCAAATTGGAAGACTTGTTGCAAAGGTTGCCTTGATTATTATTAACGGAAGATACCAACTAAATTCAACAATGGGATATTTCAATTTTATGCCTTGGATTTTAAGCTTATAAATATATATATATATATATATATATATATATGCAACATATATTTTGGATGTTCTCAACATTGTACAATTAGATTTTAAGTTCATATCAAATTCTTACCTTCCGTACGTTAAATGTGGATTTAACCACTTAAATAATGACTTTATCCTTTAAAAATTATCAACAACTTGCGTATCATCTTGTTCAATTTATACTCTCAACAAGAAAAGCAGTAATTTAAGTGATCAAAAATCGATGTTTGATCAAGAGAAGGAACAAACCAAACAAACAAATAAATATATATTAATAACCTTAAAATACAAGATATAAAGTTGAAAATATCACTTCAACAATTCATAAACATAGGCGAATTAGGAGGACACATGTTGCTGACACTTGAACCTTACAAGCCTTCTCTAGCCTTGACGCTTGAGATTTGTAGGAGCATTGAGATATCATTGCCGCAACTGCAAAGGCTTCTTTCTTGGTTTACCTTTTGCGTACAAAGTGTGGCAGCTGTCATTTCACTTTCATACATACAAGAACAGGGGCAAAAAAAAAAAAAAAAAAATCCAACTATGGGGAATATTTATTGAGAAAAATGAAGTGGTTGCTTTCAAGCCCTCACCTAATTTGAACTTCCGTGAATAGCCAATTTCTCAAAATAAAAATAAAAAATAAAAAATAAATAGCTGTTTTCTAGTATTATAAGTTTCGAAGCTTCTCACTTTACCTGTCAAGGGTAAGACACACATACACTAATCAAGGAATGAGAGAAGATGAGTTTTGATAAGGGTTTTCAAGCTCAAAATTAAAATAATAATAATAATAATAATAATTAAATTCTTCTTTTTAGAATTAATTATAAAAATTTTCCTTGAATTATAGTCCTTGTGAGACTTTATTTCATGAATTTCAAAATATAACATATGTTCCATGATCGTTGTTCTGTTGATAAATTCCATGATCGTTGTTCTGTTGATAAATTTGATCATTCTGTTACTTTGATGGATAGAATTTCACATGTCAAGCATTAGAACATGGTTGTTGAGGTTTTAAAAAATATAATTACACTTTTACCCCTATTCTAATGTACAATTTGGGCTCTTTGTTAAAACTATAATAAATATTAAGTAATATCATTTGAAAAAAAAAAATAAATTAACTCATACAAAAAAAAAACAAAAAGAAAAAGAAAAGAGCTCAAATATGAAAAAGCTAATGCATGAAACTATAGTCTTTTTTTTTTAAACTAAAATATCCTTAATTTTCTTGTCATGTGCACATAGCTTGAGTTTTTCTATTAAAAAAAAAAAAAAAAAAGCTAGAGGCAAAATTGTTATGACTTATAAGTTCGAAGAGAACGGATATTATGTTTTAAAATTCAAAATGTTAAGCGGTACAAGGACTACAAACCGAGAGTTTTTTGTAATTAATCCTTGTCTTTACGTAAGTGGGAACAATAGGCCGTAAAAATTATTTTCATATAAAGCCTTGATTAATTTATTTCGTAAATTAGGTAAAGGGACAAGCTAATTATTCTTACGAAGTGGTGGAAACATTAATCAAGAGAAAAGAAGTGGACTCTGAGACTTCATAATTTTAAGTCCAGCAAACAAGGGCAAATTGAGCATGCACCATTTTTTTTTTTTTTTTTTTGGGGTTAGGTAATGAGAGAAAATAGAGCTTTCACGAAATTATTAATACGATAAAGAACTTCCATTACCATGGCTATATATTGACAGCCGGTAAAAAAAGTTGAACGGAGTAAATGATCCAAAAAGAGATGTCATAGAAAAAAGACTTTGCCATGGTAAAAGATAAGGTTGGAAAATGAAATAGACAAAACATTTTCAAAATTTCGGAAATAGTTAAAGCAACAAAGTAGTTTGATATTCGCAGAAAGACTTGTCTGATGCACAAGAACAAAACCCATTAATAAGCAAAAACTTAGGACATTACTAGATTCAATCAACATTATACTACCAAGATATTAATATGATAGGAACAACCCTTCAACAATCCTACGTCTCACTTGTCTTTTACATAGAAAATATAACCAAAACCAGAAACAAATTTCAATTAAAAATAAAAAGGCCTAGAGCTACCGGAAACCACCCATCGCCTTGCCAAAGACCGGCAACCGGAAGTTGCGGTAATTTTCACATCCATAGGTATTATCTTGATCAACTTCAAACCTCCTGCGGTTCCTCTTCCTCATCCTCATCATAGTAATCATCCTCCTCAGCGGTGGCATCCTGGTATTGCTGGTACTCAGAGACAAGATCATTCATGTTGCTTTCAGCCTCAGTGAACTCCATCTCATCCATGCCTTCCCCTGTGTACCAATGCAAGAAAGCCTTCCTCCTGAACATGGCTGTGAACTGCTCACTCACTCGGCGGAACATCTCCTGAATGGATGTGGAGTTCCCAATGAATGTTGACGCCATTTTCAAGCCAGTGGGTGGGATGTCACAGACAGTGGACTTGACATTGTTGGGAATCCACTCCACAAAGTAAGAGGAGTTCTTGTTCTGGACATTGATCATCTGCTCATCAACTTCCTTGGTGCTCATCTTTCCTCTGAACATGGCAGAGGCAGTGAGGTAACGACCATGACGAGGGTCAGCAGCGCACATCATGTTCTTTGCATCCCACATTTGCTGGGTAAGCTCAGGGACAGTGAGAGCTCTATACTGCTGAGAACCACGGGAGGTGAGCGGGGCAAAACCAACCATGAAAAAGTGGAGACGGGGGAAGGGGATGAGGTTGACAGCAAGCTTTCGGAGATCAGAGTTGAGTTGTCCAGGGAATCTCAAACAGCATGTGACTCCAGACATTGTTGCAGAGATCAAGTGATTAAGATCACCAACTGCACAAACAACCAACAAGAATCAACAAACAACCAACATTAACCAGAAACCCAAATGCAAAGACCCCACAAACAAAAACCAGCAAAAATCACAATTTTAATCACAAACACACCAATTTTAATCCAAAGACCAAGCCCCACAAACATAAAACCAGTAAGCGTCGAAAGTTCTAATAACAAACTCCGATGTTTGTTTGTCAAACACCGATTCCAACAAGTTAACAACAAAAATGAAACATAAACACAAATCATAAACAAAATTGCAATTTGAATACAAAGGTTCAACAGTAATCCACAACAATAAGTAATGAAGTTAATCAGAAACCCCAAATCTTATGCTAGATCTAGTGAAAAAATAACGAATTTATACAACATATACGGAATAATTCTGCGTCACCCAAAACACGCTTATTTTTCCAGAAACAAGCAGTGCATATAACAAATTCAAATCCAAAGGTTCAGATCTGAAGACAGATCAATGAGGACAAACAAACATTTAGTAATCAGAAACCCTAAAACTTTGAGTATAGTTAGATCCGCTCAGAAACTTACAGCTGGGAGTGGTTAGTTTGAGGGTTCGGAAGCAAATGTCATAGAGAGCTTCGTTATCGAGAACCATGCACTCATCAGCGTTCTCAACAAGTTGATGAACAGATAATGTCGCATTGTACGGCTCAACGACGGTGTCGGACACCTTCGGCGACGGGAACACCGAGAAAGTAAGCATCATCCGGTCCGGGTACTCCTCTCTGATCTTCGAGATCAAGAGCGTACCCATCCCAGATCCAGTCCCTCCTCCAAGAGAGTGACAAACCTGAAAGCCTGAAAACCGAAAGAACAAAACATCAGAAAACAAATCAAGAGAGAGAAAACAAGCAAAAATAAAAAATAAAAAATAAAAAAACAAAAAGAAAAGAACAGTCACAGAGACATTTCGACAAACACCTTGGAGGCAGTCGCAGTTCTCGGCCTCCTTGCGAACGACATCGAGAACGGAGTCGATCAACTCGGCACCCTCGGTGTAGTGACCCTTGGCCCAGTTGTTGCCGGCGCCGGACTGGCCGAAGACGAAGTTGTCAGGCCTGAAGATCTGGCCGTAGGGACCAGATCTGATGCTGTCCATGGTCCCAGGCTCGAGATCCATGAGAACAGCCCTGGGGACGAACCTGCCGCAACTGGCCTCGTTGTAGTAGACATTGATCCTCTCGAGTTGCAGATCTGAGTCGCCATTGTACTTTCCGGTGGAGTCGATGCCGTGCTCGGCGCAGACGACTTCCCAGAACTTGGCTCCGATCTGGTTGCCGCACTGGCCTCCCTGAATGTGAAGAATCTCACGCATTTTCTCTCTCTTTCTCTTGGATCTAGGAAACTCAAGCAAGCTAGGGTTTCAGAGGACAAATCTCAGAGAGCGGAGAGCAGAGAGAGAGAGAGAGAGAGAGAGGAAAATGAAATGGAGGGGGGGGGGGGGAGGTGGCGAATGAGTGGGGACGGAGGGATCTTTTTTTTTTTTTTATATAGAAAAGTGGGTTCAAACGGCTCCCTCTCTTATCTTCTCTGTATTACCCTTTTGGTTTTTGTGTTTTTCAAATTAGAGAGAGAAAAAGAGAGGAGAGAGAGAGAGAGAGAGAGAGAGTGAGTGTGTGTATTTTTTTTATTTTTTAATTATATAATATTATTGGTCTTGTATTGGGTTTTTAAAAATAGTGGAAATTGCGGTGTGACGTCGAAACGGATGGAGAGACGGAACGGTTAGTTTTTTAGATGAAAAATAAGAGGGTCTTTTTTTTTTTTTTTTTTTTTTTTGTAAACAATTTTTGAAATTCAAAAATTTCATGTTTGCGGGCCGCTTAGCTGTAATCCCGCAACTGTACAGATCACTGTGACCAAATAATTCCAAAACAGGAACTGGGTTTGGTGGTTCTTTCTTTTTTTTTTTTTTTTTCATCTTCCAATTTTCTCTTTCTTTTTTTTTTTTTCTTCTTTCTACCAGCAATATCAATAGAGAAAGGGACATAACAACCAGAAATATTGGACTGGCAGAATGAGGGGTAGGTTGGTCTTTTCACATTTTTTATTTTTTACGATTTTCTTAATGTTCAAGTTTTTTTTAATTCGAATATTATGTCTAATTTTTAGTATTTCAAATACTGTCTAATAAATAATATTATGTCACATCATTTTAAAAAATTTAAAATACCTTATATTTGATTCTTTATATCTTAAAACCTAACTTTATTTAATAATATATCAAAATATAATTAGTTAAATATTATTTAAAATATAGGGTGTTTAGTGAATGAATTGAGTTAAGATTTTTAAGTTTGAGTTGGTTGACTTTTTAAAAATTAGTTATAATTTTTATTAACTTTTCAGAAAAATACAAAAACTAAGATGAAAAATATGAGTTTAAACTTATTTGTCAAACTCACCCTAAATTTAAATTGTGTTGTCAGACTCCTTTCAAAATTGAAAAGAGCATGTTGATTCACAGTGTGAGGGTTCTCTTTCTTACCTCTATTTGTCTTTTTCTTGCCTCTATTTGCCCCCAACATTTACTATTGTACATTGGCCCCATACTTTTTTTTTTCTTGTCATTAAATCCTAATCTCTCTTTTTTTTTTCCCTTTGTAGTCGTTCCTTTTTACTTTTTTTTTTAATTTTATTTTATAAGAGTGGTTGTTACTTATTAATCCGTAATAAGTTTCTATCGAAAATGCATGTTTGTTACATGATGCACTCCATGTTTGTTAATCGTAAAGGGCATATATCAAAAAGGAAAAAATATGTGAATAAGACAAGTTTTATCTATAGTATTATGTATCTCGATTTGGCACTCTTAGGCTTCGTTTGGTTGGAGGGATGGAGAGAAAAAGTATGGAATAGGTTAATAGGATGGAGATTACGAAGAATTGAGAGGATAGTAACTTTCCTTTGTATTGTTTGGAAAGATATGAGGGAGAGATAACAAGTCTCAATTATTTTGTTTGGTATCAAAAAGAGAAATGAAAGGATAGATGGGTTTGCAATTCGAAATTACTATATTGCCCATATTGATTATTTGTAAAGTTTTTTGACATTTTTTTTCAAATACCTTTTATACATGCACAGGCCATGCGGTATCATTTTTTAAAGGGAGTACATAACATGATTTTAAGGCAATACAGAAAAAAGGAAAAAAAAAATTTTATTTACAACTTTTAATATTAATTAAAAGTAAACGAATCACATACATATAATATCATACAATATATTTATTTTTTGTAATTCCAATCATAATCATAATCTATAATTTTTTAGAAACATCGTTCAAGCGAAAAAAAAAAAAAAAACACCAAAGGAAAAAAAATGAAAGAAAAAAATTGAAAAAAAAAGTAAAGAATATATACTAATGTTAGAGCTTCTTTTTTTTCCCCCCCGTGAATAATCAACTTTTATTGAAAAGCCCAAAACAATTCTCATATGAAAACGTGTAAAGGAGCAACATAGAAAATCTTCAGCTTTTTTATACCCAAAAAAAAATATCTTCAGCTTTTGGGTATTACCCTTACTATTGTACAGTTTAGGAAAAAAAAAAAAAAAAAAAAAAAAAAAAAAGGAACTCATAAAGTATATGTTTGAGGGTAAAACGGGATTTGCCGCCCAAAATTCCCTCCGATTCGGTTCTTCCCTCCTGATCCGTCCAACAAGGGGAGGATGCATATTGGTGCGCCAGGGAGGAGAGGCCTTCCTCCCACATCTCCTCTACCTTCCCATTTCCTTCCAACCTAACAAATGATTGAAATCTTCCCTCCACTCCTCTCCCTCCATCCACTAATCCCTTCAACCAAACACACTCTTAATTATAAGGGTGTTTTATCAAATCTCTAACTACGCTCAATCTATTCAATTCAGTCGAATCCGTCAAATTGAATCGATAGATTCGTAACAAATTGGGATTTCTCAATCCATATATTCAATGGATTGAAATAGATTGGACTGGATTGAACGCAGATAACATTTTAAATAATCAACATATTAGTAATAGATTGGACTCGTGTAGATGCTAGGAATCAACGGTTAAATTTTAATTAAGATTAGATCATAAGAAAATTAACATACAAAAATTATTAGAATCCTTGGACATCTCATATGAGAATCACAAAATAATCATAATCGAAAAACATAAATAATAAAGTAAAATAAGAACAGTAAAATATACCAACACTGAAATTTAGAAAGGTTTCATCGAAATTGTGCTATGTCCTCTAAGTCTGGAGTTTTACTATATACTAATTTTGAGTACAATGGTTACAATTTATGGGTATAATCTAGCAGAATAACAGTAAGGGCTAAAAGATACTCCAAATAAATAAGGTTTTCTCTAATTATAAAGGGTAAGTAGTGAGTTCGAATCCGTGGGATTGTAGTGGGTAGTTTCCCACTACCCGAATAATCCGAAACATATGCAAGAACGTGGGCCACGATGTCACGATTGATCGTGGGCTTGGCGGTTATGGAAGCTGATCCTCCATCGTTCATCGTTCATCGTTTGATGGAACGATCATCGAGTGACGAACCGATCATCATTCATGATGAGCATTAGATGAGCGCGCATCGGACAATCGAACATCATCATTTGTCATTCGGCGTGAAGAGCAAGGTGTTAATATGATCGAAACACTTAGGTAAATTTATAGGCCTCAAAAGGACATGAAGACCAATATCGAATGATTGAATGATCACTATTCAATGTTCGTCATCCTTTCGTAGATGATAAGTCGATTGTTGGGCCGAGCCCAAGTACTTGAACTTAGGAATGCGTAATGAGCAATAAACGGACCATGGTTTGCCGTTCATCGATCGTTGGTTCGATAGAAAATGATGACCTAAGCATAATGTAATGGAGAGACGAAGTCTGACCCCAACAACTAGATTGAACTGATTAAATTGGATTAAATATTTCTCAATATGTGTTATCCGTGAATTTGAAACCTTACATGTATAAACTTTTTAGATATATGTATCTGCTTTTTTTTGTTCGTAATACATTCTAATAAGTAGTTATATATGTTGAAATTTGAATATGTCTCTACTCAATTTCTAGTCCTATTTTCCGGCCATAACTTGATTTTTCTTTTTTTTTTTTTTCTTTGAGTTTAATTATTTGTTTGTTATAGTGGATTGTTATTTGTTAGTTCTTCATTGAAGACTTAGAATTTGAATGTGTTGTTATTTTATTGGACTATTTTATGTTTTAGCATGTGTACTTTAACTTTTAGAGTCTATGAATTGACTCCGTGAATCAAATCTGTGGAATCTAATATGGACAAAATTGCATTAGATTTTGAGTTTCACAGATTGACATTTTCTTAATAATTTTATCTTTTTTTTTTTATCTTAATAAATTTTCTGATTTATTCTCTCTTGTAACAAAAAAGCAAAATCCTTTGAGAAGCATACGGTATACTTTGTTTTGAACCTGCATATCCAAATCTGTTCTTATATATATATATATATATATCCGTTTAAAAGAAGAATAAATGTGGTAGATGAAAAAATTGGAAAAGAAAACAATTGCTTGAAAATGAGAAGTTCTTGATTGGTTGATGGGTGAAAAAAGAAAAAGAAAATACTTAAAAGGAACCTTTTTGTAATAATAAGGGGTGTCGAAAGTGACACTTAAAATTTAAAACTTAATTGGTAAGGGTGCGAGATTTAAGTAGACAGAAAGACAGAAGATGTGAATAGACCTACTCATATTAAAAGTGTTAAAAAATGTAAATATTTCACAAGGTTATGCCAGAGATTTTTCAGTCGTCCAGTCTTGACATGAGAAGTCATTAGCATCTAGCATGTCTTTGTCTAAAAGCTCAGGCCTCAGGTGACACAAGCACAATGAACTCAAACGTCCAGGGCAAACCTTTTTCAATTCAAAGTCTCATGGGCTTTGCCTTCTCAATCAACAAGGTTTTCTAAGACAATGAATTTACCCAAACAAAATTTTTTTTAACGCACATGTAACACACCCCTACAACGTGACAATTAGCAAGAACCACTTGCCTAGAAAATATACATAAATGGTACAAAACTCATAAACTGATCTCCTGCTTGATACTTCATTTTACATTTACCTTTCAAAAATTTTCTCTTACAAAAATTTAAATTTACTCTTTACATTATAAATTTGAATCTCACAACCAAACTGTCAATTCCCCTCAGACGGACACCCATATTCCGGAACCATACAATCCTGTTACATGAAATGCCCCAAAACCAAAACATGCCATACATGAAGCAGTGAAAGTTCATTTTGTTCAATTCGTGTTGCTTTTCAACGTTGGGGCAAAAATAACAGCTGATTAAATTTCAAGTGTTTTCCCGAATGCCTAGTCTAGTTTTCTTGTCCACTGCCAGAAAACAAAGAGCAATTCCAACTTCAAAACCTTATTGCATAATCTGAACAACCAGTACAAATATGCATTCGGTATAGAAAACTCTAAAGCGAGCACTGTAAAATTCAAGGACCACAACTCCCAAAAGTTCCTTTAAAAATTTTCAAGAAGCACTCTTGGCAGAAACCATAATACGAATATATAATAAACATTATAAGCTTGAATATTGTTTAAGGACCCAACTCTCAAGTTCAGTTCCCATAAGTTTCTTCATCAATAATCCGAACAAAAAGAAAAAAAGAAAAATCACCAAATTATCAATCAAGATTCACGTATCAAACCAAATCATAATCCTTGGTAAAACTCAGAAGGAGACTTAAATATTCCCTTCAAAATTAGTCAAATAAGAAGAAATCAGTGTCCTTGACAGACTCAGAACATGCCATTAACACAACTAGAGATCTGTTATCAAACTTTCACTTCACAAAATGCACTATCCACGAGAATCACTAGTAAAACATAATTGGATTTCCAAGGCGAATAACACGTACTAAAATATTTATCTTTTGTCCATATCAAAGAAAAAACAACAGAAAACCCAAAATGCAAAAAAAAAAGAGACGAAGATAAAAATAAAAATAAGATAGAAATCAAGAAAAACAACATAAAAAGTCCCACAAAATAATCAGATCTCAGAAACAAACATAATCTTCTTCAATTCCTCGGGAGGAAATTGCAGATAGATAACGCAGTTTTGTGTTAAACATCATCGACCCAACAAATTAGCCACAACCCAGTTGGGCAAACCAAGAAAATAAAAAAAACAAAAAAAAAAAAAAAGGAAAAACTAAAGAAAGAAAGAAAAAACAGAAAAAATTTAAGAGCATCTCAGAAAAAAATTTCCCCAAGGGTTTCTTCACTGACAATCAAAGTGCAAGGATAACAATTATAAACAACTCATCAACGATGCTCATCGCAATTGAAAAAAAAAAATAAAAAAAAATAAAAAACTTATCCATAAGAATTTAGGGTAAGAGCAAATCTTAAAAGTAAGTCCCATGGCCATTGGCCACCGGGAATATGGTCGGCTGCGATTGTGATTGTGATTTTGATTATGGTGTGTTTCGAAGATATAGAAGGAACGAAGTGCTTTACCCTAGATGCTACAACTTTTATGTTTGCCAAGTGATACTGAATAGAAAGGAAAGGCCATAAGGGTGTTGTTAAATTGGGCTGACCCTTGGCAAAGTAGCTGGCCCGATAAGCCTAGGTGACATGAGCCGGGCAAGTCACGACCCACTTACTACTTTTCTGGGACGACACGTATTCATACGTTGGATTGAGTTGGGTCACGAAAAAAATACGAGGCCATATCATATCATATCACTATAAATACAGCACAAAATGTATCTTTACCGGCTAGTGATCGCCTTGATACCAAGTGTTATTCAACATTATCCACCGCAATACCGAAAACTGTAACCGTTAGTATATCCTGCCGGCTGCCGAGGGTGGTTATTGGCTGGTAACCATTGTGATATTGGTTGCTAATCAGTGGTGTCTACCATGACACCAACCGGTAACCCCGAGAAATGGTCAATACCGTCAGTTAGTTTTTATGTATACTTAAATCAATATTTAAAAGTGAACGGAAAAATATCCACAAAGTCTACAAAATTTTCACCAAAATTACATAAATTAACAACATTTGGATTAAAATCCAAAAAAATCACCAAAAAAAAAAAAAAAAAAATCATTTTGCTAGATCTGGCTGTGGCACTACAACAGTCGCAGTCGCACTAAGCCATGATGAGAGTAATGCTCATCTTCTCTTAATACACTGTCATGTGACGGTAGCCGCATCACAAACTGCTTTTTGATGAGGTGAGCTCTCTTCATTGCAATTCTATCGATTATAGAAGTGTTGTAAAAAAAAAACCTCAAGTGCTTGGAATGAGTAAGCAATAACAACTTTTGAGCTTTTTATATAAATAGAAAACTAACAATTCTGATAAGACTCCACCGCGGTGTATTTCTATTGCGTGTTTTTTTAACCATAATGTTGTTCCTCCGTCCCTCTGTTGTCATTTTTTTTTTTTTTCTTGTTGGATATTTTTTTAAACTGGCATTCGGATGTCAAGTAAATTTGGCATTGAAATGATAGGATTTTTGTTGCTAAATCAAGTGTGGAGACATGAATTCCAATTCAAGTTTGTTAATTTAAAAAAAAAAAAATCAACTATGTTAAAGTTTCAACCAATAAAAAAAAAATCAACTTTGTAAAGATTTTCAGAGAAAATGTCTGTTGCAATGGCAAAGCGCAAAACTCTTTCACATTAGTTGAGAACTGTGCACTTCAGCAGTCCTTCAGTTGTTTACTTTCAATGGAACATTATTGATAGCAAGGACAAAGGTAGAAAATATTTTGAGAGCGGCTTATTAAATTATAATTTTAAACTAACCTAATAGAATTATTATAACCTTTTCTCTTATCATTTTTCTTTTTCTTTAACTTTTCTATTAATCTACATTTTCCTTTTCTTCTTATCATATAAACTTGAGGGTTTTTTTGGAGTGATCACTTCTATTGACGTTTTCCAATTTATTTTTTTTAGGATAAATTGGTCAATTGATCTCTGAACTTTTAGAGTAGTGTTAGGGACACCAATTCTAATCCTAATTTTTTGAATACCATCTCATATGCCATATTTTTATTAGTAGATATAATCAATTGATGTGGTAATGCTTTAAACATTTATAATAAAAAAATAACTCATATGCCACATAAGTTGGTACTCAAAAGTTGAGATAAGAGTTAGTGTTCTTGGTATTTTTTGAACTTTTAAGTTTGTGATGATTTGGTCCCTAATATTTTTCCCGGTCAAAATTACCCCAAAAGTATTACCACAGAGTATTTTCCTTAACTTTTTGATAGAGAAACTAAGTTGTTTGAACTTCCTCTAAACGGCGTGATATTCTCCATCAGATAGAAGCAAGTAAACTTTCTGAAGCACTCACTAGTGGTGAACCTTCAAGCGGAAGAGATATAAATAAGAAAACCACTCTTAAACGTGCGGCTCATACACGTTACACGTTGGAGCTCGCATTAAGATCCTTTAATTAGTTTGATTATCATGTTCTCATCTACAGTTGATCTTTTCGAAACAATTGGAGAGGATCAGTTGAGTTCTGAACAAAAATGTGAAACAAATAATTTATTGGGATCCATGCAATCATTTAATTTTACATGTAACTCTACATTAATTGATGAAAGTCATATTAGGGATTACAGATGAGCTGTCAAAGGCATTGTCGAGGAAAGGTCAAGAAAATGTAAATGATACAACATTGGTGAAAAAATGTAAGTAAAGACTATAGATAATGAGAGATGAAGGATGAAATTATTTCGTTGATCAAGTTTCTTGTTTTTTTTTTTGAAAAACATAGCATTGATGTTCCAAACATGGATGATATATTAATTTGTAGCACGACATAAGGTCAAGAAGTTACAAATTTACGTCACTTTCGCAGGAGTTATTTTACTCTTTATCATTTATATGCAGCTTTAAGAGCTAAATGATCGTGTTTCATTGTGACGAATACCGAGAGTTGTTGCGTTGTGGAGCTTGTTTTATGTTCGGATGATTCATTTACAGCTTTTGACAGGCCAAAGTTAACCCGTCTTGCATAATATATTATCCTTAATATTTTTCTCCAGAAGAGCTCGTGACACTTGATACTCATCTTCAAACTTATATTTTGGATATGCGGTCTAATGAGAAGTTTGTAGGACTACAAGGCATTGGAAGACAGTTGAGACAAAAATTAAAAAAAAAAAAAAAAAAAAAGTATATCCACGAGTTCAATTGCTCATCACACTTGCATTAATTCTTCCTGTTGCTATTGCCACAGTTAAGAGAGTAGTTTCTGCTGTGAAATTTGTGAAGAATCGTTTACGAAATCAGATGGGAGATCAATGGATGAATGACAATTTAATTGTCCATATTAAGAAAGACATTTTTTAGATTATTGACAATAAAACTATTATACAAATGTATCAAAAAATGAGAACTCGTCGAAAACGATTATAATATCTTGCTTATTTCAATAAAATTTCAATACGATAAGTGTATGAAATTTTACTTAGTTTTCATAAAAATTACGAAAAAGATAATATAAACTGTACTTGATTTTTAGGTCATTAGTTCAAAATTTTTATCTTTAGTTGTGCTCCCTTAAACACAAAGTCTGGTTCCGTCCCTCATAAGATCTAACCTATTTTAAATGAATGATACTTATAAAAAAGGTATAATGATATTGTTTTAGAAAAATTTCTCATTGAGTTTAGTCTCTACAACATGCAGCGTTAATTTTCATCATACGTTCAAGAGAAGGGGTCCTATAAGACCCTGAGTATATGCATTCTACTGTAAATTCCTTCATTATTTGTGTTTATAGTAAATTCAAATCCTAACATCATCATTGTTCTCCACCGCCCTCCCTTGACTCATTTTCTTAATTATTATTATATTATTATCGGATGTCCTCGAAGGGCCTTATTATTATTATTATTTTACATATTTTGGATTTTTTGAATTAATTAATAATTAAAATTATATTTATTGGAGATTGTGAAGGGTAACCCCCCCCCCCCCCCCCCCTTTTAACAAAAAAAGACCGATCAAGGTTTTTTTTTTTTTTTTTTTTTTTTTCTTTTTTCAAAAGACAAGGAACATTTTTTTTTTAATTTTTAATTAACAACATTTGTAGGGATGTTTTTGACGCAAACAATAAAAGTAATAGACGTGGTATTTTGAAGGAACAAAAGGGGTATTTAAAGTATTTTCCAAATAATATTATTATAATAATAATGACAACTTGTGATTTGGAACTTAAACGAGACATTGACGTGGAAAATGTATAAGAATCCGAACCACACATCTAAACTGGTGGATAAACAGAGTCCACATATCCTTCCCAAAAGCCACTAGCTTAAGCTTGCTAGTCCACAATTCGTACAATTTCCAAACCCCTTTCCCAAGCAAAATGGATCATGACGAATACATATCTTGAAAATTCCTGAACTTTTCACCTCCATTCCACTCCTCTCTTTATAACCACTTCTCTCCCAAGGAATCAGAATCAACCCAAAAGTAGTGACAAGATGGGCATGGTTTTTGGAAAGATCAGCGTAGAAACTCCTAAACATGAAGTGATCAAATCCACAGATGACTACGAAATCCGAAAATATGAACCTTCTGTGATAGCCCAAGTCACCTACGATCCGTCCCAATTCAGAGGCAACAAAGACGGCGGTTTCACTTTGCTAGCAAACTACATAGGCGCCTTGGGCAATCCACAGAACACCAGGCCCGAGAAGATTGCCATGACAGCCCCGGTCATAACAAAAACCTCCGAGCAGATCGCAATGACGGCTCCGGTCATGACAAAGAGCGGCGACGGAGAGGAGAAGGCGGCGGTTACAATGCAGTTCCTGTTGCCTGATAAGTACCGAAAGGCGGAGGAGGCGCCAAAGCCGGTGGATGAGAGGGTGGTGATCACGGAGGAGGGGGAGAGAAAGTATGGGGTGGTGAGGTTTAGCGGGGTGGCGACGGAGAATGTGGTGGAAGAGAAGGTGGAGAAGCTGAAGAAGAGCTTGGAGAGAGATGGTTATAAGGTGATTGGGGAGTTCTTGTTGGCAAGATATAATCCACCTTGGACTTTGCCTGCCTTTAGGACTAATGAGGTTATGATTCCAGTTGAGTGATTATAGTTGCTGTTGTGTCTTGGACTCTGTAAAATAGGCTGTTCTGCTTGGGTTGCTCATACTTTGTATTTTGGAATATGTGTCTATCTTGTAATGCATATTATGTTCAATGTTTCGGTTCCAATAAAATACTAGTCATTTTTTGCATCAATGAAAAATAGACTATAAGAGTATACGAGCAACGATACCAAAAGAGAAGAAACGGCACAAGAGCAAGATTGCTAGACTTTACTTGATCAAATGGCTATGAAGGCAGAGCTAAGCATTTTGGACGATATATTCAATTCGGGCTTTTCCACACACCCCCCCTCCCAAATTAGAATGTTCATATTCTAATATGCATTTGGCTGCACAATTATTGGAATGTAAGCATTTGAATGTTAATTATTTCACATCTATTTAACTTAAATGCAAATCCAAAATTTTCATTTATTTTTTTCAAAAAAATCCATATCACAGACATTTTTTTTACCTTTACACTATCCAAATGTTATGTTCAACAAAAACTATCCAAACACAAGTTATTTGAATACACAATTCAAATTCAAAATTTTTAAATTAAAACATTTTAGTTGAATGAACATTCCAATACAATAGGTGATCTAGCCGAATGCTAAATCCGTACAAGGACAAACCACCAAAGGTTTAACTATAGGCAGCTAAACAATCAAGATGTAACTAGAAAGAAAGAGTAGAGTTCGAAATCCTATTTACAGTCACCTATCTTTTTCTTCAATATTGTTAGGGATCAACTCATTAAGATCAAACACACAAACTCCTGAGCATGAATTCTTTTCTGCAACAATTCTCAAGGTACACAAGTATTTTATGTCTTAAAGTTGCAAAATCTGTGAAAAGCCTCAGCCAGAAAATAGCTTCACTACAATAACTAGAATATTCAAAAGTATGAGAGGCAATCTCAAGAATTGGCATGCATGTATAAGCCCTATGATCTGACCCTTGAGTGTATTTCTCCTCCCTCCATGGAGTTCCACCAACGTCCAGCCTCTCGGCGCGAGGAACCGGTCCTCATTCAGTATCGCCAACGCATTTGCAAATAGCAGAAGGCCTTCCAAAAACGTCCACAACCCCATTTTCTGTTTTAACAAAACTTGGATCAGATGCATTAAAAGTGCCATACAACATGCTTCACACAGTGCAGAATATGCATGAAAGCTAAAGTTGCCCCAAACACACTTTCTCAACCTTTGATAAAACGAATCCCCAAACATCAATTCAAGTTCTATCCATAAACCTATATGGATGAGAACCAGCACTATTTCCTTAAGATGGTCCCTTCTCGAAAAAGTTGTTAAGAATTAGACGCTTTAATTCTTTACAACCGAGAGTAATTAAATGATGGAAAAAAAAAAAAAAAGAAAGAATCAAACACACTCAAGATGATAGCAGTTTAGAATTACATCCATTTTCAACTCAAGCAGAATTTCAGTACGATGAAGAAAAAGATTACAAGAGAAATCACTCGCCCAACAGAAGTAAACCCAGAAATTAGTTGTTGGGAAAGTTTCAAAAGCAGAAGCAAATTTTGATTAAACTCATTACAAAACAGCATCTCATATGCCCAGAAATCGGTTCAGGCTCAATCCCCACTAATTTCGCATAGCCGCTAACTTACTATTATAAACAGAAATTCAGAACCAATATGTAGCAAATTAAAATAAGAAAAATTAAAAGTGGGGTTGATGAAATATAGGAAAACTGATAAATTCGTGATACAAGTCTTACCTAGAGAAAGGTGTCCCGTTTAAAGTGACAGAAAGCCCAGAAAAGAAAAACCCTCTTTGGCAATGGAGAACAAGAGAAACGCACGGTTTACGGAGATGACCATCGTCAAGTCTCTAATGGTTTATTGGTTTTATCAAAAAGCTAGAGAAGAAAGAAAAGGACAAGGCAAGAAAAGTCCTAGTCGCTTTTTTTTTTTTTTTTTTTTTTTTTTTTTTTTTTTTTTTTAATAAAGAGCTTTTGATCCAACGGCTGAGAATGTTGCATAGAATTTCCTAGGTTTTACGGCCAAAAATCAGGTTTGGAGAAAAATAGGCTGGCATTTGTAGTTTTTTTTTTTTTTTTTTTTTTTAATTTAATAAAAAGTCAGAAAATACAAGTGAGAACGGTGATGTAGGATATTAATAAATATTGTAACACTTTATCTTGAGAATTTCAGAACATAAACATCAATTTCGCCTCAACTTTAATATGAAACCATGTTGTCCCCCTGCTATTAGTTTTTGGATGGAAAACGTGATATGTCAACATCTGTCCGGAGGAAGTTAACTGAATGATGTTAAATGACAAATTTATCCTTATAATAAGAATCAACACTGTTTTAAATTTTTAATTCAATTGAACTTTAATTGTTAAAAGAAAATGATAAACTAATAAAATAATTTAATTTAATAAAAATAAGGAAATTTAAAAGCTATTAATTTCCGTCTTTTTTAAAAACAAAATTATCTTTAAAGAAAAAAAAATTAAAAGCCATTAACTATTTTTTAAGAGAAAAAAATAATCTGCTCCTTTCTTTGACTGTCTTATTGATTATCCCCCAATAGTGTTATGTAATATCATATGAATTTAAAAATTTAGCCACATAAAAAAACTAAATATTAAAAATTTTAAATAAATTGATAAGTTATCAGAATATTATTGACGAGATATCTATTAAGATAGGAAATCAGGACAGTGAATCTAGACTCGGTAAATACTTTATTTTTTGTGTTACAAAAATCTGAAAAGCAAGAGAAATTTTTTTTTTTTAAAAACTAAAATACTCTTATTGTTCTTGTTTTGTGTGTGTTACATGAGGTTTTGCATCCACAAACTACGGGTATGGGGCAAATTTATTACAGGGTCAAAACTGAGGAAAAACGGATGTTATATTTTAAAATTCGATAGGCAAAATGTTATTAGGACTATGATTCAGAGGATAAATTTTTAACTAATCATTAAAAACCATATATGGAAAGACTTTAATTTTTTCCTCTCAAATTTTAAGATTTGTAATGATTTGCTTGTTGAATTTCAAAACATTACATCTATTTCCTCGTTTTTGAATTCATTAAAAATTTGCTCTTTAGGTAGTTTGTGAACAATATGTGCCTTGTTTCAGTATGTTAGTTGAGAAGGCTAAGCATTCGTTTGGATCTATTGGAATATCCATTCAATTTGTATTTGAGTTTTTGTTAAAATTAACATTTAAATAGGGGTAGAAAAATTAATATGGACAGGATTTCAAAAAAGTGAAAATATAGAATTTGCATTCGGTTAAATTGTAGTGAAATAATAAAACGTTCAAATGCTTGTTTTGAAATAGTTGTGTAACCAAATGCACATTGGAATAGAAACATAGCATTTAATATTAAATAACAAATTGAATAGGTGATCCAAACCAATGCTAAATAAAATGTTAAATGTCAAATTTACCCCTACATTTAATGTAGTTTTTGAATGGCATCATTCTTTCTAGAATTTGATGTCGTCTACGTTCAGTCAATCTGGTTTTATTCCAGAACACTTGTCGTTTATTTTAGCACGTCGCATGGCATCTAGACCTGCCTGTTTTGTTAACTTATAAAATGCAACATGTCGTTTATATTTCGTAATTTGTTTGTTGTGGGTTAGTGCAAATTTACTTGAAAGACAGATTAATTTTACAATCTGAATTTAGGTCGTCTTTTCTTATTATTATTATTATTATTATTTTTTTAAACTTTGTTCTTGGAATTTGGCAACATCACATTATCTTCCTTTAACTTCAAAGTATAAGCAAATTTCGCTTTTTATTCAATTTTAGAAACAAAATTATAGCCATGGCATCTGATTCGGATATTAAAGCCTAATTAAAGCTTTTTCAGTCCTTATGGAAAAAAAAATATATATATATCGATGATTCATAAAAACAAAAATAAGAAAATTTCGTCCAAGAAATGAGATATTGTAAAGCTTACGTGTATGAATGATGAAAATATCGATAACTTTATCGATACAAATACAAGCGATAAAGATATTTCTTATTGGAGTATCTATGAAATATTGATACTTTACAGACAATATTCCTAACGTATCAATATCTGTTTTCTTACCTCCAAGGATAAAAATATCAATATCCATAAAAATATTGATGGTTCGGATTAACTGAAATATCTACGGATATGTCGATATTGATGTTGATAAAAATGAAAAAAAAAAAAAAGGATATTCACTTTAAAAAAATTAGAAATTTGAAGTGAAATTATAGGAAATGTAAAAGAACTAGATACTACATAAATTGGTCATTTTTTTACAATAAAATATGTATATAAAAAACATATAACCAAAAGCACAATGTACGTAAAAACGATTTATTAAAAAAAAAATTAATACAATAACAATTTCATTGAGTGCAAATTATAGAATTTCATAACATTTTACATAACAAAAAAAGTATACAAGGTTCATAATTAATACAAACAATTTTTCTTTTTTAAATGAACTTAGATTCTTGACATGCTAGCAAAATAGTTTATTCATGGTTACAAGTGTCAATTGCTAAAAACAAATAATTTACGTAAAGATTAAAAAAGTTATATTTAACTTGAGGAATTAGTATTTTAATTTTAATCATTATTACTATTATTGGGGTTAGACTTCGTCTTCCCATTATACCGTTAACTTTTGAACGTTTGTCGAAGGAACATTTATCAAACGAACGATGAACTTACGGATTAAATCTATAATATCTTCATATATTTGGGCCGGACCCAATTTATGATATTACTTTTCATTTGCGAGCAATTATCGTTCGTATTATTGGGCTGGACCTAATTTACGACCTTAGTTCTTTCCATTATGGATTACGATCATTCGAACTCGAACGTCGAACCATTAAAACATGATTGGACGTATTTCGAATCTATTGTAAGCCACGAATGGCACGATCACAAGGTCCAGGCTTTGTTTCTTTATTATCGTTCATCGTTCATACCCGACGAAGATTACAAGGAATACTCCTCATAACTGTCGAGCTCATTATCGACAATGACGTGTCATTCCTTTTATAGAAACTGACAAACTCATGATTGACAATGACATCATATCTATAACTGCTAACCCACATCTAATATTAAGGTTCACTCTAGTAACCATCAAATCTGGATTATAACTGACACATTCACACGTGACTCACAGGGCAATAAGCAGAAACCGCTCATCACCAATTATGGATACATATCCATTGATCTTTCTCTATAAATATAGAAAGACCCCCTTCAGACAGGGATTCCTATTGTCTAATTCTGACTGACACTTATACTTATACTGTCAAAATTTTCTCAAAAATTGTAACTTGATATACTTAAAAATATCCAGATGATCACACTCACAGAGGATGTAGCACTCAATTTGGTGAACCTCTCTAATTTTGGTGTTGTTGTTGAATCTCTTTTTATTTACCTGACTCATTTATTTTAATTCTGCAATGCTTTATGAATTTCACTAATGATTTCCAAAGGCCCAATCAATTATTTGCGTTATTCATTTTGACTAACTTCTGTTAAAAATTTGACTGTAAATTTCCAGCATTTACAACTATCATCGTCGTCGTACAATATCACAAAGCAGAGTGCAGAGGGCATGCGAATTTTTGTATTTACCAAAAAAAAATCTTTTATTTACTTTTTGAGTCTTTTTCTTCATTTTTGTATACATATATATAAATAGGTATTTAACGGATATATATGTGTGAAAATATCCGTAAGTATCCGGATACTTCAATAAATATATGAGGAAAGAAAACGGATATTGTTCGTAAAGTATTAGTATTTCATGGATACTCTTATATTTATATCTTTATCCCATGTATATGTATCGAGGGTATTTAAGGATAATTTCGAGGAAATATTGATAAAGTTATTAATATTTTCATCATTGCTTCCCAAACAATTTTATCAGAATGTCCGCATACATTCATATATTTGCACAAATATACCCATTAATTACTTATTTCTATGTATAGAAAAATGAAGAAAAAAACTAAAAAAACATATTAAAAGAATTTAATTTCAATAAATACAAAAATTCACGTGCCCTCTATCCTCTACTTCAATAACGACGACGACGACAATAGCAACTACAACAACTCGTCCTCCTCTTCCTTCTCCTCCTCTTTCGTTCATTATAACTTTTTTCTTTTTTAATCTTCACGTGAATTGTTAGTTTTTGGCAATTGGCACTTTCGAACGATAAATAAAACTATATAATTAGCATGTCAAGAATCTAAGTTGATTTTAAAAAAGAAAAAAACGTTTGTATTTAATTATGAACCTTGTATCGTTTTTTTGTTAATAAAATATTCATGAGATTTTAAAATTTACAGTTAATGAAGTTGTTATTCTATCAATGTATTTTTTCTATAATTAATCGTTTTTATTTACATTGTGCTTTACATATATTCATTTTTAATAAATATAATTTTGTTGTAAAAAATGATCTATTTATGTAATATTTAGTTCTTTTCTATATCCATCATTTCTTCTAACTTTATTGATATCAACACCTATATCGATATTACCTGTCAATATTTCTCTAAATTCGGACCCTCAATATTTTTATCGACAATCTTGATGAGAATAAGAGCAGGTTCAAGGAAGGGGTATGGGTATGGGTGATTCTTAAGGGAGAGTAGTGGTGGGTTATTGAAGCGACCCAATGCCACTGTCGACCATCTTTGGGTGACACTAAGTCATGATTTTTGGTCAGAGGGGCTTACTTTTTTTTTTTCTTCCTGAAATTTTTAATTGAGACAAACAATTTTCAATTCTTAAATGGGCTAATTTAAATTAGATACAAATATATGTAGATTGAGAATGGACAAAATTGAATTTCCTCAACTCTTCTGGTGGCTGATTAAAATATATGAAAATTTTAAGGGGTGAGAAATGATTTTTCTCAAATTTTGTGGGGTTATTTGTTAAAATAACGACAACATAGATACAATTTTAAAAGAACAATTAATGTGAGCGGCGAGCCCCCACTAGTTACAACGAGGGTTCTTGCCTGCATCCCCCCTTCTGGGACCCACCATGCTGCGAACCACCTCCTCCTTAGGAAGGCTGTCCCAACATATTTTGGGACCTTCATCAAAACTTTTAAATGCATGCCTTTTTGCAAAATTTACCCCCCTTTTCAAATATCAAAATTTTTTTCTTCAGTTGTTTCTTTACTTGACTTCATTACATTTCTCTTACCGCTTGGGAGACATTTAAAAAAAAAAAAAGATATTTTGTAGTTTTAAAAAATAATAATAGTGAAATTATAGGTTTTGTGCCAAGGAATTTTAGCCACTTTTCTTGAGCTCTTCTCCTAGGGGTGCTACTGTGGGGGTTGTCTGTCTCTCCTGCATGGTTCGACAAGTCCTTTACTGCTTTGGGTGTTGTTGCTCGTAATGCTAATGGCATCATTATTAGGGTGTGGTGTAAAAGAATTTGGCATGTCTCTGTTTTGTTTGAGAAAGCTCTAGCTACTAATTTTGCTGTCGGGTTTCGAGATAAGGGTCGGGATCAAGGTCCAGTTTCAGAATGGTAATCGATGTCAGGTTTTGAGACGGGAGTCGGGGTCAAAGTTGGGGGGTTGAGGTCAGGTTTCTGGATAGAGGTTGGGGTTTGGTAGGTTTGGGTTTCGTGGTTGGGTTTTTGGACAGAGGTCGGGATTGGGTTTCGGAGTCATGGTAAGGGTCAGGCTTCGGGGTCTGGATCGGGATCGGGATCGGGTTTCGAGGTCGGGGTCTAGGTGGGGTTTTGGGGTCGGGTTTCAGGACATAGGTTGGGGAAGGATTTCGGGGTCGGATTTCAGGGTCGATTCAAGGTCGAGGTCGAGTTTTAGGACGAGGATTGGGTTAGAGTCGGGGTGGGTCAAGTTTTGGAACTTGGGTTGAGGTCAAAGTTAGGGTTAGGTTTTAGGGTCGGGGTCTGGATTCGGGGTAAGGGTCGGGGTTAAGTTTAGGGTTATGGTGAGGGTCGGGTTTGAGTTTCTAGACTAGGTTTCTTGGTCAGGGGGGTCGGGGTCAAGTTTCAGGGACATGGGTTGAGGTCACAGTTGGTTTCGGGGTCAGGATTAGGTTTCGGGATGAGGTTAGGTGTGGGTTTCAAGGTCGGGTTTTGTGACCCAGAAACTCGATCCCGTCTCTCGTCCCAAAACCTGACCCCCAACCTTCATCCTGAAACCCGATCCCGACCCTGACCCCGAAACCTAAAACCGACCTGACCCTGTCTCAAAACCATATCTCAATCCCAAAACCTGGACCGAACCCTAACCTAGACTCTCATTTAGAAACCTGACCCTGACTCCGAAACCTAAACCCATCCCCCAAAACCTGTCCTGACCCCCATCTAAATACCCGACCCTGACCACAACCCCCGTCCTAAAACCTGACCCTGACCCCTGTCTCAAAACCCAACCCCAAACCCCAAACCCCGACCCCCATCCCGAAACCCGATCCCGACCCGTATCCCGAAACCCAACCCGACCACCCCGATCCTTGTCTCAAAACTCGACTTCGGTCCAGGTGTTATAATATAAATTTTATCTTTGAAAGCCTACTTCTTAATACAATATAATATGGTGACAAACAAACAATGTATTGTGTGTATAATAGTATAATACAATTCAAAATCAAATATCGCATTGTATAATAATATTACAATACAATATATTTTATACAATACAATACAATACAATATAATACAATACGGTGTGTCAAACATGCCCTAAAAGAATTCGGCATGTCTCTGGTTTGCTTGAGGAAGCTCTGGCTACTAATTTTGCTGTGGAAATTGCTGCTTCTCTCGATTGCAACTATCTGGTTTTTGAAGGAGATGCTAAAGTAGTTATTGATGCTTTGTCTTCCTCTTCTTGTTCTAGTTGGGAGGTGGATTTTGTGTGTAACAGTATTGAGGCTGTAGTGCAAGATTTCTAATCCTTCTCCTTCTTGTGGGTTCAAAGGACTGGCAATGTTGCTGCCTATGTACTTTGTGCCTGGGCGTTATCTGCTTCTCATGCTGCTTTAGATCAGGCTGTTTTTGTCCTCCTTCTTGACACCCTTTTCTGCTTTTCGGTGCTGTCATGCCTGTTTGCAATTAGATTTTTTTTTTCCCCCCTTTTTCTTTCAGATGAGTTCATTTCTTTTTTTTGCCCAATCCCGGGACCCCCCGGAGTTATCTTCCATTCCCGAAGATGTAAAATTGAAAGTAAAATTATAAAAAATTTTAAGTTAAAAATTACTGAAAATGACCGATTTTTAATAATGTATTTACAGTGTAGAGTATATGATTTCCGTTTATTAAAGAAACTACAAAGCATTCTCAAGTTACTTGAGAGCTCTTATCAAAACCTCTCTCTCTTATTCATTGAGCTATAATCTTAACAGAGTCTAAATAGGGATTGCAACACATAATATTAATAAAATTATAGATATTGATGTATGTTTAATAATATTAAATGATATAGTACTTCTTATGACTTCGTATGACTTGCTTGTTATAGTAGGTTGACCTATTAACTTTTACTATTAATTTCTTAAAAATAACCTTAAATATTAATTAAAAAATATTTTGTTGAAAAATGCGTAATTAGTATATGGTATCATATATTTTACTTGTTACCCATATCATTCCCCTACAAATATATTATTCTCGACTCGGGGCCTGCCTTTCTTTTTTTATTTTTATTTTTATTTTTATTCTTTTTTTATTTTTGGGTTGAAACCACTTGCTTTCTTTTATTTATTTATTTTTTGCCCAGGTTCTTTTTTTTTTATCTACTGCTTCCATTTTTGTAGTTCATGTTATCATTAGTCATCATCTTAGAGTTAAAACGAGTTACTCCACAGCATTTTTTTCACAGAATTTTAATAAATCCATTTCTTTTTCAATCCAAATATACTAAACACGATCCTGTTATAGAAATTTGAAACACAAAAATATAACTAAAACTAAAGAAAATATCCTGGAAAATGATCAATGGGATAAAAAGATACTGTACAGTAAGAGTCGTAAAATAAACAATAACAAAGTAACCTATCTTTTATAGCCAATAAATTATTGGTAATTTACCAGTTTAAGGTATATATTAATTAAAAAATTCAAAAAGTAGAAAAGCCAAAATTATGAATAGACCAACAATTACTATAAAAAAAAAGGGGAAGTAATGAAATTGGGAGTGAAAATTAAATTAGGATAAGATTCAAAAACTAGGAATGAATCTTTAACTTAGAATTTATTTAAAAAATATTTCAAAAATTCACGTAGCAAGTTAACAACAAATTACTTGATTCAAAATTACATGTAATGATTTCTCTAAGTTTCATGTTTATTAATTGTCCTTAAATTTTTTGATCAATTACTTAATTTGTTTCAACCATCTAATTAGTATCATGCAATTAAAAAACAATAATCATCCATGGATAAATATTAAAATAACCATTGAATATATATAATATTAATGTGTATATATATATATATATATATATCATAAAAACGATATATATTTGTAAAACAAATAATATATTGGTCATTGGTGAAATAAAATCTCCTAATTTTATTATTTCACAATAGTTTATATAACAATATAAACAGGAATTAAAATTTGGAAATAAACTATTTAGTTGGTCTATTTGAGTTGGAGAATTGTAGTTGAGTTGAGTTTGGAATCGTTCATTTGGTTGAAAATGAATCAATTTGAGTTAAAAAGTATATAAATATGTTTGAAAAAAAAAAAAAAACTAATATAAATCTTGTTTTATTCCTCTCCAAATTCTATGTAACTAAAAAAAAGAAAAAAAAAACTTCTCATTTCGATTTGCAATAACATAGTTGTGGACTTTCAAAGTTTAAATTCTTAAGTTAAAGCTACAGGTGTTAATAATGAAATTGAATTTACTTTTAATGAAGAAAAAAAAAAGACAAAAACAATTTGATTTGTATGGTTGGAGCGAACCTACCAAAGCCTTCTAAATTCCACGGAAGTTGAGGATCTTGAGATTAGTTTTCATCCATTCTTTGATTTCAATAATATTTTTCTCGAAATATAGCTTTTGAATAATTGTGGGAAGAGTTATTGACATCCCTTAGTAAAAAGCATAAAACATGTGATTTTTTTTCTCTCGAAATATATATACATCTTTTTTTAATTATTTTATCTTTTTTTATAGAATCAATAATGTTTTCACGCCTTAACTAGAGTTATTACGAGAATCTATTATCCCTAGGTAGAATAATGGGGAAGCCAATGAAAAAATTCACATGTCATAAGTCAGGGTCTAGAGCCCAATCTTATTGAATAAATCATATATCAAAAGTGCACTCTTTCTATCACTACAAGTGAGAGAGATAAAAATGGAACTTGAATTGAGAACATGAGAAAATTGACTTTTTATAATCATTATGCCAACATCATCAATGATATTCTTTTGGCTTATATAATTATCGACATTGTGAATATTTTCCAAATAAATTCACAAAAAAATATCTGCATGCTCTAATAAAATTGTGAAGGGCAAAAAAACATATGTTGATAATTGATAGTGTCTGAAACGTAAAGACTATATTTATATTCGACACTAATGAAAAAATTCATATTTTCCATCGGTTCATTTGAATATATATATATATATATATATATATTTCTTTTTTTTTTTTTTTTTGAATTGTAGATAGAAACCTTTTGGATGAAAATATTTGGAATTGTAGAATAACATCTTAATGGCTAAAAATTTAACCCTCTCTCTTCATTTGACAATTTGCTTAAAATATTCAAATGACAATATTTTGTAAGATTTCAAATCATTTGAAATATTTGTTACCAGACATCCATTTAAAATTTTACCAAATGGAAGCATTTCATTCCAAATGTCATTCCCAAAGGATCCTCATATATATATATATATATATATATATATATTAATAAATATAATATTATAGTTGCTTGTATTTAGGTACCAAGCACACTGAGAAAGATTGCTAAAATTTTGAAGTGCAAGAGATGAGAAATTCACGAGCAAAGGTGAAAAATAAGTTCGAGTGATCTTTAAAATTTAGAGTAGTGATAGATCTTAACAAAAGTTTTATTATAAATATCATAAATTATTAAGTGTCTAAATTTTGTATATTCTGTAAAATTGACATTACTATTTTGTCTCTTCTCTTTTTTTTTTTTCTTAAGTTACTTTTTAATTTCACCTGAATCATCTTCCTAAAATTTGTCCAATAGACATTGTCGTTAGTCGTTCAAGATTTCGTTGTCGTTTATACAAAAACAATTGTGGATCGATCTTCTTAAAAAAAAGAGTGACAGATTAGAGTAAAACGTCCTGACATGTGACGGACCATCCTGTATAATTCTGGTAGAGAGAGATAGAAATTCCACCGCAACGGCCAAAAATGGTCCTTAAACCCTACACAACTCCCATGGCGTCTCTTCAGCTACTTCCCCCTTTTCTTTCCCTTCCCCACCATAACTTAACAACTTCCATAGCTTTCCAACCTCCCAACTCCCTTAAAAACTCCCCACGTTTCGAGCTTCAGTCGTCATTCAACTTCTTCAAATCGCGTAAACCAAACCTCCCATGTCCCAGAGCTTCCATTAATGGCGAGAGCAACGGAGCCGTCGAGTCCAAGAAACCCACTCGCCGAGGCAGGAAAAAGGGGTCCAAAACGTCGTCAACTTCCTCATCTTCTTCTTCTCCGAAAAAGCAGACCAGGCGTTCGAGAAAAAGCCAAGCCGAGAGTAACGACCTGATTTCGGACGAGCCCGCGAAACAACAAACCCGACAAGAGGACAAACAAGACAGTTTGGATTCGGAACTCGAGGATTACGACGACGGAATAGACTTCCCGTACGAGGATCCTCCTCTTGTCTGCTGCTTCGGCGCGGTGAAGAAGGAGTTCGTGCCGACGGTGAGGGTCTCCGACAACCCAATGCACCCAGACATCTACTCCCAGTGGAAGATGCTCCAGTGGGACCCGCCGGAGTTCGTGCGGGCACCTGGTGGGCCCCCTTCTAACGTGGCGATATCGCATGTGCGGCTAGGCGGGAGGGCGGCGTTCATGGGGAAGGTTGGGGATGATGATTTTGGGGATGAGTTGGTTCTGATGATGAATCAGGAGAAGGTTCAGACGAGGGCTGTCAAGTTTGATGAGAGTAAGAAGACGGCTTGTTCCTACATGAAGATCAGGTTCGAGGATGGGAAGATGAGGACGGAGATGGTCAGAGAGGCTGCTGAAGATTCTCTGCTTAGCTCGGAGTTGAACCTTGCTGTGCTCAAAGAGGTAATAAGGGCAAATGGGATTTTGGTGAGAAAATATTCACTAAAGTTTCCCTAAAAAAAAAAAAAAAAAAAAAAAATCATCAAGGAGAGAAATTTTTGATAGGTTTCATAGTTTTCCTGTGTTTAGGAAATATTCTTTTACTTAGTACTGCTGTATAAAGTAACGCAGGATAGAGTTTAGTAGCAGAAAACCATTGTTTCTGGTACAGAAGTTCCTATTAAAATGGGAAATGCCCTACCTTTGAGTGCGGTTTCAACTATTCATTTGTGTAATTAGAAGTAACCAATTAGGTTTATGACGATACCTAGAAATCGATAATTGATCCGATTTTAGTACCTCTGTAGGAAAGACCTCAACAGAAAACTGAAGAGTATCAGCAGCAAGTGATTGAGTTCAGTAATTCTTCATATAAAATTATTGACTCTAGAGATATAGTAATACTGACAAGTCAAAATTTGTTTCAAGCCCCGAATGACCAAGAAGCGGCCCATGTTTCAAAGAGAAAAGAAAAAAGAAGGGAAAATGCACATATATAAATAGCGGAAACCTGTAATAGCATTGTAATTACTCAAGTCATAAGATGTTTTGTGTTAGTAACCCAATAAATTCTGAGAAAATATATTATATTATCGTCATTGATAATAGTTAAATAAATTCAGTGATACAATAGCCTTTTTTGTCATTTATGACATAGCTTACCGTTTTTTCTTTCTGTTGCTGAGGAAATAGTATCGCACATGGTTTCAGTTTGTCTGATGAAAATAATATTCGTGTTGTCTGCCATTTGCCTGCGTTTTGAAATAAATTCGCCTTTCTTTCCATTAATGATATGATATGATGTACTGCAGGCACGGATGTTCCACTTCACTTCAGAAGTACTGTCGTCTCCTTCCATGCAATGGACACTTTTCAAATCGATTGCGTATTCCAAAAAGTTTGGGGGCCTCGTGTTTTTCGATCCCAACTTGCCTTTGCCTCTGTGGAAATCACGCGATGAGACTTGGGAGTTTATCAAGAGGGCATGGAGTGAAGCGAACATCATAGAGGTGACAAGGCAAGAGCTGGAATTTCTTCTGGATGAAGAGTATTATGAGAGGAAGAGGAATTACAGACCCCAATACTATGCTCAAAATTTCGAGCAAACTAAGAACCGGAGGGATTATTACCATTACACTCGTGAAGAAATTTCTACGTTGTGGCATGATGACCTTAAATTTTTGTTTGTGACTGATGGGACACTTCGAATCCACTTTTACTCCCCAACCTTCGATGGTGTCGTAGTTGGAACTGAAGACGTGCTCATAACCCCATTCACTTGTGATCGGACTGGTTCTGGGGATGCGGTTGTAGCCGCTATTATGAGAAAGCTGACAACTTTCCCGGAGATGTATGAAAACCTAGATGTTTTGGAGAGGCAACTGCGCTTTGCAATTGCAGCAGGAATTATATCACAGTGGACTATTGGTGGTGTGAGAGGTTTTCCCACCGAAAGTGCAACACAAAATCTCAAGGAGCAGGTTTACGTACCTTCAATGTGGTGAAACGTATGATGTGAACCTTGTTCAGTAGTGAAAGGAATTAGTCTGTTGAAGATCGATGCGGAGAAAATTGCTCTAGTATAAACTGGTCTGGTAAGCATTGTAGAATTTGATTTAAATATCCAAACAAAGACTAGTAATTGATCTAGTGCATTTTGTAGGTTACTGCATTCATTTTAATATTATTGCAATGCAGTGCGAATTTGTGTATTCGCTCTATGCTTCTTTATCTCCAATCAATAGTGAAAAATTACTTATAATGCGTACATCCCCCGTAAATTTTTTAAATGTTCATATTGTTTGGCTAGCTTGGCTTCTACGTTGTTTGAATTCGTCTAAAGTTAAAAACTGTTACTACACTGAAAGCGTTGAATTTCAAAATTCCATTCTGAACTTGTGCCCGGTTGTCGATTCCAACCCATGATAGTGGGGTAGGTAAAATAGTTGTTTTGAGGCTTGATGGATGTAGACTTGCTTAGGAAAGAAAACCCTAGTGCTGACAGAGCGAAATCAAGGGAGACGTTGACGATAGGCTGTGTCTGCAACCACGTTAAAAGCTGTTTCCACTTTCCACAGTTTTAGTTTTACCATGTCCATTAAGGTAGTGAATTGCAATAGATTGTAAATACTGAATATAAAGACACATAACTGCAGTGGAAAAGTGTATAAACTGATTTCTATTATGAATAAATTTGTGAAGTGTATAGAAGTTGATATTCAATTCACAAAGAAGCGCAGTTTGACAATTGGCTTTGACAACAAAAATCGAAGAATGACTAATAAATGAATAAATGAATTATACCTCCATGTTTGATAGGGATGCTATCTCTGTACCATTGAAACTATCCTGAATTGCCTTTGAATTCTTGTTTGTAAATCAACTTCTTTGTTTTCCTAAATATCATGTGGTAAAGACGAGGCCCTCGCCTGTTGGTACACCAAAACTGAAATGTTGTATGTTTGAATCACAAGGGAAACCTCAAATCTTCTCTGCAATCTTTCACCGGCCAAGGGAGCAATTTGCTTCAAAAGTCCATTGCAGCTGCCACTAAATGGAAAAACTGTATACAACTCTGTAACTATCGTTGCAATAAGGTCCTTAAACTCCGTCTTTGTTGAAGCTTCGAGCTTGTTGGAAATGTCTCCAGAGGTTTGTTACAGATGCAACCAGGTAGAGGGTTTGCATAAAAATTCTCCTCCAACCTTGGTGAATCTCCAGGCTCTCTGAGAGATGGTGCTCCAAGCCTGTCCGAATGTGCACTCTTAACCTCCGACGAAAATTCTTCCCATGATATAGTTCGTTCATCTAACTGGTCAATCAGTTTAACAAAATTTTGTCTGGAAAAAAAAAAAAAAAACATAATCAGGAGGCCAGAATCTTCTAAGATTGAGAAAGCAGGGGAAAAAAATTATGACATTAACAAACCTGTCCGGGTTGATAGTCTTTTTAAATCCATCAAACCTCCTGTGGCCTTGAACTGCCTTTGCCATGTTCCCGTCATACGTGTAAACAAAGACATCACTATCAAGGGCAAGAATGTAATCTAATGCGGCGAGGCGGTTTTGATAAGATTTGAAGGCTGCTAACTCTTCTTCCGTTGCAAGAGTGGAATGAGAGAAGACATGAGGGTACTCTGCGCGGAAGGCTGTCATGCTATTGCTGCCATATATCTCTCCGGCAACAATGTAGATAGTCGTCGTGGAAGGGTACCCCATGGCCTTGAGAAACATGGCTGCCTCTCTTGGCGACATGGGACATCCTCCTTGAAGCCTGCGTTCTATGCTATCAATCTCTTTCTCCTTCCAGTGCTTGACGTTATACCTCATATCTCGAAGTTCCTCAGCTTCCTCTGAAGTGAGGTTGTGGCTGCAGCCCGTGAATGCAAGCATGTCTTTCTCATATCTGCAGCCAACGTTTCTTTATGCTTGATTAAAGAACCTATTCCACAACAAAAAACAGAAAAACCAACAGATGCAGCATAGTAAAGGTACCTTAAATGCAGGGCAATATATTGCTCACTCTTGTTCCTTAGTCTATCAACCAATATCTTTCCGAGATCCTCAATCTCCTTCGAGTATCGGAGAGCCTCATAATTGGCACGGCATCTAAGCTTTTGAATTGAGGATGCAAGGTTGTTATTGGCTAGTCGAGAATCCGTATGAGTGAAATTTATGACTTTGTGCTTCTTTAACAACGGGGCCAGTTCGTTTCTGTAATAACTAGCCTGCATTTTGAAACATCTGAGGTACAATCCTAGCAACAGATATCATAAGAAATGGAATTCATCAAGTACTGAGGATATAAAAAATAATAGTCCATGATTTTCACACCTTAGACCAAGAGATGGGGGCCTTAAGGAGGGGCTTAATGGCTGTGTAGCGGGCAGGCAAATACTCAACAATTTCAATATCATCTTTCAAGACTTCCATGAAGTGTCTCCAGTTAAAAATATCTTTGAATTCACTGCAAAATGCAAAAGAAAATCCAGTTTGCTTCATAAACAAGATGAAACTTATTATATCATACTTCCCTAAAAGCCGAGAATCATTCATACCTTGGATCCGTCCAAAATGACTCATGATCAAGAGAAGGAAGAACCAAGGTGGCGTTCATAAGCTTCGCAGCAGCAACCATATCACATATCTGCATATCAGTCCCATCAAACCTTAGCTCCAGAAAGTCATTCCATCCTACGTAACTAGGAAAAAGGGTGACTAAAATTTCGTCCATTCCGAAGCAACTCAAGAAAATTTCTTACCCCAGTTCTCATTTGATTCAATCCACCGTTGGCATGAACAAGAAGATAACCATTCGTTTTGGAACGCGGTTTCCCTGAAGTCATTTCACAATCTCAAATGAATCAGACCAAAATTCTTACTTAAAATAATGAAATGGTATATATAAAATTATGCATATTATATATATTTATGTATATTGAACAATTTATAACATACTTATTTGATTCCTGGGTCGGTCAATGCACTTGCGATAACTGTCGCTGTTTGGTTTCATCCATATTTCAGGTGTCTACGCAAACAGGAAAAAGGACATCCAATAATCAAAACCAAATGTCAAAATACTCCGAATTAAAAAAAAAAAAATCATAATAATAATGCCAATCTATTGATTTTGTTTTTCTTTTTTTGCTCTTTATCAAAATCATTAATCATTAATTTGGGCATCAAGCATAATCAATGAACCTAGGCAACCAAAAATTATAAATGAACACTACAACATCAAAATGGCCCAAATTTAATCATTCGTTGAAAAAGTCATAAATAGCTATTATTGTTATTGGGCAGCAGCCACCGTGCCAGAAATTTCATTGCTAACAATAGTTCCCCCGGCGTCCCACTTCTTCTCCACCATTCAAAAAAGTCAACACAAAACATTCAACCCTCCCAAAAGGAAAAAGTCCAACTCAATTTCATCAACCTCTTTATTCATTCCCATAAAAACTGAAAAAAAAAAAAAGGAAAAACAAATCTAATCTAAGGGTTAAAATAATTAAACCCAACAAATAGGGGAAAAAAAATCTCCCCAAAAAATTTGAAAATTAAAAATGAAAATCTATTAAAATTTCAATAGTTAAGTTTGTTAAAGAATGTACTTACAGAAAACTCAAGTACACGCTTGGGCATGGAGTTCTGGGACTCGGAGACGACGCGTTGGGCCAACGCGGATTCATCCTTGAAGCTCTGGAGGATCAAGAGCCCATTGCTCTCCTTCTCCACAGTCCCCTTGCCTTCGATGACGTCCACGTGTCCACTCATGAACGACACCTTCACGAACAACGACACAACCGCCATCACTATCAGCGCCGCGAAGATCTTACGGCCTAAGTTCTTCCCCGATCTCAGCGCCTGAAGCATCTCGGCCGTCCACACGAGCACCTCGTCGATCCCGGCCGTCCACGCCTCCGGCACGCACCACGGCATCCGCCTGCGCAGCAGCAGATACTTCCCCAGCGGGTGGTGAGGGTGGGGAGAGTAATGGCTATGGTGGTATTGATGGTGATGGTGGTGATGATGGTGGTGGGGCACAGTGCCGCCAGTGCTATTATTAATAGAGCCGTTGGGCTCGTTTTGGTCTTCCTCGTCAACAACCCGCCGCCGCGCCGCCGCGGTGTGGCCCACCGTCCTCGGGCTTCCGCCGGTCGAGCTGCTAGCGCCGCCCCCGGACGACATCGCCGGAAAACGAGGAATATGAGGAGGAATGATAATTCTCCAGCAAGAAAGGAGGGAAAAATGAAAGAAAAAGGAGAGAGAGTAATGAGAAAATAAAAAAAGATAATATAAGAGAAAAAGAGAAAGGAGAGTAAAAGTTGTCAGGTGTGGAAAAAGGTGATTGGAAGGGGAGAAAGAGAGGGAAACCGTCGGTCTGAGGGGCTTTGAGATTTTCGGCTTTTTTTGGTTGAGATGGTCTCCGTAATCTTAGGCCAGCAGAGGTGTTTATTATTTTCTTCTCGTATATATATATATATATATATATGATTGTATAATATTTATTTTTGTATATATATATATATATATTCCTCTCTCTCTCTCTCTCTCTCTAACTCAGAGAAACAACAGGTGCGACGGTGGGCTGAGGGGATTGGACTCGATTTCCTCCAATGCTTCGCATTTTTATATTGTTTTGTTAAGAACCAACTTCGAAATTACGTTACTACCCTTATGAATTTCTGTGGGAGAGACAAAATAGAAGCTTTTCAGAACAAAAAAGAAATTGACCTTTTCGTGCTTTACGGTCTTCCGTTAGGTTTTCTCTCCCTTTTCTTTTCTTTTCTTTTTTTTTTTTTTTGGGAAATTTCTTTGTTTGTATTTTTGTTTTATAACAAAATTTTTGGCACTAATTCTTTGAGATAATCAAGTCCATGGCCACTACTCATCCTCGTGGTAGCAACATATTATTTGAGCAAATTGTTGAAGTATTCCCATCGTGTTTGATGATTCCTATATTTATAATTTGTTATGTAAAAAAAGGAGATCTCTGCTATAAGAGCGGGGACAAATATATTATCAGTTGGTTATTGTTTTTAGTTATTAAATCTACATTAAAAAAATATATATCTTTTTTTTATCTTAGTATGATTTGGGATTAGATTAAATAATAATAAAATATGTACTATTCTATGAAGTCTATTATACAAAAAAAAAAAACACATTTTGATAAACAGAGAGAGAGAGAGAGAGAGTAATTTTGATAAAAGTGAATGATGGTTCAGTTACGGGGTTGGGGAGAGATGGTACGTACTTACTACATGAGGTTACAACCGAACCAAAATGAAAATGAGAAACTTTTTTTTTTTTTTTTTTTTTTTTAAATGCATCTTGTTTAGAAGTGGATTTTGTTATTGTCCAAATACAAATGACATGTAAATGTAACTGAACTAGAGTAGTATAGTTTTAACACGTAAGATGGAGCTGTTAGTGGGGGACTTTGGAATTAAAACTTTTAAAGTGAGACAATGGATTAGTATCTTATTTTTTCTGTGGTTATTTTAGAGTCCTTTATACGAAACAAATATTTACATATGACAAATTAATAATTATCTATATATTTTAGTGGTAATTCATATTTAACCTTCTCGTAAAGATGTGGGGCTTAAATTCCCCACTCAAATTGAGAACGAATATAGCACTTAATAATAGATAAAAAAAAAAAAAAAAACTACGAGAATATTGAAATCAGTATTGGCTCATCTTTTGAAGGCTTTGGATGGCATTTTATTTTTCTTGCACAAATTTGTGGAAAATGGCACTTTCAAAATTAAGAAGTGAATTTTTGTGAGTTTAACCTAGCTAGCGTTAAAACTATATATTGTTACCTTCTTTTGAATTAAGCGAGTCTCCCTTTTTTTTTTTTTTTTTTTTTTTATAATTAATATATTGTACAAAATGCATATGAATGGTTCAATTTTAATGCATAATTTTCCATCAAATTTTTATTTTATTTTATTTTTTTTATGTCGTTGCCTTAAAGGTAATCAATAAAGTTCACTCATGATTCTTTTAAAACCAAACCATAAAAATAATTGGACTTGAAACCTGCCAAATTGGGGGATCAATAATTAGAAGGCTTTGAGTTAAGATGCCTTGTCCCAATAAATTGCCACTGATTTTGCATGTGAAATGTGTTAGAAGGAGGGTTTAGAAGGTGACTGTCTCTGTCTTTCAGGCCTAGGAAAGCTACATTTATTTGTCGCTTCAAGAACAAAAAAGATCATATTTAACATCTCCAACTGACCAGATAGTGAGGATATTGTTTTATTTTTATTTAATTTCTTTAGTTATTTTGAAAAGAATCATATATATATTGGGTCATTAATTAACATTGGTGGTTTAGAAACTTTAGTTTTATCCAACTCAAATAACAAATAACGACAATAAAACTTTTAGTTTGAAGAAATAATCTTGTTTTATTATAGTCGGCCACTAGATCATATTACCTACAACAACCTAATCATATATGTACAAACATATATACATATATATACCATTCATCGTATTTATCGTTCCACTTCCACGCTTACTTAGTAAGTAGCATATAGCTTGCGTATCACTTTCATAAAAAAAAAATATATTAAATAAATAGAAAACTTACAAAAATTCTAAACATCACTTAAAAGTGACAGATTACTAGAAGTGAAAAACAAAAACACTAGTAGAAATTGTGAATTTCACTATGGGTTTCTAATCATCGTGGAATTTACTATCCTCATTATGGTAGATATGAAATAGCGACAAAAAATAGGGTTTTAGTTGTAGTTACCATGACGGTTTTCACTAGAAATTATACTGAAAAATAGAGATTACACGACGGTTTTTAGTAAAAAACTGTCGTGTAATGTCAGTCTTCCATGATTGTTTTCACTAGAAACCATCATGGAAGATAGGTTTTCCACGACGGTTTTTAGAGAAAACAGTAGTGGAAGATTGGTTGAAAAGGAAAAAAAAAAGTTCTTTTTTTTCTAAGATTTCCCAAAGGTGGCTTATCCCATGTGTTATCCAATACACAACTAGAATAGAAATATCGAAACAACAATCACATTACATTATAAATATATGCAATACAAATACAATATATCAATTACATGTCTATAGTTGATAATAAATGAACTATATTACAAAACTTGTCCATTCTTCCTTGACTAAATATATTTTATCACCAATAAATAAATAAAGACAAGAAGAAGAAAGAAGAAGTTATTACTTTTCCTTATGTTCTTTTGTTATTGAGGCGGACTTAAATAATATGTCTATCAAATTTTTCCTTTTCAAAACCTATAGCATTACGAACAAAATCACAAAATTAATCTAATAACAAAATTGATTCAAGCAAGATCAAAAGTTACAATAATAAAAAATAATGAACGAATTTGATTTTAGCTTTTACACTAGACGTAAATGGGCTTAGATATGATATTACTCTATGGAATCTTTCCTTGACAAGAGAAAAGTAAAATTGTTATTAACCACCTATTATATAGAAGGGAAAGAAAAGGATATAAGCAATACGTACATAAAACTGAAAATGAAACAGTGATTGGTGATCCAAACTCTTTGACATCCCAACGGTCCCTCAAGACAGAAATAGAAAACAAAAACAAAGAAAGCATAAAACTACAAGACCAAAAGCCATTATTTCCCTATAAGTGCATTTTGAAATAAGAAAATTTGTTTTTTAGATTCATCGAAGGAAATATAAATATTCTACTTATGCAGATAAGAAACAAGTATTTATCTGTTCTTCCATTGTTCATTTACTTTTTTTTGTTAATAATGTGCAATAAATATTCTAAGTACTAACCTCGACTTCTGGATAAGTGAGAAGTGTAGTAAGGTTTTTGCTCTGTTTGAAATTGATCCTCACCAATTTGAAACTTGCAAAAAATAATGAAAAAGTAAAACAAAATAAAGCCTTGAAAACCTTTATTACTAGCAGATAATGCACAGGGAGCACAATTATTACTTATACCTCGTATAGGTTATAACTATGCCTTCCACATGAGGAAGAATTTTGTTGGCATGCCTTCTTGAAAATTATGTTTGGTGGAGTAGTTTGAGTTGAGATTTTTAAGTTTAAATAGTAAATTTTTTGAATTTTTTTGAATTTCAGAAAAGATAAAAAACTTTTTGGGAAAAGACAAAAAAAAGTTTGAGTTGGGAGTTTGGATGGTTATGCAAACTCCCCGACTAACATTGTTGAATCTGTTTCTATATGCATAAAGCCTCTGAAACCATACTTTCCCGGATCAAGTTCTACTTTACCAATAATTGAAATTCTAGATCGAAAGAAGACCACATTCAAGATTTTTTCGAAGAACTAGCATGCAAAACTAATAGTCACGCATACCCACATTCTAAATTGAAAAAAAAACGCAATGTTTATTGCATAACCATATATATCAACTCAAAATATGTAATGACCCGCTCTACGTGGCCCGCTACTTAATGCATAGACATACTTAAACTTACTCTTATTTTTCATAAAAATTAGGAAATATATGTAACGATCCCGCCCTACGTTGCCGCTACTTAACACATAAACATACTTAAACTTACTCTTATTTTTTGTAAAATTACGGAAATATATGTTTTTTAAAAACTCAAATTTAAGAACCTAACTTAATCTCACACTTATATAAACTTAATTAAGTAGAGAATTCTCAAACAATCTTAACTATTTTACAATCTAAAGTAAAATTTTACAAACAATCTTATATTTTACAAAATACATGGTGGTGTCTGATCCAAATTTCACAGTCCGCTATGTCATTTCTCCATAGTCCTCAACAAGCATAACTGATAGGTTGTTTACCTATAGCATGAACATATATTATGAGAGTTCTCTAAGCAAGTATAACATCTTAACCCGCAAAATGATCCTAGCAAAATAATGCATGAATCAATTATGCTTTCTTATGTTAACTTAGTTTTGGGCCCTTTATTTAACTTAGGTGTACATACCATGGCACATAGCCATGGAGTAGTTGGGCCGACCAGTTCAATCCAACTCAAACCATGAACCAAACCCGCTCTTCTGGAAAGTCGGTACTACACATGAAAACTTACTTCATTTAATATATGAAAACTTGTTATTGATCTAATCATACTTAAAAACTTAATCTTAATTGTTTCTTACTTAAAAACTTGATTTTGTTCTTGTCATGTGATTGATTATTAGTGAGTGTGCTTTCATGATGCCATAATAATAATAATAATCAAAACATAAAGCATATATGCGTAATATAAATCATTGCATGATTTTTGGAAAACATATAAAACATTATAAATATTTTTTCTTATATTGTAGGCGGGGTTGTACTTACAAGCTGCCTTACACTCTTGTCCTAGCGTACCGAAAGATAAGGCAATAGGTTATATTCCTATTTCCAAACAAAACATAAGAACTACTTTGCATTATTAATTAACAAATCATAAGTTAAAATATCTATTATAACATATTAGTTAAATAATTAATCGCACTCCCAACCGATCAATTATCTTCTTAGTTACTACTAACTTAAGCCATATAAATGTTACTATACTTTTAAGTAACTTTGGTATTAAAAGAAAGTCGAATAAGTTGCCATCTATTTAAAACTTAACTATATTGTTTAGCAATTTTGGCCTATTATTGCTTTATGTCATTATCTATCAGCTTGATTAATTTTCATAAGAGTTCTTAATATTATATTACCTTTGCTTTAAAATGCATTGTTTACTTAGAAAATATCTTAACTTCTTAAATTAAGTTTTTATTGACACAATACTTAAAATTATATATTGTAATACATAATATGCATTTAAGGTTTAAAATCACTTGTAAAATCCAAATGAATTTAAATCTCTTTGAAAATATTTTTATAAAACCATAGTTCCTTTTTAGAGAGGTCACAAAACCTTAAAAACAAATTTCAAAACATTCTTTTAATTTGGTTGAATGTATGTGTGCAGGAATTTACTCTTTCATGCACAGTTTTGAAAATTTAGTACTATCTTAAAATTGGCTTAGAATTTGAAAATTTTTTCCTCTGTAGAAGTTATAGATCTTATCAAAACCTACAACTTTCATATTTTTCCTAAGGCTTAAATCTATCTTTAACTTACCCGTTATGCCCCTTGAAAATTTTTGGCCGTGTACAGATCGACCGGTTTTGGAAACAGATGAAAACGGAGGTCTTAAGAGCCTTTTTTTTTCAAAAACTATACATGTTGTCCCCTAAGATTTTCTGTGCGCTACAACTTTATAGTTATACCATTGTTCAAATTCGGCCTATAAAAAGCTCAAAATTGAGTTATCAAAAAACTGTCCAAATTATTTTGAAAACTGGTGGTTTTTTTTTTGTTATATTTTAAAAGTCCACACACACTACCTCAAACGGTCTAAGCAGTGAGCCTAAATCATTATGCAACATGTTTGAGTCATGCTCCATTCATAACCTAATTAATCATACTCTCATTCTTAAAATTTAACTATTAATTTGTCTACTTACTTGAAGAACATAATATTGATATCACCCTAATTTATCAAGTTGTGTTTTTATATTGATCTCTTAGCCAGCTTGCATATAGTCAACAAACTTGAATATATGAGAACATAATCACATACACATAATTATCATCAAAACTAATCTTAAAGCATAAATTGAACCTAACCTTAGACCTAGTAAATCAAGCTAACCAAAGCATAAATCAAGTATTAGAGACTATAGAACAATAAAAATAATTGAACATGAGCATATGCTCTAACATCCAAAAGCTTAAAATACACTTAAATTCTACAAAATCAAAATTAATTAAAGCTTTAGTTAAGGGATCAAGAAATATACCTCTAAAGCTTGAAGAAAGTGGGTTTTAGGTCTTGGATTTGAGAGAAGATCCTTGTCCTACTTTTCCATAAAAACCAGCCACCAATGATACTTTGTGTACTTCTATCTTTTTTTTTTTGGGTCTAAGAACTAGAGAGAAATGAGAGAAAATAGCAAACGACCAAATTTCCACTACTTACACCTATATACAGGTGGAATTTTTAAATTTTCTATAATTAAATGTTTATCTTCTAATTTCCTTAGTTTACATAATTGGCCTTAAAACACAATTTTTTTTACTTACATGTCCCTAAGAAATCCGACCATATTGAGGTTTTTGTGCCAAAAAAAAAAAAATCCTCTTATGTTTATCTCTTGAATTCTTTCCATAATTACAATAAATCAAACAATTATGTAATTATCCTCAATTACTTAGCCTCTAAGTAATGCCATGTTTGGCCTCACTTTTTAATAGGCAATCCATTTTCTTAATGATCTTGATAATACAAATAATGTCCCAGCTACCAACAGTCTAATGATGCTAAATTGCAATCCAAAATTTATCTGAATATAACTGGACCGCGTATAGGTTTTTCTTAGAACTTGTTTGCCACTTAATTTTTATTGCTCCAAATATTATTTTAGACTATTCTAGAATGTTTCAAGTCCTTATTCTTAATTATGTATCCATAATGACGGTTAGTCGTAGAATAATTTCAATATTACTTAACAAATTACAGTATCGTCTTAATCTTGTTATAAGCTATCCTAGTCATTCATTGACAAATCAACACCATAAATCATGATTTTGTCTTTTTTGCCGTAAGGCCTCTAACTTGATTTGATGAATTATCATCGAGTTTTATTGCACTATAAATACTCAAACATATTGTGATAATAAAATTATGAATTTCATATTGATATACATAATTTCCTTGAAACATCACATAAACACATGATACGGACTTAAATTTCTTTATATCTAAGGAAATCACGAGTCTGTCAAAGAGTTTGGTTAATTCAAAATTCAAATTTTTTTTTTCAAAAACCACATTCAACCAAAAACGTAATGTTTATTGCATACCCGTATGCATCAACTCAAAATACACTTTATTATGATTTTTTTTTTTCCAAAAAACACATTCAACCAAAAACATACTCAAAATTAGCAATTGAAATTCAAAATTATAAACACATAGCTATACTCAAGCATCTCTTCGAATACCTCGTTTGCATTACCATAATTTCAAACATGCATATTCTTCATGTACACACAATATGTCAAATATACAAATTTACTACCAAAATTGCTTATATATATATATATATATATATATATAAAATAAATTGATCAACTTAAATGAATTAACTTTCATAAAAAAAACCAAATCAACACAACTTGTTTCTAACCAAAAAACAAAAAAAAAAAACAAAAAAAAAAAAAAAAAAAAAAAAAAAAAAAAACAAAAACAAAACGAAAACATAAAAATCACATTTTTCATAGAAAACCATCGAACCTTAAGTAGCATTGGCAGGAGGAGGAGAGGGCAAGAGCAGCGACAACGACAGTAGGAAGAAAGGGTGATATAATGATTTTATCACTTTTTATTCTTAGATATTTTGTTGGTTTTTGAGCACTTTTATTAGTGTTTTTTATTATGCTCATATTGTTTTTGAAGGTAAAAGGCAAGACCGAGCAAAAATGTACCAAAAAGAGGAATTAAAGAAGCACGAAGCAAGCTGCAGCATGTGCTTAAACTCCTAGGCCAGATAGTCCGTTTTTACAAGCTACAGTACATAAAAAGCCTACTGCAGCCCGCCCTTGCCCTGTTTCAGACATACTGCAGCCCTTTCTTCATCCGTTGCAGCGTGCTTTCTGAGAAGCCCTAGCCACCATATACATGCTGCAGCCCCTTTTTTATTGGCTCAGTGCCTGTACATGTGGATGACTAAATTTAAAGCGAAAAGGAGTTAATTTTTTGAAGGGTATAAAAGGGAATGGTGCGAAAATTAGAGGGAGCTTTTGGAGACCCAAATTTCAGATAAAGAGAAATGAAAACTTCAAGGTTTTTGAGGGCTTTTCTGGGAGATTCAAGGAAATTAAAGATCTGGAGGCTTGTTCTTCAACTAGTTCTTCTTCCTTCTATCTTCCTCTTTCTTTGTAGCTCTTGAACTTGTATTTACCCTTTGAATTGGTGCTTGAATATGGGTTTGATGTTTGTTTTGAATTTGGTTATGGATTTTAGAACTTTGATGTCTGGCTATACTTTCTAAGTTAGGAGATATGATATAGCTTGATGATGACTATGTTTTGATGAATTTATTGCTTGTTGATTAAATCCCATTTGGAATCATTTGTGTTTCTCTATGCTTTTTCCTAATTTAATTTTTCATTAAATTAGAGATATTAGATGTGTGAAATTGGGCTCGAGAGAGTTAATTTCATAGATTGGGACTTGAGAAACATAACTCATAGTAATATTAAGTTTGGGAGGCCAATATGACTTGGGTAATCACTAGAGTAGTATTGCGTAATGAGTGCTTAATTGGTTGAGTTAATAGAGATATTAATTTGATTAATTTTTCATATTATTTTACTTGGCATACGGGAGAGGGAGTAAAATTAAAATTGGCACCTACGATTAATGATTTGAATGAATTCGATTAACAAGCCTTGAATTGGGTAAGCGTAATTTAGTTAAGAGAAATCAAAAACCCTTAGCCTTACACATCATCGAGTTTCCTTCAATCTATATCTTCGATTGCTTTTATTTTGCTTAACCTTACTTTAATTTAATTGCTTAATTTAGTTGCTTAATTTCATTTCCTTTTAATTTTGATAGCTTAGATAAAATTGAGTCATGTTAATTGGGGTACTTAGTTAATTTCATAATTTCAATCTTTGTGAGACGATACTCGATATTTTATTACTTTATTACTTGTGGTGATTTGTTCACTTACGAACACACACGAAAAAAGACATGCAATAGAGGGCGACAATGTTAGTGAGAAAAGTACAGAGAGGGCGGTGGCTTTGGGAAGAGGAGAGAAAAGGGAGTCGGGAGGAGAAGAGAAAGAGAGAGCGATGGTGGTGCGACGAGAAAGAGAGAGAGAGAGAGAGCAAGAGAGAGAGAGAGAGAGAGGGAGGGAGGGAGTAAGAGGGCAATTTTGTAGCGGTTTAGACGGCAGCATTAGCGACTGTGATGGACGGCGGCATCGGGAGGAGGAAGAGAGAGAGAGGGAGGAGGCTAAAGGCTGAGAGAGAGAGAGTGAGAGTGAGAGAAAGATATAAGAGGGTTTTGTCTATAGGTAATGGATTTTTAGAGGGAGATTGCGTGAATTTCAATATGGAGTTTTTTAAAATTGAAGATATCACGATGATTTTCGAAACTATCATAGAAAAGCATGATGGTTTTGGCCGAACTATTGTGGAAAACATAGGCCTACCACGACTGTTTTCTAAAACTATCATGTTAGCTCCCTTTTCCATGACGGTTCCAAAAACCGTTTTGAAATCTAAGAATTACACGATGGTTTTTGGAAAAAATACTCTGTGCTGTGTTTTTGACTCATTTTAGATGACGAATTTTGGAAAATTGATGTGTAATCTTCGTCGTTTATTCCAATATTTGTAGAAGTGAACTTCTTTAGTTTCTTGAAGATATATTCTCAATCCCTTTATGCTACTGCATATCATTTTTATGGGATGTGCAAAGTGAACTTTACTTCAACTTAAGGTTTTCATCTCAATTTTTATCTTTTTTTATAAAGTCAACAAAAAGAAAATTATAACTAGTTTTTGAAAAATCAACAAACTTCAATATAAGAATTACCTCTCAAACCTGTGTTTCAAATGCATTTACTAAACACAAACTCCCTCACTATAGTACTTTTGTCCAATTGGATGGTAGAAAGTCCTTTGAGAAATGAGTTTGGCCACATAAATGGATATAAAGTGGTAAATTTAGAATATTAAAAGTATCTTTAAGAATAATAATATGAATCCACATAAATACACCAACCTCGTATTATTTCTTTATATATATATATGCACTAAATAAGACATTTTATTATCAATTTTATTATTAAGTCACTAAAGGACAAGAGACATACATCAGTAAAGAGACAAGTCCATAAAATAGAACCCGGAATAAGCTAACCAGTAAGGCACTGAACGGCTAGGGAAGCACCAAATGGATATAAAGTTCATTAAACAACAGGATAATATGTAGATAATCAGCTCACTAGGGGAAAGCCGAAGTGATCGCTTATCCTAAACTCGGAGGAAAACTCCTACAACGAGTGACGCGAACGCAAGATCCACCCACCAAATAATGCCCAGCCAAACAATGACTAAAACCTGATTAATAAAACTCAGATAAACATAAAAACCTAGTACTAGGAGAAACGCCCGCTCTTACTACAAACAAACCTAGTACTATTTCATTTGTACGGCCAAAATGCATTATTTTCTCAAAGGAAATTGTAATATATGAATTCACTAATTCTTGGTCGTGAATATCCAAGTGTAATACCAATATGTGGAAGAGAAACGTGTATCTATTTTATTTAGTTATTTTTTTATTATTAGAGCATATAGAAACAACAATTTTCACCTAAAAAAAAAATCTCTAAACAATGTATTTAATATATGATCCAGTGAGTTACATAATTTGTTGTAGCAGATATGAACAATTTTGATAAAAAAAAAATAATGCTAGTGATATCAATTTTATTTCCAAATTCTTAATTTTTAAGTATCAACTTATGTGATAGTGAATTTTTATCTTTTTAATGATATATACTTTTAATTGATGTGATAATCATGTCAATAAAAAAGACAGCTCATATGTCATATGAAGTGATGCTCAAAAGTTGGGAGCTTTCAAATGAAGTATTTTAAAAGAAAAATCTATTAGATGACGAATTATTTATTATTAACTATCTTTGATTATAAATCAACACCTTGATTTTTGTTTTTTCATATTTTCCATGATAATTAATAAAAAGAATGAATTATATATATTTTAAATTTAACATGGAGATCCGAATTCTATAATTATCATTGAATTAAAAGTGAAATTATCGTTTTCATATACTTACAATCACATGAATTATATTTCTATAATTTATGAGAGTAATATTTTGCCAATACTAAAAGTATTATTATTATTATTGGACAAAACTGTGTGATAGAGACCCTTTATTATTGCTGAAAATATACTTGGTCTAGCCGTTAGGCAACAGGGATTTTTTTTTTTTTTTTTTTTTTTTTTGGCCTTTTTGGGATAAGAATTAGTCAACAGGGATATTTACCTGGGAGCACAATTTTTTGATAAAGGGTGATGTAGTCATTTTCATAAAATAAAGTTTTTAGCAGAATGCAGAAAATAGTATCACGTCAGAAAAGGAGCTGTTTCATTGGAACGTTCCTTCAATATCGTGCACCTTCTATTTCAAAAAAATTTTAAAAAAAAATTTTTTGATGTATTTTTTTGGGTCACGTATGCGATTGCATCCCCTCTGATTCTCTGACTTGACTGACATTCTCACTTTTTTTAATGCATCAATGGCCACGTGGCATTCAGGGGCCGCCTCGCTCAGGTACACCTGCGTTTGTCACCTTGCGCTTCGCCCTCATCTCAGAATCTGACCGTTTAAATGTGATGACGACCTCTACTCAATTTATCACCCTCCGATAGGACAAAGAGAATTCTCCTGCACCATGACACATCACAGCCGTCCATTCTTTTCAGCTTTAAAATAAAATTAATTCAATTTTAATATTTCAAATTGTATTGATCAATTATATTTTGATATATATATATATTAAAAATATAAAAAATTAATTATAAAATATTTTAAAATTTTAAAATAACATAACATAATATTATTAATTATACATTATTTAAGATATTAAAAAGTAAACAAAAAAAAATATAGATCCTTGAAATAAGTAACGTGGCGTTTTGTGGACCGTGATGAGTTCTGTGTGGGACCATGTACAATTTTAAAGTCGCGAAGCGTTGGATTTCTGCTGATGGAGAGACGGATTAACGCGGAGAGAATCTGGAATTCCTGCGTTAAGAAAAAAAAAAAAAAAAACTGGAATTCCAGCCGCATAATAGCTTTGCACGTTCTGTCGTCTTTCCTTGTTTATTCCTCTTTCCTTTTTTCCCTTTTTTTTTTGGTGATTATATATATGTTTTTAGGGAATTATATATATATATATATTCTCCATGTTTCTATGTTTTTTATATCCATCAAAATATCAAAGAAACAACACCCCTCTTATTAGTTTTAATAGTATTGTAGAATATAATTCTCAATATATATATATATATATATATGATAGGATATAATATACTTGCATACCTTTTTTTTTTTTTACATAATCCATGATTTATTTATTTATTGCTTTGCGATATGAAACACGATTTGTGTTTGTGTCAAAATTTGACTTAACAACAAATAACAGAGTATAAAACTTAGTTGTGACGTCCAAGATCTAGAGCAACCTAAATCTGATTTTTCCTTAAATCTCAGATGTCTACAAAAGAGTACATTTCTCATTTTATTACCCATATTTATAGATTTTTAGGAGGTTCTCATCTTACAATCATTATTACACGTATCATTTCTAAATTAGTACATCTGCTGACAGGGCTCTCTGTTCGGTCTTCACGTTTTGCTTGCCTTTCTTTTTTCTTCAACCTTTGTAAATGGCGTCATTTCACTAAATTATTGAAACATGGTGTCGTTTTTGAATATCATTCCCACAATTTGTAAATTTTGATTGATTCTTATCATCTTAGAAGCATGGGTGATTTTACCTTCATGTAAACTCTTCATGATATATTTCAACCAAAAAAAAAAAACTATATAATATGTGTCTTTTAATAATTTATACATACTACTTATTGGGATTTTGGAGGTGAAAGTTGGGAAAATAAAGGATTGAGGAATTGGCCTAAATGAATTCTAAACTATTGAAAATATGATGATTTGGTCCATGTTTTTCTTAATTTTGACCGAGATGGCCTTAAACTCTATGAATATTGACAAATATAGTTCTTTCCGTCCAAGTCTGTTAAATTTCTAATGGAATAAGTCATGTGCAATGCATGTGATCTAATTTGAGAGGGTATTTTAATAATCTAACAATAATTAGTTTAACAAAAAAAAAAAAATCTTCTCACTCATCTCTTTCAATCTCTCTCTTTCTCCATATCCTCAAAAGCCCAGATCTGGGGGGCCAAGCTCGACAAGAAACCGAGGAAGGGGCTCGAAGGGGTGCGACATTCTTGGGGGGGAGAGGCAATCGTCTTAGGGTGCCTAAGCTCGCCTCTACCCGGGGAAGGGGGGGGGGGGGTGGAGAACGAGCCAGCAACTTGTTTTGTGGGGGGAAGGGGGTCGGGGATAGACAAGACAATGCGGGGGGCCTGGGTTTGAGTCATCTCTCATTCTCCTTTTTTGTTTTTTCTTTCTTTTCTTTTTTAAATGTATATTGGGTATTGTTTTGTCAAAAAAAAAAAAAAACGTATTTTCGTCTTTTAATGGGTAATCTGACTCATATGATGGGTCACGTGACATTTTCCATTAGAAAATTAAAGGAATTGGATGAAAATGACTATAAGTACCAATATTTAGAGAGCTTAGAGTTGTCTAGGCCAAAATTTAAAAAACAGAGATTAAACCGTCACCTCTTCAATAGTTTAGGATGTGCCTAAAGGATTTAGGTAGGAAAGGGTTGCGATGTGCCTTGAGTAATTTAAATGACTAAACAACTAAGATACTTTTATTAAAAAAAAAAAAAAAAGCACTAAAATACTTCTATCTTTTCACTTACAAAATATTTTGGTTGTTTAGTTATGGTTAAAATTTTCCTTTTACGCATTGAATACTAGGGTCTTTTTGAAATAACAAATTCTAGTAGAGAGAAGTATTTCATAAAATTACATGTCACATCATAGTTTTTTCTTTTTTTAAGAGAAAAATGTGTGTATCATAGCATATTTTTGCACACGAATCTATCCTTATTAAAAGTTATTAAATAAAGATGTATAATCACCCTAAAACTAAATAACAATTTCATACCTAAACTCTCAAAGCGATTTGGATGTAAATAACCCTTTATTAAAAGTTTCTAAACAAATTACCGACTCTCTCTTAATCTCCAACCAAAGAGATGTCATCTCTCCCTGTCTCTCACGCTGGTGACGGAACTTGTGGAAGAGATTTTAGTTTGAAAATATAGTTCTTGTATCTTTAAACCTTTAAATTGTTAACAAAATCACTTCTATTTCATCCACTTAAAATTGATATGAGATTAGTAATATAAAAGATTAATTTGAATTAAAAATTTATAGTTAAAAAATAACCTTAAAAATCTATCAAAATTCGAAGGATCTAAAGATTCGAGATTATTTACTATTTTTTTTCCCTTGTAATGACTTCAATTTTCAAAATAAATCAACAATAAATAATAAAACAAATAAAAAATATAATTTTGTAATATGCCGAACTCATCAATATGGTATTGATAACAAATACAAAAAATCAAAACATATTTATAGAAAAGAATTTTAAATTGTAAGCCCTTAATTAAGCGAATATAACTGGGGACCGTTTTTAGGGATTTTTGAATTTCTTTTTTTTGGCTATTTTTTAGGACGAAATCTATATATATATTTTTTTGTTTCTTAAATTAGATTTAAGGTTATTTCTGTCAACATAACATGGTAAGTTTAATTTTTGTCCAATTTTACAAATACATTTATTTTTAGACATTTTTTTAAAGTATTAATTTATTATTTTTAGACATTTTTTTAAAAGTATTAATTTATACTTCATTTGGTTTGTCATATCAACTTCAACTAAATTAATTTCACTTTTCCATTTTAGTTTTTGACTTTTTTTAAATAGTCAACAAAAATTATAACTAGTTTTTGAAAAAAATTATAATATAGTATATAATTGGGGGACACAATGTCTTAAAGCTCAATGATGTTCACCAGTCGCATTTTGGTGGTGCATGTTATTTAGAATAAAATCTTGAGAATTCATACACTATAGCATATCTTCAAAATCTATTGTTAAAAAAAAAAAAAAGGCATAATAAACTAAACTATTTATACGAAAGTAAAAAATGCAAGATAAATAAATGAGTCGCGTGTAAATACCATTATTTATTAGTAAATATATTTGTATTTATCAAACAAATTAAGATTCAAAACAATACATATTGCACAAAAAATGACGTAAATATTTTGAAAAATATTTTACTTATTTAATTAAAATTAATATCTTTACATGTAATTACTGATATTTACGTTAATATTTAGATTTAATTTTTATATGAAAAGCGTAACATACAAGACAAATAAATGATTTACGTATAAATATCATTATTTCTTAGTATATATTTGGATTTACTGGTAATTATGTTAAATTAAAAAGAATTTTGTTTAATGTTATAAAAATATTTACTTAGTAAATAAATATATTTACCTAGAAAATAAATAACAAAAATACAAATATTTATAAGTAAATCTTGAAATTATTGAATTAAAACGTCAAAAAAATCTAGAAAATAGAATAAACTTATTGTCTTGATAAATACGATTACTTATTAGTATATAAAAACCCATGTAAATATTAATATTTATCAGTAAATATATTTATTTTCTTAGTAAATAAATCTTCGTAAAGAAGATATTTATAAACCAGGTAAATATTACTATGTACTAGTAAATAATAATATTTACTAGTAAATATTATTTTTTTTTTGTTTTTTTTGTTACAATAGTTTTTTATTTACTTGTAAATAAACTATTTAATCATTTTTTTTATTTTTTAATTCATTAATTACAATTTTTATGCTTACTTTATAAAAAAAAAAAAACCCAAAAACCCCCAAATCCCAAATTAGAAACACCCGCCACCCCCCCGGCCAAAAAAAAAAAAAAAAAAACCCTAGATCTAATCTAGATCTAATCCCATGTCGCCGCTAGAGAAAGCCTAATGAATTCAACAACAGAGACAGTCGATAATCTCATGGCAAGCGATCGTTGCTTGTTGCTCGGGGGGATTCGGTGAGGAGATTGGAGCTTTGGTGAGGTCGCAAAATCGTGATCGCGAGGTCTTAACCAAAAGGCTGCTAGAGATGAATTCATCGCTAGAGAAGATGATGACCTCGGCGAGTTGGAGGAAGCAAGCGTGCACGGGATGGCCAGTGACGCTGAGCATATGCCAACGAGAAAGATCATGATTCCCACGATTTGGGTTCGATTGGATGGTGACAATGACGGCAGTGATCACAATTTTTTACGGTGTGGGGAGAGAATGGTTGATGACTCGATTCTCCGGCGAGGGATGGTAGAGAGAGAGTCAAAGAAGAGAGATTAGTGGGGAGAGAAATTTAGGGGTATTTTTGATTTTTTACATTGCTATTTTATCCTAATTTTACTATTTGGTAGTAATAGTTTAGTTTATACTATTATTTTAAAAGCTTCTATTGTATTATACTATTTTGACTAATCTCTCTAAAATCTTGGTGTGTATATATATATATATTCAGGTGACATGGACCGACCTGACAACGTTGTTATAAATGAGTTAATATTTAATAGCATAGTAATTTGTAGTGCAGACACGTATGGACTGAGACCTTATGGCTTTGGGTTATAAAGGTAAATCCCATATCAGTTAGTTATAAGCAGGCATATTTGTGTGTGTGTGTGTGTGTGTGTGTGTGTGTGTGTGTGTGTGTATAGATCCAAGACGGGCAGGGACCCTAGAGTCAAAGGAAATAAACTTTTTTTTTATTTATAATTTTTGGAGGAAAATACACTAATAATTTTAAATTATGAAAATAAGAAAATTTGATCACCGAGTTTGCAAGAGTGAATATCTTTTGTCCAACAACTCCGCCTTCATTTTGGCCGGACCGTGTCACTTCCTAACTATACTTATAGTGTAAATTTTATTTGCACTAATTCGTACTCAGATTATTCAAATATTTTTTTTAAAAATTTTAACTCAAACTGTTTCACTAAATAGAGACTTAGGTATGTGGTTTTGAAATTCTACTTTGTTGTTTTTTATTTTTTCTTTTGCAAGATTCTTTTTGAAAGCCGAGGTAGTCTAATTGATGGAAAACCACTCCGAGGATGTGGGTTTGAATCCAACCGACAACATTTTTTGCTCATCTATCTTTTAAATTTTTTTTTTCATTTTCTTCTTATTTTTCATATATATATTTTTTTCTCTAAAACAATATTTTACAAAAAATTTTCCACTTTCTCTCTCCGTTCCTGACTTGCCTGCTCCCCAGCCCAGTATTCTAATACTTTATTTACCTTTTAGCTAAACTCACATTTCTAATATACATTTTGGAAATATTTTTATTATAATTTGTCTCGATCAAAATTATTTTAAAAATATGTTTTGATTACAATCTTCTAATACTTTATTTTTCTTTTTTATTTTCGTTTTACATTTTTTTATAATCACTTTTTTTTCATTTTTTTTTTGTCTTTTTCCCCTAAAATCATATTTTTCAAATCCCTAAGAAAAGCATATATAAACGTGTTAAATACGTTTCTATTTCAATTTGTCATTTTCAAAGTTGTTGTTTCAAATACGTTCTTACGTAAATATTTTTAATATAATCTTCCAATATTTATTATGTCAAAGTGATTATTAAGAAATTGTTTTATTAACTGTGACGTACTTCTTAACTATTAGAAAAGATTAATAATGATTAAATTAAAAAATAAAATTAATGAAAGTTTATTTGTTTTATCTATATATTAATTTTTTCTGTTGCACATAAATGTTATAAAAAATCATCAAATAATAATACTAAACGTGCTTTTGCATGTAACTACTTTTTTCTCTTTCTTTTAAAGGATACATACGCGGCTTGCATAGTTTAAATGGTTGTAACTATTCATTTAAATGTTCTACAATAACATATCATGTATTATTGTAGTAAATTCTCACTTAAAATTGTGTCTATTAAATGAAAGGTTTTAATCATTCAAAAACTACTTATGTATCGATTGCAACTGTCCAAGGCAACTCTTGAATATTTTTTCAATACTTATAAATATGTTTATGTGTTGTTCAGTTCTCAATCATTCAGAACAACTATGGGATAATCAAATTTTTGCTTGTAAAATTCTTATTCTTTTAAGTAACTAGACTTTTTCACGCAACCCTTATCTCAAGTAATCGACATGTATTAATCTCTCTTTAATCCTAACAAACTCAAAGTGCACTTACTGTCTCTTTATAATTTTTTCTTTTTTTCTTTTCTAAATCTCAAATTCTAGGTCTTCTTATAAACTTTCTTTCTCTAATCTCAAAATCAAAGTGCATGGTGAACTCAATTTGGCTGAAAAACAAAATGGACTTCCATCACGTAACCATCCCAAGAAAAATGAAGAAAACGACTATGAATTTGATGGTGCAATTAACCATTAGATGAAGACAACAAATTTGTTTTGAATATATAAATTTCTACTTGTATGAACCTTAGATTTGACATATCTCCTGCTCCATTTATGCTTTTGTTATAAGACTACTAATTTTTTTGAATCTACTAGAAGATATCTCATTCTTAAAAAAAAAATTGACAAATTTTATTTTGTTTTCTATCTCATCATATCACAAAAATTGACATTTCAACTAGTTTATATAATAGACCTCCATAATATTATGGATAGTTAATTAATGTTACTTTTCATATGTAATCATATTTTCATATCAGTATTATAGATATGTTGTCTAATATAGCGATTTTAGTATACTGTTTTATTATTATTTTTTAATCTTGTAGGATTCAGAAACAAATATAATATTACTCTGTTACCAAAATCAAAATAGTGTTAATATAACACAAATGGACATCTCTCTCTTTTGACATTATTAGACTAGATATTTTTTAAGAAATCAAAAATTTTTTATAAATACTACTTTTTTGAACTTTTAGATTCATATATATATACTCAACTAAAAAGCTTTTATCAGCCTATATTAAATATAAATTTACAATATTATTTACTATAATATATATAAAATACGTGCATTCACGTATGTGTAAAAGCATATGTATATAATTTTGCATTTAAAGGCTACCTTAAAGGTATAAAAAAGAAGAATGTCCTCTAAGTGCGTTGTTTGGATGCTTGTCTTTCTCGTATAATATTTGACTTCGAGTTGTTCTCATCGTGTTGGTCGGGGTATATGAATAATTCATTTCGTCAGTGGTTCACATATCACGAGCGATGACATTCACTCCTAGGATTATTTGGGTATGCCAATAATCTTTACTCTTATAACCCTTTTAACTTTATTAAAAAAGAAAGGAAAAATATCGTAGAGTCCCTCTGAACTTTGTCATTAATGTCAATATACCCCATAAACTATGAAAGGTACCTATTGTGTCCCCCTGAACTTTAACATTTTTGTAAACTTGCCTCCTCAGTTAGTTACCGTTAGTTTTTCCATTATCTTTAATGTCAAAATACCTCATGATATTTAATATTTGTGTCAAACTACCCCATGATGTTTAATATTTGTATGAAATTATTCCATTTATTTTATTTTAATTATCTAATATTGTATAATTACCTAATAATTATTAGCTTTTTAGAACATGTAAAAATATATATTTTTATTAAATGAAGTGCTATGCATCTTTTTAACACACTTTTTTTTGTCCTTATTTTACTTATTTTAATTCAAGTTTATTTGGATTATGAGTTTACTTATGCATAACCATAATTGGTAAAACTAATATGCATGATTTAGATTACAAATTCGCTATTTACTTGGCCTTCATAATTTAAAATCATAATTATAATAAATTTCATTCATATGTTTGCTTAACCCATAATGAGAAATCTATTGTAAATTTACGCTGATACCCATTCTTAGTTGTTTTTTTTAATTTAAAAAATGATTAGTTTGCATATTTTGGTATATCGTAATTAAACTAAAAATTGTAATATTAGGACAATAAAATATTGAGCATAAGTTGTGGAGTTATTTTTGTTTAAGAAAATCAAAATATATGTAAATTTTAATTAAAATAAAGAAAAAAAGTAGGAAAAAAAATACATATTCTTTTAGTAGAAAAAAATAATTTTTTTTTACCTATTCTAAAAAATTTAGGTAATTATACATTGTTAGATAAATAAAATTAGATAGATGTAGCAGTTTCACATAAATATTAAAGATCATGGGATAATTTGATACAAATATCAAAGATCATGGGACATTTTGACACAAAAACAAAGTTTAGGGGGGTGCTTTAACATTAAAGATAACAGAAAAACTAACGACAACTAATAGAGGGGGTAAATTGACACAAATGTTAAAATTCAGGGGGCACAATAGGTATATTTTATAATTCATAAGACATATTAACACTAGTAATAAAGTTCAGAGGGAATTTATGATATTTTTACAAAAAGAAAAGAAGATATTTTCCTTAAGAATTAAAAAAAAAAAAAAAAAAGACAAGTATGTCAAGAGATTTAATAAGAGTGACCTCGTTTAAATAAATAGAAAAAAAATAATCTAAATATAGTGGTGACAATAAAAAAGTGTCATAGGCGATCATCAATGACGAAAAGAGATTTTGGAGTGCCCTGGAAGGCTTCAAAACTTTTTACTTGAACACTTGAAAAAGCCGCTTCATATGGTTTTTCAACCACGTAACGCATTATGTATATGACAACGTAAATCAACAAATTGTCAAGAATGAAAAAGGTGTACTCTTTTAACGTTTAATTATGAAGTGGGAGAGAAGGAAACTAAGATAGTGACCATTTCAAATTGTGGTTTAATTTTGTATCACAAGCTCGTGTACATATTATATAGGTTATAGAAGAAATATAGTACGCTTCATGAAAAAAGTAGTTTCATTATATATCATAATAGTAACATATAAGGTTGTTAAGAAAGAAAAAAAGAATTGGCACACTATTATTAATCCACAGAATTTTGACATGTATACATTCATGATATTCATAATCAAATTTTTTATGATATGTTTATCATTGTTCTTAATTTTTGCCATGATAGAGTATCCTTTTCGGTCGTATATGTTTTTAAATTTAAATATGATTAAAATTACATCAAAAATCAAAACAAAAAGAAAATTAGTAACTTTTTATATAGTTTTATCGACCAGGATATGAATAATAGCCAACTATAAAATAATAAAATATATATATATATATATATGCATGTATCAATTACTATTATATAAAACTTAAGTGTTTTACTATTCAAAATTTTGGTCTTTTTATTTTGTCCTTTTGTGAGTTTTTTTCAAAAAAAATTTCCCCTTTTTTCAAATAAAATCATTTGATGCTTTTTACTCTTTAGTGCAATCATTATTTACTGTTATTTTTTTTTTATCCTTTTAGCGGCAAAGTTTTATTTGTTTTATTTTTATTTTTTAAGTTTTAATTTTTCCATATTTTGCTCTTAACTTTTTGAAAAATACTTTTTTTTTATTTCATTTAAAAATTTTATATCTACATTTCTTTTAAATAAAAAAGCTTAAAAAATAATATATATATATATATATATGTAACGAATTAAATTCACGCGTGCGAGGCATACACATATAACTAGTAACGACTAGTAGATATAAAAAGCAAAAAGGCAAAGATAGTGATAGAGGTGGGTTTAGGTGTAATTAATGGAATTTGCTCAACTCCACTAATAAGGAAGCATGTTGATGAAATCCTGAAACTTTCACGTACTGATTTGTAACTAAATTTGACAAATGGAGCTCCATTCGTAACCATAACACAAACGTGCCAAACGCTTTAAAATGTCACTTTATTCAATTAAGATTTGGATGGTGGTTGTACTCTTTCCTCTTCTTTTTTTTTTTCTTTTTTTTTTTTTTTTTCTTTTTTTTGGGTCTCTCCGGTTGCAAACTGAACTTAAACAAATAAATGTGTAAACAAAAGAAGAAGAAGAAGAACAAAGAAAAGAAAAGGAGAAAAGAAAAGGGGTTAAATATAAAAATAAAAAAGCTCATATTGTGTTCCCATCGTCAGAATACCAACTCAATTTACACTATGCTCTTTTTTTTTTTTTTTTTTTTGGAAATTAACTTCCATTAGTCACTTATTAGGAATAAAAACAAACCATGAAGTCCTAATAGAAACGTCATGTTTAAGCTATATATTATATTATATTATATTATATATATTTGTTTGGAAAAGCAACAATTAGCAGGCTGGTTCAGCTGGAGATTTACTGTCGTCGTTTTTTCAAGCCCACTTTGTACTTCAAATTTAAAATTTTAAAAGATAAAGTCTCCTTTTTTTTTTTTTTTTTTTTTTTTTTTTCAATTTGTGTGGGAAATGCCTAAACCGCGTGGAGAGTTGATTTATTGGCCGTGTTGACAACTTTGCTTTGCTTCGATTGGTTCGTTTTGTTCCGGTGGTATTGTACGGTTCCCTGCGCTGTTTGTGTTTGGTCTCAAACAACTTGAAATTTGTTTTGGGCCCAATTGGAAGTCAAACAAACATCACACGTCCTTCACATAAAGTCAGCTCGAGTGCAAGTCATGGCTGTCTTTGGTTGACACGTGGATAGTAACTTTACTAGCCTATGAATTTTTGGAACTTGTGTCTAATCTTTTTTTCTTTCTTTTCTTTTTTTAAACCGAGTAAGTACCCACATATTTTTTTTTAAAAAAGATAGATCGATCACAAGAGTTTTCAGAAAGAGAAATTGAGTGGAATCATAAGTGAACTCTATTAAGTGTTGTAAATTTTCTTTTAGATCGGCAATAAGAGTTTTCAAAAGAAAGAATTGGATGGATTTATAAGTGGACTCTATTAAGTGTCATAATTTTTTTTTTTTTCGGATCGACCACACGTGGATAGCTTGGAAGCTATACTTGTGTCTAATCTCCACATATGTAAGAAGTGCACTTGAAATTTAGTATTTTTGGATGGAAAAACTTTATTAATTATTTTTTGGTCCTACATTTTTTTATTTTTTAAATTCACTTTTATCATTTTTTTTCATGTTTATAAATTTATTTTATTTTAGTCATTTAATCTTTTTGGTTACTTTTTTGTGCCTCTTTTCTCTTTTTTAGGTCCTTTGTTATTTTTTCTTCGGTATGTTTCTTTTACTTCTGTTTAATTTTTATCTATTTGGATAAGTTTTCTAAAAAAATGTCCTACATATACATAGCAGATGCTTTAGACTAGTTATCTATAAAACCACGTCTCAAGTTTTTGAGTTTTTAGCGATAAAAGGATAACTTATCAGGGCTCTCTCTAACCTAGCACTAGAGATGGAATCCCAAATATTATCCTAACTATAACAAAGTTTTTTTGACCTCTAATTAGATAAATATAAAAGGGTCAAAATTTAAAAAATTCAAACATACATTAAGAAAAGAAAATACATACATACATATATATATATATATATATATATATGTAAACTTGTATATTTGGAGGGATTGTTTTCATAAATTTCTATTGAATTTATGAATCTTTAATGGCCTATCAAGTTGGGCTGATCAGATGGTTTTGGACTATTTGAATGTTAGGCTAGAAAATATGTCCCAAATCATTCTTTCATTCTACATGCGATATCATTATATTCTTGTAATCCCACTAATATGTGAATACATCGCTTATCTTATTTTTTAATTAGAAAATGGATTTTTTTTTTCTTTTTCTCAAGAGTTATAAAATTTGTTTCAAGTAGGCAATTAAGCACCTAATACCATTATATTAATCTGTGTAGCTATGAGAAAGGCTTAGATTAGGCTTTGGTATAAAAATTTCGTGTCATGTCATTAAGCCATTGCGTAGAATTTTTGATAGGAAAGGAAAAACTAAAATATATGACTTGAACCAAATGGACCTCAATAATTTGATTGTCATTTAATTTGATTGTCATTTTAGTGATTTCTTTTTTGTGTGTTATTTGCGTTGATTCTGCAATTTAATATGGTAAATTACTGACATAAATCTCGGGTTACTTCGATGATTGACGTTAAAAAAAAAAAAAAAAAAAAATATATATATATATATATATATATTGATGATCTACGTTGACAACGAAACATAATTTGGTATATATTATTGGGAGTAAGCTAATAGATTACTCCAGTGATCATAGTTGAAGATCAAGTGGTCGCTATTTATTTTGGTGATTATCGATGATAATCGAGAAGAATACTTGGGCATCCAACGTTGATGATCAACAAAGGTAATTTCGACATGTTTACTTTCAGCCAGACACTAGAATATCGTAATTCTAATCCCTCTTATTGGACGGGTAAAATTATTACAATGGCTCATAAAAGGAGCATTTTTGAAGTTTGCCTTTATATAATTACTTGTTGGCAAATATCCAATTTACAAATCTAAATAAATAAACAATATTGTCATGAAACTGTCGAAATAAATAACTAATTATTATTTAATTTTTTTACCAGGTAAATAGTGTATGTACTCCTAATAAAAGAAATATAGTAATTTGTTTACTTCAACAAGTTTGTAAACATGCTCTTTATTTTTTTAACTTCTGCTAATATGCTATGTAACTCTTTCTTTCTTACTTCTTTATTACTTTAGTGAGCCCACGTATCTATTAGCCTTTGTTTGGTAGAATGAAAAAATGAGAAAGAGATTGGGGACTTAAAGAGAAAATGCCACAACTACATACCTAGGATTGATTTTGGCCACAAAAGAGAAACTCTTGCGGAAAATGTTATAGCACGACATCATGTAATATTTAATAAATTGATAAGTGAGCTTTTACTCACTTATTTAATGTCCTGAAATTGGATAATTTGCAAAATCTTCAAGAGTTTTTAGGTTGTTTTAATGTGTTTATGAGTGTTTCAAATAAACAAAGAAAAATTGGATCACTTGGAAGATGAAAATCAAGAAAACATAAAAAAAAGCCAGCAGCAGAGGCGCCTCTCATGGCGCGCACCCACGCGTGCCCACATAGCTTTCACGGCCAAGCCAAAATGGGGCCTGCCTGCGCGACCCCATTGGGCGCCCCGCGTAGCCAGCTCACCCTGACCCAGTGCGTGTGCCCCACACACACCAGCGCGTGCCCCTGGAATTCCAAACATGCGGCTGCACGCTCTCAGGCGTGCTCTCGCGTGCTGAGGCATGCCTGTCCTTCTAAAAAACCGATCGACGGAGAAACCAAGATTGGCATTGGGAAGCTTAGACGAAGTGCTGGACCTTGGGGAGTACCGAGATTAATCATGTGCCGATGTGGTCATGGCTCTAACATGAGGGCGACAGGGGGTCATGATGGGCAGAGATCATGGCGACGGATGAGATAGTGGTGATCAATGAAGATATGTGACGTTGGGGCTACAGGCGAAGAGAGATAAGCATCGAAGGGCTGTGAGGGAAGAGAGATAAGCATCGAAGGGCAATGAGGGCAGTGGTGAGGTGGAGAACACAATGTCCAGGTGGAGGTCGTGACGTTTGGTTGAGATCACGATGCTGAGGAGGAGAATTGATGCAACAATCGCAACGGCGAACACGACATTGAGATAACTGGCGATGCGATGGTTTTCAATTTGGTAGGGGAGAGAGGGAGAGATTGATCATGGTTTTTGATTTGGTTTTCAGACAAAGTGCTGGACCTTTGGGGAGCAACGAGACTAATCATGTGCCGACGTGATCATGGCTCTTACATGAGGGCAACTGGCAGAGATCATGGCTACGGATGAGATAGTGGCGATCAACGAAGATATGTGACGTTAGAGCTGTAGGCAAAGAGAGATAAGCATCAGAGGGGCTTGATGGTAGTGGTGAGGCGGAGAACATGACGTCCAGGTGGAGATTGTGACGGTGGGTTGAGTCCACGATGTTAAGGAAGAAAATCAATACAACATTCGCAACGGCAATCATGACGTTGAGATAACTAGCGATGTGATGGTTTTCGATTTGGTAAGAGAGAGAGATCACGATGTTGAGGAGGAAAATCAAAGCAACAATTGCAACGGCGATCACGACGTTAAGATAGCTGGCGATGCAATGGTTTTCGATTTGGTAAGAGAGAGGAAGAGAGGGAGAGATATATAGTGGCGATAAGTGAAGATATTTGATGTTGGGCTGTAGGCGTAGAGAGATAAGCATCGGAGGGGTGCGAGAGCAATGGTGAGGTGGAGAACACAACATCTAGATGGAGACTATGACGTTGGGTTAAGATCACGATAGAATTAATGCAACAATCACAACAGCGATCACAGCATTGAGATAACTGGCGATGTGATGGTTTTCGATTTGGTAAGGGTGTGTGTGTGTGATGATCCTTGCCTCCCTTTGGCATGATATTGTTCGTTGTAGGCCCGATTTTGCTGTTGGACTTCACCACCAAAGGCCTCAAACCATTATAAGGTGATATCTTTACTTATGAACTATCGTATATATACAATCCCAAGTGATGTGGGATTGCACATCTTATCTTTTTCCTTGTAGGGATTGATGATTGTCATAATCACGCCTCCTTTTTGGGCCCAACATCCTTGTTGACCATATTTTCGATTGTGTAACCTAACTTTGAGATCATTTGTAATGGTCAATACCTCCCTTTAGTATGATATAGTTTGCTTTGGGCCTCATGTTTACATAGTTTTGCTATTAGGTTTCACCCCAAAAGGCCTCAAAGCATTAAGAAGTGGTCTCTTTACTTATGAACCATCGTGTATATCCATTCTTAAGGGATGTGGGACTGCATAGTTTATCATTTTCTTTGTAAAGACTGATGTAACTATCCATGACTTGTTTTGGTATAATAGTGTCCACTTTGGATCTCTCTTAATCTCACCCCAAAAGGCCTCATACTATTAGCATGTGGTCTCTTTACTTATGAATCATCACATATATCCATCCTCAAGTAATGTGGGACTGCACAGCTTTCCCTTTCATTGTAGGGACTGATAACTATCACAATCACTCCTCTTTTTAGGGGCCTAACATCCTTGTTGGCCTCACTTCTGGTTGAGTATAGGGTCTGATACCATTTGTAACGACCCGTGCTTCCCTTTGGTATCATGTTGTTTGCTTTGGTATCATACAAAGGAAGGCATGAGTCGTTACAACTTATGACTCTCATAGAGAGAGAGAGAGAAGAAGAAGAAGAAGAAGAAGAAGACGAGTGTGTTATTTGGGATAGACGGAAAAGGAAAGAATTGGAAGGGAGAAAGAGAATAAGAATGTTTTGTTTTGGAAAGAGGGAAAAGGAGAGATACGGGTAAGATCCATGAGAAGATGAGAATCAGAGAAAGAGTGAGAGAGCGAGGAGGAAAGAGATATTGATAGAACGTGAGAATAAGTGAGGATAAAATAATCTAAACAAACATTTTGCATTTATAAATTTTGTTTGACTTGATTTGCCAATGGCACTCAACCAAATAGATTTTTTGGCGCGGCAAATATCGTGTTGAAAATCCGACCCTTGTGTATTGTGTAATTAGTTAGAAAATTATTGCTTTCCTAGAATAGATTATTTCAGCTTTATGTTTTTCCTTCATTAGGTAGTTTCCTATTTTTGTGGGATTCCTATTGTACAGATTGGTTGCTGATTTTGTGGACTGGAATGCCGGCCCTAAGGTGTATATATTAGATTGTATTGTGCCTTGTGCAGAATAAGAATATCAGAATTCTTCTCATAACTTTCTACATATCGATCCAAGGTCACTTTCTATGGCACTAAGCCTGATTTTCCTCAAGAAATTAGAGTAGGAATTTTGAAGAGGAAAAATGGAAGTTTATTATTTGGTATAGTAAAAGTAGGAAAGAATGACAATTCAAAAATAGATTGGCCCTTTCACTTTTTAATCTTTCCAACGTTGAGAAGAAAAGTGGAAGTGACAAAATAATAAAATACATATATTGACCTTAATATGTCTTCATTCTAATTTATATGAAGTTATAATTATAAAATATATTTGATTAGATATTTTTTTTCTTATTTTGTTTCCTCCACGAAATAATATGATGGAAAACCTTCATCCTTTCCATCACCTAGAGATTTTACTCTTTTTTTTTTTTATTCCATCCATATTACTAGAATTAAGCCAACCCAAAGTGTCATGATGGATCAAGTCAACAATTAAATGGATTTAGATTCATGTTCCATTTTAGGCTGTGTAAGGATGGAGATGAGGAAAATTGGGGAGGGTTGAAAGGACGGGAAATATGGAATTAATGGATCATTTTACTATTTGTTCACTCATTTTTTTTATATACTTTTACTAATCACATTATAGACTCTCTCTTTCTCCCTCTCTCATACAAATACACAATCAAATGTAAACAATCCAAACACTCATTATATTTAAATATACTAGATAAGTTGAAGGAAAAATTAGAGAAAATAATTTAAGCAGTGAAAAATCTCGTATGGTGGATATTTAAAATTTTACCATACTAGTAGGATCAAACAAAACCCATGTTATTATATACAATAATAAATATTGGTGGATATTTAAAATTTTACCATACTAGTAGGATCAAACAAAACCCATGTTATTATATACAATAATAAATATTGGTTTGACGATCAATTACAGATGATTAATCTGGCTTTCAAATAATGAGTGCCAACTACCAGATTTTCTCTGTTATGACTCTTCCATGTATAGGTGTGTGTGAGAAGCTATACTCCTTTTAATCTATCATCTCACTATTCTCAATCCTAAGAACTCTTATTTATGTTCTTAATTCCCGAGCTAGAAACAAACTAAAAATTTTCTCTCTCTTTTCCGCTTGAAAAACGCATATTATAGTTAAGATTAGTAAAAAACTTGTTCCGTAAGTTAAATATTTATCGTATCCAATAAATATTTAATTAATTAATTTTTTATCGTCATTATCTTTTGAATTTGAGCTTTGAATTTAAATAAAAGATTATCCATATTCATTAATTATTTTTTATTTGAGTTCACATACATTTCAAGTAATATCTAAACCAATATAATATCTTGTTTAAAATTCAAATAAAATTGTGAACTTTATCCAAAAATATCGAGCTTTAATTTTAATACGAATTATCATTAATCCTTGTCTTATCTTATATAATGATTATTCACATTTCAAATAATTTCTAGAACTAAAAATACCATATCGGTAGAAATATTCTTCCTGAAGTTATCTGTTAATCCTAATACTGCATCATTGTGATAGCAGTCCCTGCTTTGGATTGCTAGTAGCCTGCGCCAACCTGCTTCTAACTTGTCTCATCTGGATAGTTCCGGCGTACTGCTGAAGTTCCAGAAATTATTCCAAATTAATATTTCTATATTATTAAACTTCATGATTATTCCACTAAAAGTATGAAGTTAAATTATTATATTTTATCAATGACAAATATTGTAATGTGAAATCCCCTAAGATATTCATGATTGCTAGTATCCTGCGCCCACCTGCTTCCAACTTGTCTCATCTGGGAGAGTTCCGGCGTACTGCTGAAGTTCCAGAAATTATTCCAAATTAATATTTCTATATTATTAAACTTCATGACTATTCCACTAAAAGCATGACGTTGAATTATTGTATTTTATCAATGACAAATATTATAATGTGAAATCCCCATAAGATATTCATGATTGAGATTAAGATTTAAATTCCGATTGATCTTCTCAATTGTTTTATTATTAAAGTTTCTGTCATTTCATCTTAGTCAAACTCTATTTATGAAATCCTTTACAGAAAGAAAATAATTAAGTAAACATTATAGAATAATCATGTTCTCTTATTGTTTAATCAAGTTTTGAATGATACTTTAAGAGTGGTTGTAGGCATAGCCTAGTGTTAATATCACATTAGACTCTACCTAAAGATACAGAGTTCGAATTTCCCACCCGAAACTAAAAAAAAAAAAAAATACTTCATGAGAATATCATTGACTCCGATGAAAAAGTTATGTATTTTATATTTATGAATAACGTTGTTGTCATCTATGTATTGTATCTCTAACTTATCTCTAATTTATTGAGTTAAGTTGTCATTATTTATCGCCTAACCCTTCGATAAATCAATAAACATATTGCTTAGATATGTAATCATTTATCCACTCAAGATTAAGATATCTACAAGAATATCAGTCAAATTGAATTAATTTATCTTAAACGAAATTAATATATAAATCATTATCATTTAAGGTCTGGTCTTATATATATATATAACAAGCCCATCGTATATATCAATGTTTCTATTTGGAAAATCTCATTTAATAATCAAGACAAACTGTCTCACAAGAGTAGAAGTAGACGAACGTTACAGTCTTACCAAAGTCAAAGTGCCAATCTTTACTTCACATATGCGAACTCTGATTTAGATTATCACTTAAATATTTTATCTTTTCACATATCCCCACGTGAAATCAAAGTTACTATACCGATAATCATGGTGTCATTTTCTTGTTAAAAATCCAGCATAATAAAAGTATACAGGACAAATGATATATGAATAAAATAAATATTTATTGATAATATAATTATCTAAAAACCATTGAACACATTTTTGCTTTTGGAACTAATCCTAACATAAGAGAGACATCCAAATGCAAATTATATTTCATTTATTAAATTTCAATACAATAAAAATATATCTCCCAAATAACCACAAATTATATCTCACCATTTAGAAAATTTAAAATGTTTTTAAGTGACTGCTTCATGTTTTATTTACAACTGAATTCTTTAAAAAAAATGACGCGACGTATCATTGTTGGCTCATTAAATCGAAGGATTATTCCTCAAACAAAAAAAGAGGAGGGGTTGGTGGTTGGGACTCCAAACAGAAATTATCTAAATAGCCACTATTTTCATCCATCGATTAATATGACATAATTTTCATTTCTTAACTAACATGACACAAACTTAAGTGTTAATTTGTATTACTTTGATCTAGTATTATTTTTTTTTTATCATATTGATGTAATGATCTCTAAAGTGTTTTTTTTTTTTCTCACTTGGAAAACTAAAAGGTCATATTTAACATCTCCATGTCAATCTTAGATCATTAAATTGGTTACGTACTCAATTAGTTGCAGCAGCATCTTCAACAATTATTATTATTATTATTATTATTATTATTTTTGTATTTCTTACAAGACATATGTGTCATAATCTTAGTGTTGGTAACAATACACAGCTTATATTTTTTTTCTCAATAGAAATAGTATACTCTTTCAAGTACTACTCTTCTTTAGTAACATATAAAACATGATATTACTCATTGAAAAAAACCTAAAAAAGATATTTGTAGTATTGTTTATATTTGAAGAGTCCGAAGTCTTAAAGATCGATGTTTTCTTCCCAAAAAAAATAAAAATAAAAAATAAATAAATCGAAGAAAGAAAGAAAGATGATCACGAAAAGCATTTTTGTGGTGCAGGTCATTCAGAAGAAAATTTCAGTCTATATCCAGGTAATATGGACGGACCTGCCAACCCAATGCTGCCACATTTTGTATGATTATTATTATTTTTAATTTAAAGCGAAGGATTTAAATTTTACATACAAAAGCATACTATATTTTGTACATATGTTTTCTATGGAGTTAGGTCAAGTGATTTTCTTTTCTTAAAATTTTCTGCGCTTAAATAATAAATTAGTTATAAACCAAGAATTCCTTCACTTGTCTAATTGTTACATAGGTGTAGGTCTCAAAGAGGAAATATTAATACACTACACCACTTCAGATTTAAAGGTTGTAAAATATTAATGCTAATTAATAATAATAAGTAAGCTCCAATACTCCACAAAAAAAGAAAGAACCAAAAAAAAAAAAAAAACAACACTGGATTGGTTATTAAGGGCTATTTAGCAAAGTATCCTAAAAGCTACTTTGGCTTTCTATGTCCAAAAAAGACTTTTGAAAATGTTTTAATGACTTGTTAAAAGAGCTTCATGTTAATGTCAAAAAAATATGACTTCTAATAAATGTACTTGTGAATAGAATTTAAACTTATTTTTAAATATTTTTGTTGTTTATTAGAATTTTTAAAAATTATTTAACTTCATAAGTTTTTTTTTATTATTATTATAAACACTTATTGAGAAGTTCCAGTTTTTATATATATTTTTTCTACTGGTTAAAAATATGCCAAACATATCTATGTTCAGCCAAAAGTTCTCTTTGACAACAATTCTGCCATAATTTAATGTTCTACGTTCCTATCCCTATCGACCCTATTAGCACTACTTGTTATCAAATTGTAAAGCATTACTGCTAATCTATTGGCAAAAGGTAGAATAATTATGAAGCTAAATGTAAGGAGTGTCGTAGAAGTGTGAATTAACAGTCAGAATTGAATTGGATCAAATAATTGGAAAATAAAGTAGAATCTTCAATTTGGGGACATTGATCATTATTAATAGAAATCTAACGCTCTGTATTAATTATTGTAAATAAAAATTAAAAACTAAAGCATAAAAGTAGATAAGATAAACAAAATTTACTGACGTTCACTTTAAAATGATTTAGTTCTCTGGGTCTAAAGTTTTTTTACAATATAAAATGAGTACAATGATAAGTATAAGAGAATGTATGGACATATTTGTATGAGTAAGAATTCTCTTATCTGATCTCTACTTTAGACAGTACACTTGATGTCTTATTTATAAAGCTAAGCCCCTCACAGGAGTTAGTACGGTTCAACTTACTACTTAAGTTAGTGAGTTGAGCCCACTTTTCAAAAAAGAAAAATAATTAAATGATATAAATTTAAAGATGATTGTATTATTATAACATAAAAATTTGACACTAAATTAATATTATATAAAATAAAACTAAAGGTTGTATCATTTTAGTTAATAATGAGGAATTTATATCATGTTTATCAATTGATGAAAAGATGATGACTATTTGAGTAATTTTTCTCTTTTCTCAAAATGTATGGGAGTTGATCTTTTATCTTAGAGCATGTTTACTTTCAATCAAGGGAGAGAGAAAGCGAGTAATTATTTTCTTTCCCACTTAATCATATATTAATTACAAAATAAGGAATATGATTTTAATGTCCCCACACAATACAGAGAATGAAGAAGGGAATATCAATTTTTATATCCCTTTGGTATTGATTTCTTGTCAAAGGGAATACATATCAAAATTACTCATATACTCTTAATAGGTTTTCATGTGTTAATATCTTTTTTATTATGTATAAGGATATTTTAGTAATTACATTACAAAATTAATATTACTAAGATTAGTAAACACTACAAAGGAAATGAATATTTCTCTTTACACAATCCAATACGCAAGTAAACACTAAAAAGGGAATTTATAATCCTCCTTCCTGTTCTATTACTTTACTTTTTAATCCAATTATCTTTCTCATTATTTTGCTTTACGGTTTAGTAAACACATAATATTTATTTATTTATTATTGTTATGATCTAATGATTGAATATCATGATCTCCTTATTGTAGATGCCCGACATGTAAAGGGGTGGGATTGAAGGACGGAATCCATGACCAACAAGTGTGCAAATATAACACAAAGTAGTTTTGCAAAGAAAGCAAAATCTGTACTTAGTAATGTGAGACCATACATAGTTACAAAACCTTTTTCTTATAAAAATTTGAGACTACTATTGCGATGCATGGTAGATTAAAAACAAATGAAAAAAAGAGTGGAGCATGGTATTTCCAATTCCCAAGCCAAACAGGGTAAGCATGGGCCTTTTGAGGCACTAGTTCATCATCCTCACTTGTAATCAGTCTTCAAGACTCCACACTCCCACACCCCCACCCCCCCCCCCCCCCCCCCCCCCCCCCCCCAACCCCTTTTTTTTTTTTTTTCAGACAAAAAAAAATGTCTTTGGACTTGCTCTTCAAAACGCTACACTGTCTTTGTTCCTCTCTCTAACATACAAGAATTACCAAAAGAACTGCGTTTTGAAGCTAAGAAGTCCAAAGTTGTTTCAATCTCTATCGAGGAACTTTAAGAGAATTGCCACCAAAACACGCTTTAGATTGATTTTTACTACACACCAAAACATCCTATAAAAAAAAAAAAAACCAAAACATGACAACACAAATATTTTATTTATTTATTTTAAAATACGAATTATAATTATTGATTCGTATAAATGACTATGTTGACGGGTTAACAGTTGGTTACTTTTGTCAATAGATTATTGACTATGTTTCTTTCATCGATGGGTTATCAGTTGGTTACCAATTGATTATTTATTGGTTATTTTTCTCAATAAGTTATCGACCGGTAGCCATCGCTGCCAGTGGGCTACTAATAGGTAACTAGGATTTTTAGAATTTCGTCACTTAAATATAACAGAAAACCAAAAAATTAATATATATATATATATATAGTTGTCCGAGATTAAAAAAACACAAAAATCATCAAAATTTCAAAAAATACAAATTCTCTCTCCCCAACAGTATAGGAACCAACAACAATTGGGTTCTGAAGCTAAAGAGCTTCAAATGTAACCATTTGACTTTAGTTAAATTCCTTTGTTTAGAAAGATTGTGGGTGCATTGGGGCGTGAGGAGAAAATTCTGTCACTACAACAATTTTGCTCGCAATGATTTTTCTTTTTTCTTAATGGCCATGTGACTGCTCTTGTTATTTTTTCCAATTAAACCTCTTTTATATGTCGATAATTGTCATTTGCCAATGTCGTTTTGAAGGATCAAATTTCCTAACAATCATCTTTTATTCTTCCATTGTCTACAAATTTTTTTTTTCTTTTTTTCACATTCTTGAAAGCTACAGTACTTGCATCGTCGATTGCACAATTTGCATGTCCGAATTCGATCCGGATGATCAGTTCTGCTTCCTCCCAATCTATGGTCACGTGTTTACACTCTACACCGACTCCTGGCCTTCGGTCCAACCAGACATGTCCACTTTACCAGTCACAGACCTTCGTCCCAAAGATGCCACAACCATACCAGTAACAGAACCTTTGGACTCGAGATCGGAGATGCCAGCCACCGACAAACATTGTCCGACAACAACTTCACTTGTGATTTGTCACCCTATTCCATTGGATACCTTCTGGAGGAAAATTCCGGAGTCGGGCTCAGCAATGCGTACTGGAGAAGCCCTCCTGCCTTCGAGGAACTTCCTCCAGCAAACATTCCTAGGTAATATTATTTAGCTATTAAAAAAAATATATGACTATTGAAACAAGATTTGTAGATGACCATAAAGATATTACAAGGGAAAGCAGAAGATAAACACAATATTAGGTACAGAAACTCATGAAGCAGTAACAGTTCCCCTTCTCTTATTGATAACCTTGACACACACACACACACACACACACATCACCCGATGGACAAAATTAACAATGCAATAACTTCAACCAATAACTTGATTTTCATCAAAACCAGGCCAAGGACTTTAAACATGGAGGACACGGAAAGGTGGAGCCATCGAGTTTTGGAGAGAGAAATCCGCCAGATTAAAACTTTAACCATTCCAAGCAAGGACACAATCCCCAGCAAAACCTTGAGGGATAGTAGTCCTTTAAGTATACCTCTCTGTCATTTCCAATTATGTAGAAACTGAAGGATCGGCCACGGTGAGTCATGGTAACTCGTTTCACCGGCACAACGGAGATGGTATGCCTCTCGCATATGACTCTTGCAGAGGGAGGGACAGAGGCTCTGTCTGCAATAACTTCCGAAGAAAATTTGTTGAGGAAGAAAGAGTCTGCAAAGAAGGCCGGAGTGCACTGGTGTGCCTGAGTGTTGCATAACTGGACGCCCTTGGCTCGATGGAAAACTTCGTCTGGTACTGATGCTGCTCCGCTAGTCCCACTGACCTTACGGGTTGACAGTGTCTTCCTGTGCGACCATGGATAATAACACCGTCACATTCCATGTTGGAAAACAGACACGTGATTAGGAACTTATTTATTGCACAAAAAGGAACACAAGTACGGCAATATTCTGAATGACGGGCAAGGAAAATAGGGGATAAAGAATCAACAAGTGAATGACAAGCTCATCATTTTCAATTAAATTAAGAATCTATTCGGGAAAAAAAAAACCAGAAAACAAATCCAGGTGACGGAGAAGACACACATCCAAATGTATGGCTTCTGAAGGTTGTTTATTAACGAAAAAAAACACAAACAAAAACGGTGATTTGGGTACTTAAAACAGATTGAGACACTATTTCAACTAGAATAGTTCAGTATTTTATAACTATGACGGGTTGATAAGCAGTAAATTTTTATTTTAGATCCCTCATTTCTGGAAGACTAACAAGCAATCCTTGCTACCTCACCGTCTTTTTTATTTTCCTTTTTTCGATTTCTTTTTTAACCTATCAGATGCCATGTAGCCCACAACTGTGCTTGCAAACACTGGGTAACATGCATGTGTATTTGCTATTTATTTTATAGGATCCAAAGTAGATTGTCCATGAGATGGTAGGAGAACAAAGAAATAATTTGGTAACTGCCTATTAGCAATGGACAACTAGTTATTTTAGCTCGTCCCCAAAGATTACTCAAAACAGTCACAAATATATCATTATGTTTCAAGAGCTAGTCGGCTAAAAAGAAAGACAGCAACAGCACAGTGGCCACTACATAAGGTCATAAATACATACCATTTAACAATGCCAATACTGCGAGTCAGAAGAGACCCGCTGCCACGGCACGTCTCACATTTAAGAAGACCACGAGAGCCACAAGTTCCACAAGGAATCTTCCCCTTACCATCACATTTCACACATCTGCAAGAACAAAAAATTCACTCTTTCAATTTCAAGAAAAAAAAAAAAAAAAAAGATTTCCAAAGTACCCACAGGTATCTACTAAATTAGAGTGACAGCTACCCTGTTCTAACATCAATTGTGGGTCTGTTACAACTGTCCGACTACATATTGCATTTAGAAGTTAAGATCACTTTTGGGTTTAAAATCATCTGGAGTTTGGATGAGATAAAGTCCTAAACATTAAAAGGTGGTCTGGAAAATCGTTATGCTGGAAAAGCAAGGGTAGAAACTTATAAACTGAAATAGTTCGGAATAAACGCATACATTGTATCTGATCCATCTCTGTGAGCAATTAAGCCCCTTCCAAAACAAGCAGGGCACTGCATCATCTGGTTTTCCTTATAGAATCCAGGTTCTTGATTCGCATTGCATGTACTGCATGTGATTTGTCCCCGTCCAGCGCAACCTACGGTTTTTCCATGGTTATTTTAGAACGCAACACGAACAGTGCATTTGTGTAAATGACCAGAACTCTACTGCCTTGGAAGTACTAACAGAATGAAGTACCATGCTCAAACACGTTACTTAAAGTAACCTGGACAATAGAAATAATACGAATTCAAAGAACCAAAGCTCTAAAATCTACCCCATTTGGTACAAATTTATGAAAAGAAAAGCAAACCCTTGATTCACTGTTACCCATCCATAAATACTGATTTCCAGAGTCTCACCTGAACATTTCTCAATGATTTCAGAATGAGGAATTTTAGCTTTTGATTCCTGATGAGGTATAAATAAAACAGGGAACTGAGATCTTAGATCCAGTTCCCAGATTCCAAGTTCAAGTCCTTTGTCTTTTCCGTCAATATCGCCACCAAGGTAAGGTTCTGTTTCTTTTATACTGTCCCTTTCTTCTATGAAAGTTTCTAAAGTTCCAAGATAAACATCGCAATCTTCAACTGCATGAATCCTCCAGGTCCGAGCTGGACGACTTCCCCAACAGCAACGATGCCCTACATGATCAATGAGCAACTCCCGTATCTCCACCGCATCCAACATTTGCCTATACATGATCTTTCAGTTAGAAAAAGAAGAATCCAATTCTTGTACTGTTGAAATAAAAAATGGAAAATGGACTCCAGAGTTGAAAAAAAACAGAAACTTTATATGTGAACACATGGCCTAGAGAGACCCAAAATCATAATCACATGAAGATTCCTGAGGCACATGTTGATTAGAGTTAAATGATCCACAAAACAAAAAGCTTTTCTAATTTCTTCCGAAACTTCTTTATGCTTCTTTATGTTGTTAGAAACAAATAGTCCTGGCCATCTTATTTTGTAGAATAACTAAATGTGTACCTACGCCACAATAAATCTCACTGGTTTGAAACCAGTACCAGCATGCTTTTGATAGTAAAGATCGACTTCCTTCCTCGTGCCTCATCTATTACAATGGCCTTCTTTTAAAAAAAAAAAAAAAAAAAAAAAAAGAAAAACGAAAACTTAAATAAAGTTTTACTTAACAGGTTCTGGATTATAAAACAGGATCAGAAATAAAATCTGCATTTTCATGTGATAAATGTTGGTTAATAAAAAAGTTTATGTAAAATGAATGTAGACTGCCCCTGTTCCGTGGCGGTAGAATAAGTTTGCCATCTTGAAAACAATATAGTATCCTCATAATAAAAGAAAGAAAGCCTTTCCAACAAAATTAAGCAAGAGCTGTGCTTGTCACTCCAAAATTTTACATGGGTAAATAAAAGGCTATTTACATTTAATTTAAATATACTTTCACTAAATCCAAATTTCTTTCTACATCTTGACAAAAGGAACCAAAGAGAATGATCAATTCAATATAAAATCTATTTCTTCATAAATTATGTGTATAGTATACTAGACTACCTGTGTAATTCACTTGTACCACCGTAATCTCCTCCATATGCACCTTGATAGACAATAGCTTGCTCTGCAACAAGGCACTCATAAATCACTATCCATGTTATTATATATAAATTCTATAAACATATATACATATATAAAACGGGAGTGCCTAATGACAGAAAACAAGAGTCGACGGTTTTAAAGAAGAAAAATCTTTCTAAATCCTATTTGCTTGATTGGTTAGCAAAATTTTCTTAATTGAGCGAAATTATTTTTATAAGGATCAAAATGTCAGTCTTAGAACAACAAAAACTGTAAAATTTATAAAAGGATCAGTTTCTACTCTCCAACACTATTTTAGCAACCAAACAAAGACGTATACATTGGAATTATGAGATCCACATAAGCAAATACCCTAATATGTTTTGTAAACTTTGCACTAAAGAAAGTTCCTGAACAACCAAGAAAAAATAGCTCAAAGTTTAACTGTTTAAAAAAAATGAAAAAAAAAAAAAAAAAGGTTCTCTCAGACTCTGTTTGCTTGGTTTGTAAGCAAAATTTTTTCCATTCAATTGAACAAAACTTTTTCTAGTAGGATAGGTTAAACAAAACATGTTGTTGGTCAAAGAAACAACAAGAACTAATACAACTCAATGCATCAAGTTCTACTCTTTACCAACATTGTCTTCGCAACTATACCAATACATAGAGGAATTCATAAAAGCAAATAATCAAATAGCTAAATAAGCCATCAATGAACAAGACTAGGGGTGTTAGATGAAACCGTGAAAGCAATCAACCCGTCTAACTCAAATCAATCAACCAACCAGGCTTGGGTTGGGTTGGCTGCACTTTTGGTTTAACATCGGTTAAATAAACTTCAAAACCAGTACTACTGGGTTGAATTGCACTGCTAAAGCTTTAGTAGATGTTTATATAAAATTCATATTATATACATAAAAATTGGAAGCTTTTGCAAAAAAATCTAATCTGTAAGACGACTTTTTTAAAAAATTTTATTTAGCAATAACTTCGACACGTCATAATTTTACATTATGCGATTTGTCCAGAAGCTCAGTGTAAAACTTAAACAAGGTCATTCTACTAATTTCACTTTTTAAAGTTGTCATTCTAACAAATTCTTCCTCCACTATCTGGGATATTGGTTTTTCCAGTACAATTTAAATCAGATGGCTGAGTCAATTAATTAATAGATAGACAATACGCACCTTCTAATTTAAATTCTTCGATGACAAGACCATAAACATGGTGCTACCGCAATAGAATCTCCCACAATTACTTTTACACTTTTATTCAAACTTCAATTTCGTTTACTCAGAATTCAATCGGTTATTGAAAATGGAAAAAAAAAAAAAAAAATAGAAGAAGAAGAAATAATTCAATTGAGAGTAACGTAACGTACCGTCACGGTAGGAGTCAGGGGAAGCGACGAGAGCGGCGTGAAGGGAAGGAGGGTAGGAGTCGGAAAAAGCGGCGGCGGAGCGAATCTCGTCGAGGCTGAGCTGAGTGCCTGGAGAAGAAGCGGTGGGGATGACAGAGCCAGGTCTTTCCCCGACGAACTGGTAGGAGCTCCATTTACCATCTCCAGATTCAGTCCTTCGATCTTTCAATCAGGTGATCACAAGTTCAGGAGGAGAAATGGAGGCGTGGATTTAATAGGAAATGAGGATCAGTTGCTGCTTACCTGAGAGCAGAGGCTCCTCCATCTGTGATGCCGTGTCTTCTTTCTTTCTTCGTACGTGGGTGTAAAATTGTGAGTGAAGATGAGAGAGAGAGAGAGAGAGAGAGGAGAGAGAGAGGTCAACTCAACAAATAATGGGGAAATTTTTTTGGGTTTGCTTAGGGAGTAAGGAAATTTTTTGGGGGGTCATCAAAATCAGCCTCGTTGTTGACGAATTGGTTCCCACACGATCACCTGAAGACTACTTGCTTAAGACACCTCTGTGGGGATCTCGATCAAAAATTAAGCTGGATGGCTATTTGATTATTTAATTTAATAAATGGTTAAATTTTTAGGGTAAATCTGTGATAGAGACCCTCTGAGTGTCTCTACCGGTAGAGCCTTTTTTTGGACCGTTAAGATTTAATCGAACGGTTCAAACGTTGATGGTGTACGATATTTATCATACACCTAACCTCACATAATCATTCCCACCAAACTCTTCTCTGTCGTCGGCGATCTTCTCGCCACCGGCGACGGACGCCTGCGACTCATCCCCGAAGCCGACGACCCAACTCCGGCCACCTCCGGCTCCCAGCCCCGAACGCCAGCCGTCGCCGCCGGTGACCCCATTTTCTCTCTCTTCCCCTCCCTCCCGCCGGCCCCCACCCCCGGCCTCCCCCCACCCCCGGCCGCCACCCTCCCCCGGCACCCCCCCCCCCGACGACCCTCTCTCTCTTCCCCTTTATCTCTCTTCTCTTCTCTCTCTCTTCCCCCTCTCTCTCTTCCTCCTTCCCTCTCTTCCCCTCCCTCACGCCGGTCCCCAGCTAGCCCCCCGGCCCCAGCCCCCACCCCCGACGACCCCCCTCCCCCGGCCCCCACCCTCCCCGGCCCCCCTTCTCTCTCTTTCTCGCGATTTCACGATTTCGTGTCCGTCGCGGCGGCGAGAAGATCGCCGGCGACCGAGAAGAGTTTAGGTGGGAATGATTATGTGAGGTTAGGTATATGAGAAATATCGTATACCATCAACATTTGAACCGTTCGATTAAATCTTAACGGTCCAAAAAAGGCCTCTACCAGTAGTGACCCTCAGAGGGTCTCTACCACAACCACACCCAATTATTTATTTATTTATTTAATAAACTGATCGTCTGTTAATTATTTTGATCAATTATCGATGGATTTAAAAATTAATAATTTATATTATAATTAATTAATATTTGAAAACAGCCAATAAATAATTTATTAAATTAATAATATTTAAAAAAATTGATTAATGGTTAAAAAAAAGTTTTTTAATAAATTTTTAAAAACTTGACCATTTCTTAAAAAAACTTGTGAAAAAATAGTACTTACCTCTAAATCCCAAAAGAAAAGGCAAAAAAAAAAAAAAAAAAAAACATGTGACCCTGTCATAACTTCATTTTGTTTTGGGGGGAAAAAGTAAATTATTATGTTGATTCCAACTCTCAATTGGATGCCAGTTTGGTTTATGAACTCTCTCTATTTTTTTTTGAAATCCTTGAACTCTTAAAAAATTTATGTTTTGATCGTTGAGTAACGGGAGGACAAAAACACATTTTTCCACAGGTTGCAGAGTGTTTTAGTAAAAAAAATAAAAATTTAAAAGACTAAACTCTCACTTAAGAATTTATGTGTATTTTTATTTAAAAAAAAAAGTTTACACGCCCCTTAACCAAAACTAATAATATCATTACCCTTGATATTTCATAAAACTGTATAGACATCCTTTATCAATTAAAGAAATGTTAGGTGCGTGTTGGTGCACCATTCAGATTTAAAATTTTTATATTAGTTTTAATCATTTTCTGAAAAGTTAATAAAAATATAACTAGTTTTTAAAAAAGGGGAGGGCTGCAGCCTGAGGGTCTCTACCGGTAAAGCCTCTTTTTTGACGTTAAGATTTAATCGAACGGTTCAAACGTTGATGGTGTACGATGTTTATCATACATCTAACCTCACATAATCATTCCCACCTAAAATCTTCCCCCGCCCGCCGGCCGGCGGCTCATCCCCGACGCTGGCGACCCAAGTCCCGCCACCTTTGGCCCCAGCCCCGGACGCCGGCTGTCGCCGCCGGCACCCAATTTTCTCTCTCTTCCTTTCTCTCTCTTCTCTTCTCTCTCTTCCCCTCCCTCCCGCCGGCCCCCACCCCCGGCCTCCCCCCACCCCCTGCCGCCACCCTCCCCCGGCCGCCACCCTCCCCCGACACCCCCCCGATTATCCCCCCTCTCTCTTCCCCTTTCTCTCTCTTCTCTCTCTCTTCCCCTTTCTCTCTCTTCCCCTCCCTCCCGCCGGACCCCACCCCCGGCCTCCCCCCACCCCCGGCCGCCACCCTCCCCCGGCACCCCCCGAAGACCCCTCCTCTCTCTTCCCCTTTCTCTCTCTTCTCTTCTCTCTCTCTCTTCCCCTTTCTTTCTCTTTCCCTCCCTCCCGCCGGCCCCCACCCCCGGCCTCCCCCACCCCCGACGACCCCCCTCCCCCGCCGCCACCCTCCCCTGCCGCCCCCATCCCCGGTGCCCCCATCCCCCGGCGATTTCGCAAATCGCGATTTCCGATTCTCTCAAAATCGCCGGGGGTGGGGGCAGCCGGGGGTTAGGGGGAGGCCGGGGGTGGGGGCCGGCGGGAGGGAGGGAAAGAGAGAGAAATGGGAAGAGAGAGGGGAAGAGAGAGAGAGAAGAGAAGTGAGAGAAAGGGGAAGAGAGGGGGGTCGTTGGGGGGATGCCGAGGGAGGGTGGCGGCCGGGGTTGTGGGAGGTCGGGGGTGGGGGCCGGTGGAGGGAAGAGAGAGGGGAAGAGAGAGGGGAAGAGAGAGAGAAGAGAAGTGAGAGAAAGGGGAGAGGGGGGGTCGTGGGGGGATGCGGGGGGGGGGGGGGGGTGGGAGGTCGGGGGGGGGTCGGTGGAGGAGGGGAAGAGATAGAAAGGGGAAGAGAGAGAAGAGAAGAGAGAGAAAATGGGGTGCCGACAGCGATGGTCGGCGTCCGGGCTGGGGACCGGAGGTGACCGGAGGTGGCCGGAGTTGGGTCACCGGCGTCGGGGATGAGCCGCCGGCGTCAGTCGCCAGTGGCGGAAAGATCGTCGGCGACGGAGAAGATTTAGGTGGGAATGATTATGTGAGGTTAGGTGTATGATAAATATCGTACACTATCAACGTTTGAATATAAAAATATCATAACTCCAACATAAAAATATCGATTAAATCTTAACGGTCGAAAAATAGGCTTTACCGGTAAAGCCCCTCAGAGGGTCTCTACCGCAGCCCTCCCCTTTAAAAAATCACATAACTCCAACATAAAAATATCATTCCTAACTAGTGCACTAGACGCACCCTAAGTTCTACAATTAAATATTAAAAAAAATACCAAAGACACCCCTCTTTACCGTGTCCGATTTATAAAAGTGAAATTAACATTTTAATCATTATTTAGAACAAAAAAAGATCGATAATTCACTAGGTTTTACCTTAAGGTATAGAATTTGAATTTTCCTCATCTTAAAATTTGGAAAAAAAAAAAAAAAAGTGTTTAACTGATTTCCACACATGTATTCTTTGAAATTTTGAAACCTTTCGTGTTTTTAAAATTTTTTGAAATCTTTTCATTTTCATTTGTTTTCTTTTTTCTATTAAATTTCCATTGAATCTCTCAAATTTCAAAATAAAATCTTTCAATTTATAAGCAACATGTTTATTATTACTATTACTACTACTATTATTATTATTGCAAAATCATTAAAATATGGTAAAAATCAAACACACTCCAGTTTTCCCTTGTAAATTATTATTTGGATTAATTACTCAGTTGGTTTCTAAACTATTATATGTGTGACATTCTTTTTTTTAAGAATTCACTGTCATTTAAGGTATAATTTAATCACATTCTAACTAAAGAATCTTTACTTAGAAATAAGAAGTTAATTTAATATATGCCTTTTCAAACTATATACCTTTTAAATTTTTTTTTTTTTATTTTGCCTCCGGATTTTGCAAACCCGTTCATGATTAAAGTTTCGATTAAAGTTTGTTAGAAGTTTCCAATGTTGCAACTTCGACAACGCCATAACTAAAAGAATCGTGTAAAAACTGGCAACACATCAAAGGTAGCTAGATCAGTGGACCAATAGAAGTTAACGCCTTTGGTTTTCGTTTCTTATATACATATGAACAGTTAGTAATATTTTATTTAATAATTTATAATTACTAGTTGATTATATTTAATTTTTTATTTCGAATCTTATTATATAAACTGTTTAAAGTATTAATTTAAAAGAAAAATATGACCGAAAAAATATATAATAAAATTAACTGATTGTTCTAATAATAAAATAAAAAAAAAAATTTACAAATCTCGTTTATACAAAGTGCTCCCGAACATGTGTAATATTAAAAGAGAATGAATGCGGAAGAGCAAATACGTTAAAGTGTGAAAGGTGGGGTGGTTGGTTTGCTATATGCCTTGGTCACAAAGAGGCTCAATTACTCGCCCCCAACCACCAAACTCCATTTTTGTCAAAAAAAAAATAAATAAAAAGCAATATATTTATACATAGAAATTTAATTGAAAAAAAAAAAAAAAAAACTCCATATCCAACGCAACGCGTAGTGAAACTTGTGGTGTGGCCAAATGTGAAACTAACTTCTCAAGTGAAGCACCGCCATTGGCTTTGCAATCATAAGCTCCACATTATCAAAAACCGGTTTTACACTTGTATCAACTCAGTTTCTCACTGAATACGACGTCGTTTTAGACCAGCAATTGTTAAGCCCGTGTTTACTATAAAAAAGAAGAAGTGGCAAATAATTCAGATACTACTTGCCCATGTTCTCAACGACTTCACAGGAGGACAGTTATGGCTTCGTACACGTTGCAGTAAAGAAGAAGAAAGTTCTTCTCTGTTTTTTTTTTGGTTTTCTGCAGAACCCAACAAGTAAGAAGCTGGAAGTTTGTGAAGCAACAAATTTGCACTTTTTTTTTCACTCTTTTTCTGTGTGTTGTTTCTTTCTGTCTTTGTTTTATGTGTCTGAGCTTGCTCTTCTTCTCAACATGGTCATTTTCTCCACCTTAATACCACATTGGACTGTCACATCTTTTGTGTTCTTTTGTTTTTGTTTTTGGAGAATTTGATTTATCTTAAATATTGAATCTATCTATCATCGTTTAAGTTTAAATACCCTCCTTTTCAGGAAATGGCATACAAGGCCCTTTGGTTCACAGTTTTGTTGGTGTTCTTACTACACAATTTCGAAGGGACTTGTTCAGCTTCCGCATACTTGATTGGCCTTGGAAGCTATGACATCACAGGCCCAGCTGCAGATGTTAATATGATGGGATACGCTAATGCGGAGCAGATTGCGTCCGGGATTCACTTCAGATTGCGTGCTCGTGCCTTTATCGTCGCCGAACCAGATGGAAACCGTGTTGTGTTTGTAAATCTTGATGCCTGCATGGCCTCCCAAATTGTCACAATCAAAGTCCTTGAGAGATTAAAAGCAAGGTACAAAAAACTTTGTGAGGTTTTTTATACACATAAAAACTCGATTTGTTGAATCATTTCCCTCGACCAAGATTTTTAAGGCCAAATTGTATGTTTGTTCTAGGTATGGAGAACTTTATACAGCGCAGAATGTTGCCATTAGTGGCATTCACACTCATGCTGGACCCGGAGGATATCTCCAATATGTTGTGTACATTGTAACATCTCTTGGATTTGTGCGCCAGTCGTTTGACGTTATCGTTGACGGCATTGAGAAAAGCATTGTACATGCTCACGAGAATCTTCGACCAGGATCGATTTTTGTGAATACCGGTAAGTAGATATGAATCTTAGTTCTTCGAAAGATCACCATATCCTCTTAATAATCTTTTCATGGCATTATCACAGGAGAGCTCTTAAATGCTGGTGTGAACCGTAGTCCTAGCGCTTATCTCAACAATCCTGCATCCGAGCGGAGTAAATACAAGTATGATGTTGATAAGGAAATGACTCTCATCAAGTTTGTTGATAAGTATTGGGGTCCAATTGGAACCTTTAACTGGTTTGCAACTCATGGAACTTCTATGAGTCGCACAAACTCGCTAATAAGCGGTGACAACAAAGGAGCTGCAGCACGATTTATGGAGGATTGGTTCGAACGAAGCAGTTCTGGCAGGAGTTTGCATGTCAATGAGTCAGGAACCAGCAGAATTCCGCGAAGGGTCTCGAGCTTAATTCTGAATTCCAATGAAAATAGTACGAACAAAAAACTGTTATTGCATAAACAGACAGATGCTAGGAGACAGATGTTACATACACATGTTTGCCTCAATACACAAATTTTGTCAACTTTTTAACAATGATACATTCTTTTTATACAGGAAATGAGTTGATGAAACTTGCTGCGTCTTTTCAGTCTTCCCAAGGACAGCCTGCGACAAGGCTTTTGAGCTCAGCGAAAAGGGTCAGGAGTGCTTTAAGGAAACCTGACAGACCCCAATTTGTATCCGCATTCTGTCAGTCGAACTGTGGTGATGTGAGCCCCAACGTTCTAGGTGCATTTTGCACCGATACTGGACTTCCGTGTGACTTTGATCACAGTACCTGCAACGGAAAAAATGAATTGTGCTACGGCCGAGGACCAGGGTACGATCCGTTCTCATTTCTAAAGAATTTTCTGAGCATGTAGGTTCAAGATACAAAATATAGGTGACTTAAAACCGTATTTCATCTTTGTTTGGCAGTTATCCTGATGAGTTTGAGAGTACTCGTATAATTGGAGAAAGACAATTTCGAAAAGCAGTGGAGCTGTTTGACAAGGCAACTGAGAACCTGAAAGGGAAAATTAGATACCGTCAGGCTTATGTAGACTTCTCCAAGTTAAAGCTTTCAGTTCCTCAAGAGGATGGGACTAATAAGGTGCTGCAAACATGCCCTGCTGCATTGGGGTTTGCATTCGCTGCAGGAACTACTGATGGGCCCGGAGCTTTCGATTTCAAGCAGGGAGATGACCAGGTTTAGAAAAAGTTTCTATGCATGTGTGCATCATCTTTATACAAATCTTATGTCAATTCTTCTTTATATTTGTCCTTGGAATTTCTATAGGGGAATCCCTTTTGGCGATTAGTGAGGAATGTGCTGAAAACGCCAACTCAAGAGCAGATCAAATGTCAGCAACCAAAGCCTGTTCTCCTTGATACTGGGGAAATGAAGGAACCATATGACTGGGCTGTGAGTATATAACATTAATTTTTCACTTAAAAACATTTATTGTGATAATTCTGTTTTAACGGTTTTGAACGATCACTTGAACCACTGCAATTAGTTCTCAGCTCGAGTTTTTATCGAGTAACAGTCCATTTTCTTCAAACATGGGTTGATGATGGTACTCAAACGCATGTAATGGACTCTTTGTGCAGCCCTCAATAGTTCCGGTTCAAATTCTGCAGATTGGGCAACTTGTCATTCTCAGTGTACCTGCGGGTATGAAGCAAAATTTATTATATATATTCTTCATAGAGGCAACTGGCTAGGAATTGTAACTAAGCTGTAAATCAATTAAAAATATACAACCTTATAGTAACATAATATGATAGTGTCCTGGAAAATACAGATTTTTAGCTATTAAGTAAGCGAGTTTGCTGAGAACAATTACGTCTTCTTAGCAAGAAATTACCTCAGAAATCTGCCTACTCTTCTTTGTTGGTGGCTTTCTAGTTTCTTTCACAGTGCTATGTCTGCTAATATCATTTCCTGTAGAGTTCACAACCATGGCCGGCAGGCGCCTCCGTGATGCTGTCAGAACCGTGCTCACAACCGGACGCAGTAGCGAATTTGAATTTGACAGAACTGTACATATAGTCATTGCAGGGCTGACTAATACATATTCTCAGTACGTTACCACCTTTGAGGAGTACCGGGTTCAGCGATACGAGGTATGTATAAACCATAATTTTAAATTTTAAATCCTACACACCTGAAGAAGCTATAAAAAAATTTAAGAATCTAAAGTAGATGAAGCTATAGAAAACCATAAGAATAGAAAGTTGTAGGGGCAATTTTACTAATTTGTAACGAATTATAATATAGAAGGTTTGACAAGGACGCAAGAGGAATTGGACAGAGAATCAAGCATTTGATTCAAGTGCATCTATTTACCTAGTAGAACTAGAATCGCGTTACTAAATTTACAAGTCCAAAACAAAAGTAGTTCGAATAATGACAAAAACTAGCTTATCGAAGGAAGTCCAAATAAAAAATTCTTTTTTCAAAAAAAAAAAAAAAATATATATATATATATATATATTTATGAAAAGTGTGTTCCACTTTCAGGGAGCGTCCACTCTTTATGGACCATACACACTTGAAGCTTACATTCAAGAGTTCAAGAAGCTAGCAACAGCTCTAATCAGTGATCAAACCACGGAACCAGGGCCACAACCTCCAGACCTACTTGGAAAGCAAATCAGCCTACTGACCCCGGTTGTCGTAGACACGACTCCTCCTGGTGTGAAATTTGGGGATGTCAATGCCGATGTCCCTCGAAACTCAACCTTCAAGAGAGGTGACACGGTCTCAGTCACCTTCTGGTCTGCCTGCCCAAGAAACGACCTCATGACTGAAGGCACATTTGCACTGGTTGAGCTTCTGAAGGATCGCAAGACATGGATTCCAGCCTACGATGACGATGATTTCAGCCTCAGGTTTAAGTGGTCGAGGCCAGTACAACTTAGTCCTCAAAGCCATGCAACCATTGAGTGGAGGATCCCAGAATCTGCAGCACCCGGTGTGTACAGGATAAGCCATTTTGGCGCTTCGAAAGCACTTTCGGGATCAATTATCCACTTCACCGGTTCTTCTAGTGCTTTTGTAGTGACATAAAGAGGCTAGAAAGCTTGTGTAAGTCCTTGTTCAAGGATGGATTTTGTGTCCATTCAACAAAGGAAGTTACATTGAACAATCGAAAGAGCGAAGAAGAGCTTATTAATAATTAAATAAGCTGGTTTGTCACGTACATTTTGTTTTCTATTTTAACAAAATAATTATCATGTGATTTTGCATTCTTTTTACTTTCTAGCTACTGTTCTTTGTTCTAGCATGTTTAAGGTGTGGTATCAATTTTGGCAAGAAAAGCACTCTAATTGGCTTAGGAGAAAACGAGTTTCCTAAGATGTTGCAAAGTTTGTTTATAGCACTATAGATAAGCATTTACATTTGATAGGTAGCATACAAAGAACTAAGGAGCAGTCAGGCAGATTATTAAGTGAAAAAAAAAAAAAAAAAAAAATAGTGGGGGCTCAATTTTTCACCTCTATAATGTATTAGGTGTCCATCAAAAAAAAAATATTTCTTATTTTAGTCATATTTTATCCGACCCAATCACATACTAGTTTTTTGAAAATTCCATCTCATTAATTTTAGATTTGCCCCTTCTTTATTTGACGCGCCATTCTATTTGGCTTTGAATTTGCCCCTTTCTATTTGGCGTCCCTTTCTATTTGGCTTTGGGCTCTCTCTCTCTTTATTTTATGTATTAACCATTTGTTTGTTTCAACCACTCAATCCATTCAACTCAAACTTTTTTTTGTCTTTTTCCCAAAAATTTTTTTGTCTTTTCTGAAAATTCAAAAAAATTTACTATTCAAACTTAAAAATCTCAACTCAAACCACTACACCAAACACCCCATAAATAAAATATCCTAAATTTTGGATCAATTATCTTCAGAATTTTTATTGTTTATAATTTTTTCTTATATAGATAAATTGTATAAGATTGGATTGAATTAGACTGGATATTTTAATTCAATATTATCGGTTGTTAGTGGTTTTTTTTAGTCACATATTTAATTCCAATATAATATAATACTCATTTGATTCGACTAAATATAAATATACATATAGATTTTTTTTGTAAACATGTATAGATGTTTCTACAATGGCACGTTGGATTGAAGATGATAGTAGTGTCCTAGGTTCCACTTTTTTGGCTCTATATTTTTTTCTGCTCATTTTATTTATATAACATCACATTTATTTTATATAATAATGATTTGAAAAGGTGTAATATTGAGATATATATAATATTCTTATAAAAAAAATATTAATATATATTTTTAACAAATTCATCATGCAATAATTGTCATGTTAATTCCCCTTCCTCACATCTGAATAAATATGAATATATAATTTTCACCGATGTTTTCATGAAAGTTTTTGTTCTCCATATATATATATATATATATATATATATATTTGTTGATGTCCAAAATAAAGTGGGGTATACTTTCTGACAAAAACTATGATGTTCGATGCTACAACCCGTGAAAGAGTGACATAATCCGGAGGAGAGAGTAATACAACCTGCAAGGGAGAGAGAGTCTAACAGTGTTAGAATTTGAGTAACTGTATTTTCTGAATAAACTCCACGATAAACTCTGCCTTTGTTTTGGTAAAACAGTTTGAACTCAAATTTTGAGTTCAAACTCAACTAAACTTGTTTAGTGTTTAAATTTGATTCCAACTTTCATTTGATCGTCACACAGTAAACCAAACTTGATTTACTGTGCGGCCAACCCAAGGTAAACTGTCCTTGGTTTCCCTGCTGCCCATCAGCTGTTCATCCACCACCCGACTTCTCCCTCCCTCCTCGCCCATCGCCGCGCCTTCCCTCACCCTCCTTAGGGCCTCGCCGAGATTGCGACACCCGCAGACGAATGGAGCTTGGAAATCACGCAAGCTCCGCCGTCCTCGGCGAGCTTGGGTTGGTCGGCAGCAGTGACCTCGAGAATGGTGCCACTGCGTAGCATTTGGGCCATTCCGACCTTGATTGAGAACGGGTTCTTCTTGGTGTCTATTATGGCACTTTTCCTTTGAGAAAACCGGCATTCATGGACCTTCGGCTCCAATTGGGAGAAAGCGGGATGAGAAATTTGTAGCAGGATTCAAGCTCTCGGGCGACGAGAGGGTTGATCGCGGAGGAGCGACGGTTAGGGCCGAGCAGAGAGAGCAAGTCGGAAGGGGTGGCTTTGGGGGTTGTTTCCAACGGGTGGGGAGGAGAGAGAAAGCAGCTTGAGAGAGAGTGGTGATTAGGAGTAGGCAGCGGAGAGAGAAAGCAAGAAGAGGACGAGGAAGAACCGCGGGATTGAGATCGAAACCATTGATGGGTCAGGGAGAACCGTTGATTGGGCTCTGGGGAAGAGATATGGAGCGTTGAATGGCTTTTGGATCGGCTTTGTCAGCGGCGGTAGTCGTGGTGGTGACATGTTGTCGTTTTTGGGAGAAGATGGCAGTGATGGCGAGAATTGGGGTTGGGAAATGGTGGTCTATAAGTAGGCTTGCGAGGAGTTTTGAAGATCTTGGTCACCAATGTTTTCACCCATCTTCTAAGCTTCTGCAACATTATTAAATTAATAAATCCCTACTAGAGAACATTTATTGATCTCTTTTTTTTTTCTTTTTTTTTTTTTTGAGCCAATGGATGAAATGGTCGTAGATATTTAACGAGAAGGAAATCAAGGGAGTTTTGGTGTTTTTGAATTGCCAAAATTGACTAAAAATTTACGTTTATTTAAGAATGGGATAGGAATGGGATGGCAATTGGCTTGGAGGTCTTGTGAGTTGAAGGATATGAAAATAGTGGAGGTTGGATTTGAAGGAAAGTTGGAGTCTATTATTTGGAAAATGAAAAGGGTTCGGCAAGGTATCCATATTTTGTTAATTTTTAGATATCCACATCATGGAATACTTTTTTTTAAAATCTTTTTTAGTAGAAGTTCCCTAAATGTTAAAGTATAAAAAATTAATTATAAACGAGGAGGGATGCAATGAATCAGCTAAGAATCAACGAAATCCATGATATAAATCCACTTGAAATTAAGGACATTTTATCTATTTAAACCAGATGAGGGGGAGAATTTCATATTTTTTTATTAGACTTTTAGTTAGTAACTATGTAATTCTTGTTATTGTATTTTGTGGCTATGTAAGAAATTTTTTAAAAGGTTTTTATATACATTGTTGATGTGTGTTTTTATTTTAGTTTATTTTAATTATTTCATTTTTTCATTCACAACCTACAATTGTATATTAACTTATCTTTCTGAGTTAAACTTTTAAACTCAAACTTTTTACATCCAAACAGGGTCCTAATTCAAGTTAAACTTTTAAACTCAAACTTTTTACATCCAAACACTCAACTCAAGTTAAACTTTTTACATCCAAACACACAACTCAAGTTAAACTTTTCAACTCAAACTTTTTACTAAATGTACAACTCTAACTCTCAACTTAACTTATCTTCAACTCAACTTAAAAATCTTAATTCAAACTGTTTTGCCCAACAAAGGCTCTATAAGTTATGATAATTATCTGATCCTAAAGAAACTATCCCCCACAAGATTACTATCAGAAATGCCAAAATCTACTTTTATTTTAGGTTTATTTTCATAAATGATTATTAAATTATTACTCTCTTCATCTGAAGTTTGTTGGTTACTTTTAATTTTATATGTCATACTAACTTCAACTTTTCTATTACTATAAAAACAACACCTTACATCGGTATGTCATCAAAAACTGAATAAAGATTAAACACATTCATGTTAAATGAGCTTTAATTAAAGTTAAATAATAACAAAATATTTTTAACAGGGAAATTGTACCTCCAAGATAGCTCTATGATGCTATACATATTGGATTAAAATATAGTCTTGCATTACATATTTTTGATTAAAATATAATTTTCTTTCAAAATATCTCTCATTGAGGTATAATTCTTTAAAAATATATATATTCAATTACGACTTTACCTATAAAAAGCTTATATGATAGCATGTGCTCAATTTCTGTCCTCTTTTTTTTCTATAGAATATTGATAGAGAGACCGTTGGCGTAACAATAGAAAAGTCCAAATAAGTGTACTGGTAAAATTAAAAGTCATTGACCAACATGTGACATAGTATATAATTCAGAGACTACTTTCATTAATAGCACCTGTGAAATTTTTTTTAATTAAAAACAGTACCATTTTTTCCTTCATTACTAGCACTGTCACGTTATCAACATCAATTGAGATGAATGTAAAAAGTCAAATATACCCTCAGTCAATCCTAAACTGAAGTTTTCCCTACTTTCTTGCCCCCCACACCCCCTCACCCACAATGTATAAGTCCTAGTTCTAATAATAATTTTTTTCTTCCCTTTTGCTCTCACCTTAGCCTCACGCGCTTTCTCTACATCATTGTTGAAGATCTGAGCTCACTCTGAGTCTAAGAAATCTCTCCATATCTTTGTTCACTCTATTAAACTCACTCTCTCTATCCTCACCATAGTTAAACCGAAGCTGCTAGCTCAGCTCCTAGTTCATTTGAAACACTTCCCACTTCCCATTCGCCTCGTTCTAGCTTATATTAATTGCAAATCTGAGACAATACTGCTTGTTATTTGGTTTTATTTGTTTCTATATTATTTAAATGGGTTTGCGTTTTGAATTATTATTTAAAAAAAGACTATATTAAACTTTTGAGTGTAAGATCTTGGTCTCCTACAGCACTTGTGAGTAATCTTCAAATTTCCTGTACGTTTCGATCTCTTATTGCAATATTTCTTGTTCCGAAAAATATTCAACACTACTAACGGTAAACAACATAATGACCTTTTGGTCATTATAATAATGACCAAATCGGTAAATAATAGTTTTACCAAATGGAAGTTATGATTTTGACCATAACAAAAAACAAATATATGCATATTATTTGATAGTCTAACCCAAATGATCATTGCCATAATGACTAACATGGTTAACAATAGGGGTTCTAATAACAAATGGAAGTTGTCATAACATTTGGGAGTTGGACACAAATAGTCATTTTTATAATGACCAGCATATCAATTTTATTATGACCTTATCAGTATTAATGATGTGATAAATTTATTTTGGTACTGATGCAACAACAGGGGTTCTAAAACATAAATGAGAGTTGTCATACGTTATGTATAATATAGGAAAAAAAATGTATTTGCCTAATTCTTGTTACGCCTAACATTTGAGAGTTGAACAAAACTGGTCAATTTTATAATGACCAGTAGGTCAATTTCATTGTGACCTTTGTGCCAATGGAAAATATAATGAAATTGATGAAATAACAGGGGTTTTTAAATATGAATTGGAGTTGTCATACGTTGTGTATAAATAGAAAAAATACATGAATTTGCCTAACTTTTGTTTTGCTTAACATTTGAGATTTGAACAAAATCGGTCATTTTCATAATGACCACTCCGTCATTCTCATTATGACCACCCATAATATATACATCATCTCTCTATATTTGTCATTATTTTCCCTTTCTCGATAGTGTAAATATAATATTGACTAAAGGAATGGCTGCAGTTTATGTTTTCATCAAGTATAATAGTCATTAGGAGGATGGTATATTGAGATATGTTGGTGGTGAAATAAAGGGAATATTAGTACCCCTTACCTTAACTTATGTTGGTCTTACTGAGTTGGTGAGGAGGGTCATTGGAATTAGGGGCCTAGACAAGATTATAATCATGAGATACGTTGTTGAACCTAGAATGCCTCCTATGAGGATACAGTGTGATGCTAATGTTAATTTCTATATACAACTGAAGAAGAAGGATGTTCATGTGCTTAGCAAATTCCCACTTAGTATCGATGTATTGGATGAGTCTATGGCCGAAGCGATACCACTTGAGGTAGGGGAAAGCAACCACTTTGACGTTAAACCTTCTAGGGATGGTGGACAGAGTGATGAAGCCTTATAACCTGTAGCTGTTAACAATCTTATCATCCATTTTCCTAGCCGTCCTTATATCCCTTATCCCACACTAGGTCTGGATTTGCATACGGAAGATGGAATTGAAGAGCAACATGAATTCTTGAACAATGACTTATCATGGACCATGATAATTGTAATGCTGAGGAATTGAATGTTGCGGATGATGCTTGTGATTCAAACGAGAAGAGTAGCACTAAGCACTATAGCCCATTCTATTATCAATACTTCTAGAACTCAATCTGTTAATGTACTTAGCAGTGACAGTTTGTCTGGCTCAGCAGTTGTTGTTGATTTTACACCTATCATAATCTGTATAAATTGTATTTTTGATAACAAAAAGTTATTGGAATACCATCTTTATCACGATGCCATGAGTAAACACTACCAATTCAAGGTGAAGAGGTCGAACTCTACTCTATTACACGTGATATGTATAGATAGTGAGAGAAGTCCATGACAATTGCATACGACTAGGATGAAAGGTAGTGAATTGTTTGTTGTGAAGAGATACGATGACGTCCATACTTGCTCTATTGAAATCATTCAAGGGTATCATCGTCAAGCTAAGATTTGGATGATTGGGAGTATGTGAAGCAAAATACTTGGATCCGACTAATAACTTATATATACTTCGAGAAATAATGCAGGAATACAGGATAAATTTGGAGTTTCTTTCAATTATCTGAGAGTATAGCGAGGGAAGGAAGCTGCATTGACCAACCTGAGGGATGATGATGCAGTACCATATAAAGGTAAATTCCCTTATCCGTCATTATGTTAATGACTGGTATGGTAACTTATATATTTACCACATGGTAATTATTTTTTAATAATGACCTCTCTTGGCCCTTTACTTACAGCTCTGCCCGCCTGGGGTGAAATGGTTAAGAGAAAAAATCATGCCTCCGACATTCACATATAGACCAACTCAAAAAATAGTTTAAAATACTTCTACATGTACTTAGCTACATTGAAGCAAGGTTGGCTTCATTGTCGTCTAGTAATTGTGGTTGATGGATCAGCATTAAAGGCTAAATTTGGAGGAATGCTGCTTGCAACATGTGGTCACAACGCAAATGGCTCTATATTTCCAATTTCTTTTGGTATCGTTCCGTCGGAAACCAATGAATCATGGAAATTGTTTTTCAAGAAGCTACGGGATTCAATAGGTATCCGAGAGTCTCTTGCTATTGTGACTGATAGGCATAAGGGTATCAAATATAAATCCAACATTGTGTATCCAAATGCTGATTTCGGGATATGCGTTCAACACTTGACTGCAAACTTGAAGACGAGGTACAAAGATTTCAAAGCCCTATGATGACCTATTTTGACGGCGCATCGATGGTGTATCTTGTCAGTGAGAACCAACGTCATATGGAATCCATCCGTACTCGTAACCCCGATATGCACCGATACCTTTTGCAGGAAGATCCTAAAAAATAATTGTGAGCATACTTCAATGGACGGAGGTATGCAATCGTGACAACCAATATTACAGAGTCATTGAATAGTGTGGATCGGAAAGCCAGGTTAATGCCAGTGGGATTCTTGGTAGAATAGTTAAGGGAACTATTACAAAGATGGTTTGTCGAGAGACGTGCAGAGGCCTTGAAAATAACATCGAAACTAGCCCCAAAAGCAAAGAAACTTCTTCGCACAAACTTTTCATTGGGACTAACAATAATAATATATGATAACGACCACAACATGACTCATGGTATACGCTAAATTTTGTAATAATCAGCAATTTTATAAAGATATTGCACTAATGTTGATAATGACTTCAAAAAAACTAATGTCTTCAACTTCCCTTTGTTACAGCCTCGGCCAGCTGATCAGTTTGAGCATGCAGTTACTAACAATGCTGCCCAAACCTAGATTGTGGATATGAGAGAAAGGACTTGTAGCTGCAGATGCTTTTAGGTAGATCAAATTCTTTGCCCTTATACTATGGCCGTCTGTAACCACCAACGAATTGATCCGTACAATTATTGCTTTAATTACTACACGAAAGATTATCTATATGCAGTTTATGCACCTGTAGTCCATCCGATTGGCATCGTGGAAGGCTGGGATGTTTCTGAAGAAATCAGATCGCAAATTGCGAATCCTCCCAAGACATAGCGTGGTCCCGGAAGGCCAAGGGTTCGTAGGATTTTGTCACAAGGTAAGGAACCGAAGACTATTTGGTGTGGCAGATGTAATGGTTATGGACATAATCGGTAAACTTGTACTAACCCAGTACCATTACTCATAGGTCCAACAACAAGGTTCCAGACGTCTTTAACAACTCAAAATACTGTTATGTCATGACTTTATCATTAATTTTATATTTTATCCGAAATTACGCACAATTGATATTAAAACTTTGTCATTTTCATTTTAAGTAATTGTGATTTCCCAAAAACAAGGATTTTCCTCAAATTTGATACTTTTACAGGAACAGTCATTTTCATAATTACTACCAGGTCAATTCCCTTGTGACCTCTATGCCTACGATTTGAAAAAAAATATTTATAAAGTCATGGAATAACATGTGTTCTAAAATACATATAGGAGTTAACACACTTTGTGTGTAAAGGGTAAAAAAAAAATAAATAAAAAATGAATTTTCTGAACATTTGGGACTTTTACAGGCACGATCATTTTCATAATGACCACCAGGTCAATTCTCTTGTGACCTCTGTGCCTACAGTTTGAAAAAAAAAATATTTACAAAGTCATAGAATAACATGTGTTCTAAAATACAATAGGATTAACACACTTTATGTGTAAAGGATAAAAAAACAAAAAAAAATGATAAAAAATGAATTTGTCTAACATTTAGGACTTTTACAGGAATGGTCATTTCAATTATGACCACCTGGTCATTTCTGTTGTGACCTCACTGCCTACGGTCAAACAAAAAGAATTAAAAATTTGATTGGAACAATAGGTATTCTAAGTTACACACTGGAGTTAGCACGTGTTCTTTTTAAAGGGTTAAAAAAAATAAAAAAAACTCATAAAATAACAATTTGGGCGTTTTACAGGAACATTCATTTCAATTATGACCACCTGATCATTTCTGTTGTGACCTCACTGCCTACGGTCAAACAAAAAGAATTAAAAATTTGGTGGAACAATAGGTATTCTAAGTTACACACTGAGTTAACACGTGTTCTTTTTAAAGGGTTAAAAAAAATAAAAAAAAACTCATAAAATAACAATTTGGGCCTTTTATAGGAACATTCATTTCAATTATGACCACCTGGTCATTTCTGTTGTGACCTCACTGCCTACGGTCAAACAAAAAGAATTAAAAATTTGGTTAGAACAACAGATATTCTAAGTTATACACTAGAGTTAACATGCATTATTTTTAAAGGGTTTAAGAAAAACAAATAAAATAACTCATAAAATAAAAATTTGGGCCTTTTACAGAAACAGTCATTTCAATTATGACCATCTGGTCATTTCTGTTGTGACCTCACTGCCTACGGTCAGATAAAAAGAATTAAAAATTTGGTTAGAACAACAGGTATTCTAAGTTACACACCAGAGTGAACACACATTCTTTTTAAAGGGTTTAAAAAAACAAAAAAACAAAAACCTCATAAGACAACAATTTGGGTCTTTTCTAGGAACGGTCATTTCAATTATGACCACTTGATCAATTCCCTTGTGACCTCAGTGCCTACAGTCAAATTGTCATGTTAATATTTATAGGATGTAACAATATACCATATACATCTTAAAATGTTTTATAATGAATAAAATAATGGGGCTATTTACAATATGGATATAAAAAAAGAAAAAAAAAAGTTAGTTATAAGTTCATCACATCATCATCCTCATCACTTTTATAATTATGTTGAAGCTTTTTGCATGACACCATAGGTTATATGTTAGCCACTCTCGAAACATTTGTATGCATCCCTGAATAACCCAATAATGGACTTCCCTCTATTCTATCAAGCATTCAACAAATTAATTGTAAAGATTCCACCATCACTCCTATTTCACGAATGAGAATGAATCACAAATCACATAATTATCACAAGTAAGAATGTCGTATGAAAGCATTTTCAATATATTAACTAACCTATTCTCTTGTCGAGGGATATCGTGCATGATGGTGACCGGTATTGGGTAAGTTCTCAGAGGTTCTCTTAGTTTGAATTCAAACAAACTGATCCTATCAGCCAGCATTGGTATAAACTTTGACATATATTCCAATGCTTTTCGGACCTTGTAATTGTGAGGGCTTTCATGAGCATTGAGTCATACACCTCAATGGTTCAGTTTGTAAGGTCGACCTTTAGTAATACCCAATGTTTCAACTCATCCAAGTCCATTAGTATTAAAAGTGTTCACCTCAAACCATGACAAACTACATCGGACACAAACGCCAAGTATGATCTTCATTAAATAATCACATGCTCCCCAATCAAAGTTATTTGGTGATTTATTGTAGACACGCCACAATGTAGTAATCTTTGTACTAAAAAACATATATACCATTGTCACCTTTTGTTGCCTCAGCTCGGGGAACTGTAGGATCTTCTACCTCAAATAGTAGAATACAATGTCAATGTACTGTATAAACAAAGTACAAGCAAATGGCAAATAAAAATTATGAGTCAGCAAACAAAGTACCTTCTTCACATAAGATTAACAAAAATTTAGAATATGGATTCTAAAAAAATCAAGTAGAATACTGATTTCATCCTAGAACCAAACAAGATAGGTTGCTAACTCATAAAACTAACTTTTTTTCGCAACCGCCATGAATTTGAGGTCTTGGGGTTTGGCCAATGTCTCATACTTAGCATTGTATCAGGGAGGCCGTTTCCTAAACATTAAAATATTTCAATTGATAATGACATTATTAAATATCATTTTCAAAGTGAAAGGACATTTATTCTTTAGAACCAAATTACCTGGAGGAGTCCTCTTTAATAATCCTTTATTTATCCACTCCATGAACTCCTCTAGCTTCTCTTTTGGAGGTTTATCTGAGAGACTCGGTGGGAGGGCAGAATTAAGCTTAGTCGGAGCATGGGATGATGAGCCAACCTCAATCATAGGTCCGCACCGCTATTGGCTAGGTCTTGATAGTCTGGACCTTTTCTGCTTATGGATATATAAATGACAAATGTGAAACGAGTTAAAATGAAGTTTGACTCGTAGAAAATAATCAATATGGATATGTTTGTCAGTTAGAGAAATTGGTAACAACCATGTCACTGATGCTCTATTTGTTGGCTGCCTTTTCATACTTTCTCTCTTCCTATTCTCCCTTGGCTTCTTTATCATCGTTTTCCTCTTCTTTTTCATTTGCCGGATCAGCCATTCTCTCCTCCTTTTTTCCCAAAATAGACTCAGATTTTTCCTTCACTTCTCCCTCCTCTCCTACTAAATGGTCTTTATAATTTTCCTGTGTAGTTTCACAACAACATGTCATAATAAACAAAAATTACTAGTTATGGAAGACCAAAATGATCATTTACATATAAGGTATACTTAACAAACATTTTCAGGCACATATTTGATATTAACAATAATGAGTACAAGATATTATCAGTATGTAAATGACTGAAACTGGTATTGAAGCTAACAAAGGTATGGTAAATACATGAATGACCACCCGGTCATTATTACAATGACCAACAATGGTATTCCCGCTAGCAAATGTATGGCCATTACAAGAAAGATCACCTGATCATTATATAAATGACCGACATTGGTATTGAAGCTAAAAAGATATGGTAAATAAAAAAATAACCATCTGATCATTATGTAGATGACCCACAATGGTATTCACGCTAGCAAAGGTATGGTCATTATAGTAATGACCACCCAGTCATTATATAAATGACCGACACTGGTATTGAAGCTAACAAAGATATAGTCATTATAAGAATAATCACTCGGTCATCATGTAAATGACCGACACTGATATTAAAGTTAACAAAGGTATGATCATTACAAGAATGACCACCCGGTCATTATATAAATGACTGACATGATCGACACTGATATTGAAGCTAGCAAATGTATGGTCATTACAGAAATGACCACCCGATCATTATGTAAATGACCGACATTAGTATTAAAGCTAACAAAGGTATGGTCATTACAAGAATGATCACCCGATCATTATGTAAATGACCGACACTGGTATTTAAGCTAACAAGGGTATGGTCAGTGCAAAAATGACAATCCTGTCATTATGTAGATAGCCAACACTTGTAAATGACACTACTTACATAAATATATAAAGTATATAAATTATCTTTTTATCTTCTTTAGCGGTAAAAGCCGACATCACATTATCAAACTTTATATTATCGGCGGAGGTCCATGACAGCATACGGAGTGGCCTCAACGTACTTGGTGGTGAATTTAGCTACTATCGTTGGGAAGCTCTCATATGCCCAAACGAGTAAGGCATGAGGAAAGCCCGCAATACTATAATTAATTTTGTCAGACTTTTTTAACTGTCTTCTATTTGAAGACAGTTTGTTTTCAACTGTATTACAGATTGCAGCTCGAGTTGCCTCCCATGAGAGCACGCCCTAAGGGAAAGCATTGAACTCAGCCAAGTTATCAACCAGGGCAAAATACTTCGGGTCTATTTTAACAGAGTTTGCATTTGCAAGAGGAATGCAAAATATCATGTATACTAGGCTAAACTTGACAATGTCGTCGTTGTTGTCAAAGTTTGCATTCGATAGCTACAGCTTCAAATGTTCTCTTGACACACCTCTCAATGGTGAAAAATATCTTGTCATTAATCGGTTATTGACTACCGGTGCAAGATGAGTAGACCCAAAACATTTTATGCCCATTATTAGGCATAACTTGTTGATGGAAAATCTACCAAGGTCTTCATCAACCTCAAACCACAGAGCATCACCCATTCTTGAGTGATCCGTCAAACGCATTACAATGTTGTGGAAGACCTGTCCAGCCCAACTAAAAGTATTTAACTTCAGAAACTATTGAATGCATGGTTGGTGGATCACGTCCTCGTATTATCGGGGTGACAACTACTCTTGCAAGTTATTACATGTCTCCATAATATTAATGAAAGTATTTATTTTGGCTCGGGTAATTTCACTATTCGGTACGCGTCGAACATATTGAACTTGCGGTAATATTATGAGTAGCATAAAAGAGTAATTATATTTATAACCGATAAGTAATCATAAAAATTATTTGATGAAAAATAACAGAAATCTAAATAATTAATTAAAAAGTTGATGACTAGTAAGTCAACACAAAAATGACCAACAAATCATCATAAAAATGACCAGTCAGAAATAATATAAATCTGAGTAATTTCTATTATGACCAAGAAGTCATTATAAAATTGACCAATACAAAAATTACAAGATGATCTCAAAATTTAAAAAACCAGCCAACCACATTTTCTGATATCACCTATAATTAACTAAACATTCACAAAAACCCAAATACCAAACAAACAAACTCAGATAAAAATACAAGATTTGTATATGTTACAAAATCAGATAAAAATATAAACTTTATGTATTTTATGCAGATTTGTTTTCAACAAATTAATTAGAAATATAGAATTCATAAAAAACACATATAAAAATACAAACTTTTTTTTACATAATCAATAAAAACTGCAAACGTCCTCAAGTACAATGCATATTCTTAATGAATAATATTAAAAATACAAACTTTTTAAACACAAAAACAAAAAAGCAACATTTTTACCTCTTTAGCTTCTAATATCTTCTCTTCTACGGCACTTTTCGGCTTCTTTGATTCCTTAACTTCGATTTCTCCTTGCTTTCTCTTCAACCCTTCCTTAGCCATCATTCTTTCGCTCTCTGGTGCCAGTTTTTTAGAACTTTTCTTGGCCAGTGGCCTTTTATATGCCGAAGTCATTATTCGGAGAGACTTCTTTTCGGGAGTAATGTTTTTCTCAGTCAATTTCATGGATTTTGACATGGGTAGATTTTGAAGATTCTCCGACGTTCACAGACTTCCAAGTGGTTTATAGAGGACTTTTGTAGTGGTTTCGGATGGTTTCCGAGCAGTTATGGAGTGGTTCCGGCCGGTTGCAACACTTTATCTCTCTAGATTTCAGTTTCTCTCTCTAAGACACTGTAGATGCCGGTTTGAAAATTGTTTTTTAGGGTATGCGCGGGAGAGGGATTTTTGGGCGGGTGGAAGATGAGAGTAAACCTGAAATTTAACATAAATTAAATGCTATCGGACCCCATATATTATAGGCTTTAATGACATGATAATGCTAGTAACGAAGGAAACAAATTGTTCTGTTTTTAATAAAATTTTTCCCACATGTGCTATTAATGAAATTAACCCTATAAAATTAACCCTTTTTGTATTATTTTTAGTTTTTGCTTACTATTAATTAGAATAATATTAAAGAGAATCAATGATATTCAATAGATATTAATAGATTGAGTTCCGCAATATAAAATCGACAAATGTGATCCAACTTTTTTATTAATTGTGATATATAACATAAGCTTTTTTCTACTAATTAACTAAAATTAAAGAAAGCTGACATATATTACAAATAAAGGAAAAAAAAAAAAAACGTGTACCGGAGTGGTTTGGGACCCTCACGTCCAGGGCCCACATATAATCTGTCCGAGCCGAAGCTGAGTATCATCTTGCGAGGATGGCGCTCATCTTTTGCATGATATTTTTTCTACTTCCTGTTTAACAAAGTTTGGTCAATTGAGGTAATTTCCTTCTTAATCAATCAATCACCCCAGCCAAAATAACGTGGATCAACGGTCATTATTTTCATTAAAATAAAAATAAATGCCACCATTTAGCAACTCCTAAAAAAAAAAAAAACTTGTGTAGAGCCCCATGAGAAAGACTTGCGCGTGGTGTAGGTCCCACTATAGCCATGCAAATTGCATGGCGAGCCATGTCTTATCTACCATTGTACATTAAACGTTACATATTTCCTATGTTCCAGAGCTCCTAGATTCGCATTGGAAGCTCTTCTTCACACGGAAACAAAAAAAAAAAAAAAAAAAAAAAAAAAAAAAAAAAAAAAAAAAAAAACTAAAAAACTAAAAAACTAAAAAATCCCATTTCTCCGACAACCTAGAAAACCCGATCGACAGCCCGATCGAGATTGATGGAGAGCCCAATTATCAGATGGCCCATAATATTGGTGGTGGTATCGTGGTACGGCTCCAACATTGGCATCCTCCTCTTGAACAAGTACCTGTTGACCAAGTTCGGTTTCAAGTACCAAGTGTTCCTAGCCCTATGAAACATGAAGGCCTGCGCTTTGCTGAGCTACATCGCCATAGGGCTGGCCAGGCCAGGGTGGTCCCTCTGTAGGGTATAAAATCTAGGTCCCAACTGGGCAAGGTTGCCGCGCTCAGCTTCGTTTTCTGCTACTTCGTCGTCTGTGGACGTGTCGTTTAAGTACATTTTGGTGTCGTTTAACCAAGCGATTGGGCTGACGATGCCATTCTTCACAGCGGTCTTTGCGTACTTGATGATCTAGAAGAGGGAGGTTTGGGTTACTTATGCCACTCTTGTGCCTGTTGTTGTTGGTGTTTGTCATTGCTAGCGGGGTAAATACGTAATTCACTCATATAACTTGTTCTTTTCTTTTTTCTCTCTCTTTTTTTTTTTTTTTTGGTTCCTTCAAGTGTAGTGTTTGATGGTTTTGACGAAATTGTCATTTATATATATAAGTCTTCTTTCTAGGATTCAACTCTTATGTCTCTTTTTTTCATGTCTCAATTATAATAATATTACGACATATTAATTTTTAATATATATCTAATTATTATAATATGATATTATGTCAATTTAAAGATCATGTTAATTATATACATTTCATATTAGAGTAATTGACCTAAATGATTGTTGAATTATTTTAAAGGTGACAATTTGGTCCCTATTTTTTTAATTTTGACCGAGAAGACCCTTAACTTTCTAAATGTTGGCAATTTTAGTCCTTTCCGTCTAATTCCGTTAAGTCTCTAACGGAATCTTGCTTAAATGATCATTTTCATAGTAAAAAGACCAAAATACCCTTCAATTTTCTTTCTCTCCCCCTTTCTCTACTTTTGTCGACAACCACCATCTACGACAACGGGCTCCATCTTTGTCGATGCTAGTCCCTCCTTTTCTCCATTGCTAAACTCAGTCCCCACCCCCGCGTTGCTTTTGATTTGGGTTCCCCTCTGGTCTTCACTGTCACTGAGCCACCCCTCCCTCCTCCGACGAATTTGAACTCAAAGGCTGCTACCCCCTCCCTTGCCACTCGAATCTGAACTGAAAACGTCTCCCCACCCCCCCTCCCGACGCAATCAATAATCGAGGTCCCCCCTCCTTCTTCACTACCATCTAGCCCCCTCCCCCCCCCCCCCGGAATCACCGATTTGGGTCACCCCATCTTTGCTAGCATCGAGTCTCCCCTCACCATCTTTGTTGTCATTGAGATCGGCCTAAAATCCTGACCACACGTACTTGAACTCTAACCATGTGCCCCAACCCCCCCCCCGACAAGGACGTCGATAGCACAGGCAAGAGCACGTGGGATGAGACATTCAAATCTAATTGAAGTTCCCATTGGTTCGGTAATGAGGGCTCACGTGAAGAAATTCAAAGATGCACTTATTGGGCTGATTCGAGCAACTTGGTCTCAAGCTATTGCGTGGAGGCCCATCGAGAATTACAAGTAATAACCAGCCCAACAAATGCATGATTCAAGTACTAGAAGAGATCGAGTAATCACATTGCAAAATCACCAGCTATTACTTTCCCGTTTTGAGTACTTTCCTTTTTTTTTAGGTGACAAGTGGCGACAAGAATTAGCTATTGACCTAATCGTTGCCTAGTGTCCTTTTATGTTAGAATATTGTAAGGTTTTTTTTTTTTCAGCCATTTAAGGAACTTAACTAGTTTTCTTCGCAATGGACGTTTCCCCGTTTGGTTTATTGACTTGCCCGAAATTCCATGGGCAATTAGGGATCGAAATTTCACAAAAGGAAGACACCTATATATTGTACGAATTTCTTTGTTTTGAGGGAGATCAGTTGACACATAAATTTGATGTTTAATTCTCTTTGGTTCTAAAACAAACTTCTTAAACTTATCAGAGAATTTCATGGCATTCATAGACTTATCAATCAGTCTGTCCATAGCTGATTGTAGCGTCCTCACATACCAAGGTTCGTGCTTGTTGTTAGGCATCGGGTCGCAGTTCTATTCAAAGCCATTTAGAATTCGATCTTGGAGACTAGTTTGGTTAAGGTCATGTCAGTTCTTGGCGTGGTTCTATCATTTGATATTAGAACCAAGGGTTTTAATTAGGTTTTTCTTATCCAACCCTTTATTTTATGTTTGTTTTCTATTAATCATGAGTCTTGATCTCCAGTATCAAAGTTGGTCTTAAAAGAAAAAGGAAAAGGATCCGGGAAAAAAAAAAAGTCCGGGAACCTTCCTTAATTTTTTTTTGTTTGATTCTTGTTATTCAGGGTTTAAGGAATTCCAAATTTCGTTTGCTTTGGGTGTGAATTCTAGAAGCCCAAATTCTCCATGCTTGTTATATTCTTATATCTAATATGAGCCTCATTGGTAATCTGTTTGTGAACCGTCACGGAAGTTTTGATATTGATTTGATTAGTTTTATAAGAACTAAGTAAGAATTAATGAGTGGAAAAAGGCAAAAGTATTAGAATGGACAAAAGCCAAAAAAAAATATTGAGTACAAACACGAAAGAAATCGAGCAAACCAGTTTACGAGAGAAACACGTAAGGGAGTGTGGTAAGGTCTTTTATATTGCCTTTTACTTTGTTTTACAAAATAAATAATAAATGAAAAAATGTCAAACAACAGCAAGAATACTATTGAGGGTACCACTGGAGCGGTAGACCCAAAACTCCTCATGGAGGCGATAATGACGGAGGTGAGGCGATTATTGATAGGAGAGTTGGAGTAGCTTCATGAGAGGGTAGTTGAGTAGCTTCATGAAGGGTAGACCGGATAGAAAATGCACATGTGAACAGCCACAACATGTTCTTCATGTGCGTAGGCGGGAGAAGGTTCCAGTTAGAGGAGAGGTTCATGAAGTAATTGATGGGGATGAGTTTGATTAAGAAGAAGATTCAGCGGGTAGTCACATGAGATTTGGACAGGATAGAGAAGTTAGGAATCGGGGAAATGATAGTTTGAGTGGCATCAAAATGAAGATACCATCATTCTAAGGAAAATCCGATCCCGAAGCATACCTAGAATGGGAGAAGAGAATGGAGTTCATCTTTGACTGTCACACTTATTCCGAAGCGAAGAAGGTAAATAGAAGACGAAATTGAGAGCGACCTATCGAGTCATGGGAAGAGATGAAGGCCATGATGAGAAAGCGATTTGTACCAGCTTACTACTATTGGGAGTTGTACAACAAGCTACAAAATCTTAAGCAAGGCAATCGGAATGTGGAGGAGTACTATAAGGAGATGGAGGTCATGATGATTTAGGCAAATATAAAAGAGGATCAGGAGACTATAATGGCAAGGTTCTTGGTGGGCTTGAACTGAGAAATTCACAATGTCGTTAAGTTACAACATTATATGGAGTCAGAGGACATGGTACATATGGCTGTCAAAATAGAGAATCAACTTAAGAGGATGGGCAGTAACATGCGTCCAAGCTAAAACCCGAGTACATCTACTTGGAAGATGAACCAATGGAAGAAGGATAAGAAGAAACCTAACATCAAGCTAAAGACCGAACAAAAACAAGAGGAGGCTGGCCATAGAATCAAGATAAATCCGATTCTTCCATTTTTCGGAATCGTGATATTAAGTATTTTAAATGTCAAGGTAGGGGTTATATAGCAAGCCAATGTCTGAATAAACGATTTATGGTGATGCGGGACAATAGAAAGATTGAAACCGATGAGGACTCGGATAATGATTCTATGCCTTCATTAGAGCATGCCGACGATGAGAAGTACACTATCCAAGGAGATTTGTTAGTTGCAAGGAGAGCTCTAAGTGTGCAAGTTAAAGAAGATGACAAGAAGCAACGAGAAAACATCTTTCATACTAGGTGTCATGTCCAAAATAAGGTATGCAGTATGATTATTGATGGTAGAAGTTGTACTAATGTTGCTAGTACAACCATGGTAAGAAAGTTAGGGCTGCCAATAAGAAAGCATCCTCAACCTTATAAATTATAGTGATTGAATGATAGTGGTGAGGTAAGCGTGAATAGACAAGTGTTAGTTTCTTTTCACATTGGAAGATATGAAGATGAAGTTTTATGCAATGTGGTTCCGATACAAGCTGGACACTTGTTATTAGGTAGACCACGGTAATTTGATCGACGAGTTAAACATGACAGTTTCACCAACAAGTACTCGTTGGTTAACAACTAAAGAGCGATCATACTTGTTCCGTTAACACCAAAATAGGTCTATGAAGACCAAGTGAGCTTATAAAGAGAAAGTGAGAAAAAGAAAATGAATGAAGAAAAATCAAGAGTGGGAGTGCAAAGAGAGAGTTTGGCTAGTCAGAGAAAAAAAGAAGTGGTGGCCGAGAAAAAGGAGAGCAAAGGAGTGAAAATTGAGAGAACTGAAAAGAATACACAACAAGCCCATGAGAGAAAAGCATATAGAAAAATAAACTTTTTTGCGAGAGGCGGTGAGATTAAAAGGGCGATGTTTTTAAATTAGCTAATGATTGTACTCTTGTACAAAGAGGCGTTTTTAAACACTAATAAGCTTGACCCTACATTGCCTAGTTCTGTTTCTCTATTGCAGGAATTCGAGGGTGTATTTCCGGACAAGGTGCTGATGGTTTGCTACCAATTAGGGGAATAGAACATCAGATTGATTTTGTACCAGGCTCTTCAATCCCAAACCGACCAGCTTATAAAAGCAATCCTGAGGAGACAAAGGAACTTCAAAGGTAGGTTAGTGAGTTGATGAAAAAGGGGCACGTGAGAGAAAGTATGAGCCCGTGTGCCATTTTGGTCTTACTCGTGCCTAAGAAAGATGGGACATGGAGGATTACATAGATTGCAGAGTCATTAGCAATATCACGGTAAAGTCTCGCCATCCTATACCTCGATTAGATGATATGTTGGATGAATTACATGGTCCTTCTGTGTTCTTGAAAATTGATTTGAAAAGTGGGTATCGTCAAATTCGCATGAAAGCGGTAGATGAGTGGAAGATGACCTTTAAAATGAAATAAGGTTTGTATGGGTGGTTGGTAATGCTTTTTAACTTAACCAATATGCCTAGCACATTTATATGTCTGATGAACCATGGTTTACGTGCATTTATTTACAGGTTTGTTGTTGTGTATTTTGATGATATACTTATTTATAGCAAAGACTTGGACCAATATGTAGTGCATTTAAAATCGGTTTTGGATGTGCTTAGAAAGGAAAAATTATATGCTAACCTCAAGAAGTGTACTTTTTGCATAGATAAGCTTATGTTTCTTGGTTTTGTTGTTAGTGCTAAAGGTATACAAGTTGATGAAGAGAAGGTGCGAGCCATTCGGGAATGGCCAAGTCCAACTAGTGTGAGTAACATATGGAGTTTTCATGGACTTACTAGTTTTTACCGACGGTTTGTGAAAGATTTCAGTACTATAGCCGCACCACTGACGGAAGTGATCAAGAAGGATATTGGGTTTAGATGGCAAGAGGAGTAAGAAAGGGCATTCCAGTTAATCAAGGATAAGTTGACCAATGCTCCATTGTTATCTTTACCTAATTTTTTCAAAACTTTTGAAATTGAATGTGATACTTCAGGTATTGGAATTGGTGCCATTTTGATGTAGGAAAGGCGACCAATAGCATATTTCAGTGAGAAGCTGAATGGAGTAACTCTTAATTACCCAACTTATGATAAAGAGTTGAATGTGTTAGTTCGGGCATTAGAGACTTGGCAGCACTATCTGTGGCCTAAGGAGTTCGTGATTCACACCGACCACGAGTCCCTGAAGCACTTGAAAGGTCAACATAAGCTGAATAAGAGGCATACTCGTTGGGTGGAATTCATAGATACGTTTCTGTATGCCATTCGCTATAAGCAAGGTAAGGAAAATGTCGTTACGGATGCGTTCTCTCGCAGGTACACGTTAATCTCAACTCTTGATGCTAAACTGCTGGGTTTTGAACATATTAATGAGTTATATACTGATGACCGTGACTTTAGTGCTAAGTATCAAGCTTGTGGAAAATTTGCTAGTGGTAAGTACTTTAGGCATGAGGGATACTTGTTTCGGAAGAATAAATTGCATGTACCTAATTATTCAATAAGATATTTTTTATCGAAAGAATCCCATGGGGGATTGGCCACATATGAGACGAGATGTTGAGAGGCTTTGTGATAGATGTGTAACTTAATAAAGAGTGCAGCCCCACGGTTTGTACACACTTTTGTCAATACCTAGTGAACCCTGGACTGATATCTCAATGGACTTTATGTTAGATTTGCCTAGGTCTAAATGGGGAAGGGATTCGGTATTTGTGGTCACGGATATGTTTTCCAAGATGGCACATTTTATTCCATGCTGCAAGATAGATGATGCTTCCAATGTTGCTGATTTGTTCTTTAGGGAAATTGTGAGACTTCATGCTATACTTAGGACAATTGTTTCTGATAGGAATGCCAAGTTCCTAAGCTACTTTTGGAAGATTTTGTGGGCTAAGTTAGGGACTAAGTTGTTATTTTCAACTACTTGTCACCCTCAAACCGATGGCCAAATAGAAGTTGTGAACAGGACCTTGTCTACCTTATTGCGGGCTATCATTAAAAAGAACATCAAAACTTGGGCGGAATATTTATCACATGTTGAGTTTGCTTATAATTGATATGTACATCTACTGTGCAATTTTGACCGTTTGAGATTGTTTATGGTTTTAATCCTTTAACCCCTTTGGATTTAATGCCATTATGTTTGTCTGCACGTGTGAATTTAGATAGAAAAAGAAAAGCTGAACTTGTTAAGCAGATACATGAGAAGGCAAGACACAACATCGAGTGAAAGACCAAGCAATAAGCTAAACAAGCCAACAAAGGGCGACACAAGCTCATCTTCGAGTTCGGCGATTGGGTGTGGTTGCACTTCAGCAAAGAACGGTTTCCAGAGCAAAGAAAGTCTAAGCTGTTTCCTAGAGGGGATGGTCCTTTTCAAATTCTTGAAAGGATCAATGATAATGCGTACAAGTTAGACCTGCTAGGTAAGTCTAGTGTAAGTGCTACCTTCAATGTTTCTGATCTAAGTCCTTTTAATGCAGATGACGATTTGAGGACAAATCCTTCTCAAGAAGAAGGGAATGATGAGGACGTCGGTAGCACAGGCAAGAGCACGTGAGATGAGATATATTCAGATCCAATTCAAGTTATCATTGTTCTGGTTACGAGGGCTCGTGCGAAGAAATTCAAAGATGCACTTATTGGGTTGATTCGAACAACTTGATCTCAAGCTATTGCATGGAGGCCCATTAAGAGAATTACAAGCAACAACCAGCCCAACAAATGCATGATTCAAGTACTAGAAGAGACCGAGTAATCACATTGCAAAATCACCAACTGTTACTTTCTCGTTTTGAGTACTTTCCTTTTCTTTTAAGGCAATAAATGGTGACAAGAATCAGCTATTGACCTAATTATTGCCTAGTTTCCTTTTCTATTAGAATATTGTAAAGGTTTTTTTTTTAGCTCCTTATTTACTTTACAATGGGTTTTTTCCCTTTTGGTTTATTAACTTGCCCGAAATTCCATGGGCAATTAGGGACCAAAATTTCATAAAAGGGAAACACCTATACATTGTACGAATTTCTTTGTTTTGAGGGAGATCAGTTGATATAGAAATTTGAGGTTTAATTCTCTTTGATTCTTAAATGAACTTCTTGAACTAATCGGATAATTCTATGCTGTTTATAGACTTATCAATCAGTCCGTCCATAGCTGATTGTGGCATCCTCACATACCAAGGTTCGTGCTTCTTGTTAGGCATCGGGTCATGGTTCCATTCAAAGCCATTCAGGATTCGATTTTGGAGACCAATTTAGTTAGGGTCGTGTCAGTTCTTGGAGTGGTCCCCCCCCCCCCCCCGCCCCCCGCCCCGCCCCCCAACACACACACACACATTTACACCCATATACACACGTGCACGAATCCAAACTCAAAACTAGAAGAGAGAAAATGAAGTTTTTTGTATTTTTTATTTTTCTTAAATTATTAAAATACACTCTCAAATTAGATAACATGCATTGCATATAATTTATTCTGTTAGAAACATCATGAATTTGGATAGAAAGAACTAAGATTGTCTACATTTACAGGGTTTAGGATTTTTTCGGCCAAAATTAAAAAAATAAGGACCAAATCGTTACCTTTAAAAAAATTCAGGAACCATTTGGTCCTGTTACTCGTCATATTATTATTAAAGGAACATGTATATAGACACAAATTAGGGGACATACATTTGCAATTATGCATTGATAGTAGATCAATATTATTATATTTTAGAGATAATTAGCTAAGGAATTCACATTTTCGAACTAGGGATTTTTTTAATGAGTTTAGGTATTAATTACAGTTAAATTATATGTGCACAATCATAAAATTCCAATGTTTTAAGAAAATGTTTATCTTTTTTTTTTTTTTTGGTTAGTTATGTTTTTATGAATATCCTGTCATTCCAAATAATCAAAATGCACTCTCTGTTTTTTTTTTTTTTTTTTTCTTTTTTCTTTTTCAAATAACGAACATACCTCATATTCGTGCAATCATAAAATTCCAATTTTACAAAATGTTCAATTTTCTTTACTTCTCACACTTGAAGGAGCGAACAATTTATTGGCACAAACATTGATCTTCTCTCTAAGCATAATAGACTTCTTAATATCATTTAGGACACAAAAAGTAGAATTTGGTAATTAACAATCTTTGGCTAGTGGGATACATTTTTCCAAAATGTCAAATTGCATTTCTATACTATAAAATTTGAGGAGACCGAACAAAACATATATGACAGATCATCTTTTCAAATTTGAATATTTCGAATTAACAGTCATCACATATACTTATCATGCCTTACTACCACAAATTCAATAATGTTAAGGACATCTAAGTCCGATTTTTTAATATCCACTCATATAATATTATGATTGTAATTTGTAATTTGATGTGGTAGATTTTTAAATATTTAAAATAGAATGATAATTGAACTTGTATGTCATATAAGTTAGTATTAACAAGTTAATATTAAAATTTGTGTTCTTAATACTATTTACGATAGAATTATTTTTTAAGTAGTATATTCTCTTAAAGAAAATTGGTTTGAATCATCTTTGTTTGGCTAGCTTAGTGGGTGGAAGAAAAAGGGTTTTGAGTAGGAACTCAACCTAAGAGTGTTTTCATTTTGAAAAATACTACATCAATTTCAATCCAAATTTTTAAGTGCCAATTTATGTTATATATACTTACACGACATATGAGTTGTTATTTTTTTTGTTGAAAAATGTTTAAAATATTATTACATTAATTGATTATATTTATTAATGAAAATATGACACATAATTCATACTCAAAAAATTGAAATTGAAGTTGATATTTTTAGTATTATTCTTTCTTTCTTTTTTTTTCAGTAATTGGGAATAATAGACGCCGTATTATATAAAGAAATTAAAAAATTAAAAAATTAAAAAAAAAAACCCCAAAGAAAAGCGTTTGAGCTAGTTATCAACAAATGGAAACTTGATAGTTGATACAAGCAAGCTTAATTTATTGGCGAAAACAGGAGCATATATCAGCCAAGTTTAATATCATCGTTATTTTGAATTTTGTTATTAATTACTGCATACATTTTTCGTCGTCGTAGTTGTATGTATAACTATTGTTACAAAAATAATAATAATGTATTAACTCTTGTAATAGACCTAAATTCCTTGGTTATAGGCAGAATCGAGCTTCCATCTGCTTGGATTTGACATGTGTGTTTTGGCTGCAGCTTCGAGGGCTTTTAAGTCGGTGCTTCAGAGTATCAGGCTATCCAGTGAAGGGTACTAATTATATATATATATATATATATATATATATATATATATTCCTTTTTATTTTAGCCTCTCTTACAATAAGGATTTGGCCTTAAGACCTTTCATCAAATACTAGAAAGCAAAAACATTCTACCAACCGAACCTGATTGGGTATTTGACCCTAATACTCCACAAACTAGTTATATTTTGACAACTTATCTTTTAAATTTTTAATTTTAATAATTATACCCATGAGCTTTCTAAATTAATATAATATACCCGATTTAGTTAATTATACATTAAATTAAAAATTTAAATTGGGAAGATTAGCATTTAGGATTTCTATCAAATTTTGAAAATTTTGATTAGAAATAAGGATTTCAGTTTTCACTTGAGGTGTCTGTAGGCTTTTCGTGATTAATTTAACCAAAAAAAAAAAAGTTAAACAATAACAAGTTTAGGGGTACACTATCAAAATTAGAAGTTTGGAGGGTGAGTTATCAAAAATGACTTTGAGGGCAACAGTGCTAATTGCTAAATAACCCAACTTAGATGTACACTATTGTGTGTGTGTATAATTAGTACATTACAATAAGTTGTGGAGCATACATGAGACAAATAAAATTGGAAATGTCCTGATGTGCAGAGAAAATCTCAACTCAATGAACCAATAGCAACAGTGTTGATAGAGAAAGATGCCCAGTTCACAATACGGCTTGCCAAGACTGATATGAATATAGTGTGGTATCTGCTTTTCAATTCTTCATTGGCATATTTTGTCAACTTCACCAACTTCTTGGTCACCCAACACACCAGCGCTTTGACTCTCCACGTAATCATCATCATCATCATCCACTAACGCACTTAGCAGAGTGCGTTTAGTGCATTATTTCTGGACCTAAAACTTTCATATTAATTTTTATCTTTTTCTGAAAAATAAAAAAAAAACATTATAATTAGTTTTGAAAATTCAACCAACTATAATCTAAAAATTACATTCCTAACTGTTACACCAACACTTTCTTATTTTGTTCACTAAATAATTTAAATTTTTTTTACCTGAAATGATCATCTATATGATAATTCATGGTTTTAATAAGTTCATGATCAAAATAAACAAAACTCTGTATGTCAGTTGGGCATACAGAAGGAATTACTTGAGCTTTAGCTTAGTAAAGCATATACCTTTTTTCCATCAGAAAATTATAGTAACTAACATTTTTACGAAAATAGTTAACGTAAATAGTTATATGTTAATATATTTAAAGTAAATAATAAATTCACAATGTAAATGACAAATTTTTTAGGTAAATCATAAATTTATTAAATAAATTATAAAATTACTAAATGTAAATAAATCATTTACTTGGTAAATTTGTTGGTCATTCTAAATATTTTCGAAAACTTTTATTTACTTCAATTATTTTCTAAAAATTGTTGTTACTTCTCCCCTTTCCCTGTTTTGATGGCTAGCTCTAGGGCTAAACAGGCGGCCTTGGCTTGGCAATTTCAAGCAAATACAGAGGTCATTTTTTTTTTTTTTACTAAGAGTGTGTTTCGTTAGAGGGAGAGAGGTAGAAGGAGAGTCTCATCCCATTATTTCGTCGGAGGGAAGAGTGAAGGGAGAAAGTATCCCTCCACGCTCATCATTTTATATCCTTCCACTAAAGGAAGATACAGGTTCCCACCCGGTTTGAGTTTGAAAAGACTATTATACCGTTATTTTAAAATTAATAAAATATTTCACAAAAGAATAATATAGTAATTAAATTTATAACTATTATCTATCGTTTCAATCTCAATCATTCCTACCAAACAATACAATGGATTTCCACAACCTTTTTCATATTTTGCATTCTTCATCCCTCCAACTATTTCCATTCTTCCTCTACTCCATCCCTCCTATCAAAAATAGCCTAAGGGATACGACAAACTGCTACGGAAGGGCGGGTAGTTGGGCCAAAATAAGCCCAACCCAGTGGCCTTTATCTCCAACTTTTTTATGAAGAAGTATTTACACAAAATATCCATTTTTACTCATCCTATTTAAAATATAAACTCTTTTTAACTTATTTACAAAATTCAACAAAATTTGAATTTCATTCATTATTTATTCCAAGTTTACCCTTATTGTTTTTTTAGGAATAAAAATCTTTTTAAATATTTAAGAAATAACTATTTCAGAAATTTCATTATCAATTTAATTTAAATAGCAAGTTTAACGTTTTTATATGTTTTGAACATTCAATTTTTTTTTGTTTGGGGTTTCCTTAAATTGCTTATATGTTTTTTTTCCCACAAATCGATTTTTTTTTTTTGACATTCTGTGTTGTTTTTTATTTTCTTCAGTTTTATATTTTAAAAATGAACTTTTTTTTTTTAATATTTGATTCATTAGTTTTTCTATCATTAGTTTTTGTTTTAGATTTTTTTTTTTATGTTTTTTGGTTTGACTCTGTAGTCAATACAATAGTGACTCTGTTACTTTAATGATTATGTTTAGTAATACGATATTTTAACGATATAGACTTTATTATTATATCCCTTAATCAATGACAATATGGTAATGACCATATTTTTTTTTATAAAAGAACTTCAAATAGCATATTCTAAGTGTCATCGTTTTGCGGATTACTTCCATATTGATAGTGTCATTGAGAAAAAAATAAAAGAAAAATATGTTCACAAAATATAGTTGCATAACGTATTGACCTCGTCAATATGATATTGACAGCGAATATAAAAAATCAACAACGAACAATAAAAACATATCCAAAAATAATAATTAAATTTTAATCCACAAAAGAATTTGAGTTCAAATACATAAATATGAAATGGGAATGTTTGAAGGATATTTAAATTTCTATTTTGTGTTTTTTAAAACAAAATTTAGCTTTTTTTCTTAAATTAGATTTAAGGGTATTTTTATCAAGACAACATCATCATTCTTATTTTTTTGTTCAATTTTACAAATAAATTTGTTTTTAGACATTTTTTAAAAGCAGGGTGCTAATTTGGCTATATATGTAAATAGACCTTTTATGAAGTTCTTATTTGATCCCCAATCTTTTTGTGTGGTTTAAAAGCTTCATAATCTCTTTAAAATGGTATAAAATGGTCCTTTTTATTAATAAAGGTTAAAAATTAGATGGAATAAATAACGTATATGGCATATACATACTGAATCATGTAATTTTTCTTTTATTTATATCCTTAAAAAATAAAATATGTGTAATTCACGGGACATTTTCTAATAAATTTTTAATAACTTAATCTTAATCTTAATATATTATATTATATTATATTATATTATATATATAATAAAAGAGCAAAAAAATACTCCATCTTTTTGACAAATGGCATTCCCTCCTTCTCGTTTTTTTTTAATTCAATTTGATTCTTTCCATTTTCCTTTTCTCTCTTTCTTTTATTTTTTTAAGTTGTTAATTTTTTTCCTCTTTTACTTATTATTATTTTTTTCATGACCATCTCATATTTTCAACTACTATTTTTAGTAATATTTGACCTTAGTTGAATACTGACCCAAATTGTGTGAAAATCTTGATAAATATATATATATATATATATATATCTTTTTATTCTTTGAAATTATTGTTCACTTTCGTCCGCATGCCGATCTATGCTCTGTTTGCCTTCTTTCAGCATTTTTAATTGTTTTTTCATTTTTTTTTTGCCCATATTGAAGTAAATTTTTTGTAAATATATCCTTACTTAGATTTTTTTTATCATCTTAATTATTATTTTCTCATAGTGCCACCTAATTAACTTTCTACATGATTTGCTAACTCCTCTCCAATTTGTTGTCACTTAATTATTTTCTCCTTAATATTCTATGAACAACTATTTTCTAATAATACCTCATCATAATTAATTTTTTATCTAACAAATTGATTAAACACGTGCATAGCACGTGCCTACAACTAGTATTAACAAAATTACAATTTTGCACCCTTTTAAAGAGACTAGGGAGTTTTAAAAAAAATTTGGGGACTCAATTACAACTTCATAAAAATATTAGGGATCATACAGACAATTTACTTATTTTGAAAAATAAAATTAAAGGTAATTATTGGGGTTAATTAAAAAACTATATTTAAAAAAAGTGCATCTATGATCCACAGTATATTATTATATATATATATATATTTTTTTTTTTTTGAACTTGAGGATTAGGAATTCGACAAAATCAGATATGATATTATCGTTAAGCTATGCCTATAATCACACTGTATAGTCAAACTCAAAAGCTATAATACATCATTTAAATTTCAAATCCTTGAGGTTCATTCCCATGTATGCATACTACTTAGTACAACTACTTGCTGATGTGGACCCGCCAAGGATGAGTGTGGAGCGTTTCGTGGATATGGGGCGGGTTTTGCTCAGCCCCCCCAACTCTTGTCCTGTTTAATCCTATTAAATTAAGATATTTAAGTATATTCAAAAGACAATTACCGTTACTATCATAGTTTCATAGTGCACACACACACACACACATATATATATATGTATATATGTTTCATGGTCTTTCGTTGTAGTATGTCTTCTCAGTTCCCACTACTATCATAGATTCATAGTGCATACACAGACACACACACACACATATATATATATGTTTCATGATCTTTCGTTGTAGTATGTCTTCTCAGCACCCACGTAATAGAAGCATATACAATTGTCAATGACATTTTTTTTTTTTTTTTTTGAAGAAAGACATATTGAGCTTTATAATTTTAACAATATAGCAGGTGATAAATTTAAGGTATTAAATAGCATATTATTGTTAAACTCAAATAAGAATTCTCCAAAATATCCCTCATAACAACTCCAACAAACAACCCAACCCTGATGCACCTAACTCTCCCAAATTAGAAACCCTAGAGTCGGCACCGTCCCTAGGCATCAATTCTATCGAGACTACTAGCATTGGTCACCGTGGCGTCGTGAATCAGAGCTGGGCGTGACGGTCGCCAAGGAGTCGAGATCTGAAGTAGGGCGCGACAGATCTCGCCATGGAGTCATAATCTAGAGGAGGATCTCACCGTGGAGTCACGATCAGAGGATGATCTCGTTGTGGAGTTGCGATCAGAGGACAATCTCGCCATAGATCTGAAGCTCGCGAGGAAAATCACTAGAATTGGGAGGAAATTCGCTAGAAAATCGCGACCGTTCATCCTCATTTCCGTCGACATCTAATTTCTATCCTCCTCATTGTGATTTCTCCGATGGCTGCCGCAGGGCTTTTGTCTTCTCCGGCTAAACCTTTTTGGATTATGGTTTTTGGGGTGGATTTGTAATTTTTAATAAAATCTTGGCTTAAATAATTGGTAAAAGTAAATAAATTTATTTCAAAATAATTTAGTTACTATATAGTTTAAGTATTTACAGAAAATGTGATATTCACAAAAAAAAAATGAAAATATTTATATTTATTAGTAAATCTAATATTTGCACGGTTTCAAAAATTATCAATTTATCAAGTAAATAAAAAAATTTACTAAAACATCTTAGTAATTACTATTAATTTACATTGTTTTAAAAATTATTAATTTATCAAGTAAATCAAATATTTACAAGTAAATAAGTAAATCTAATATGTATCAATATCTATATTGTTATTTATTTTGAAATTTATTAACTTGTTAAGTAAATCTTAATATTTACCAGTATTTACGTTGTTTTAAAAATTATGAACTTATCAAGAAAAATTAAATCTTTACTAGTAAATCTTAATATTTACAAATCAATGTAAATTGACAATTTAAATATTTATCATTTTTATCAAATAAAAATTTATACTTGATAATTATTTATATTTGCTAGTAAATATCTACATTTACCAGTAAATATTTATATTCAAAACTAAGTTATTTACTATTTACTAATAAATGTAAATTGATAATTTAAATATTTACCATTTTTATCAAATTTATACTTGATAATTATTTATAAGTAGTAAATATTTACTAGTTAAATTTATGATAATTATTTATTAGTAAATATTTATATTTACGAGTAAATATTTTATATTTACTTACTAGTGTTAATAAGATGAAAGTTTCCATTCCTAATTTGAGATATTTACAAAAAGTTAGCATTTACATATAGTGGTAAATACATGTAAATTTTACAAAAAAAAAAAAAAAAAAAAAAAAAAATACAACAATATATATATTTTTACAACAAATCCCTCAAAATCAAATAATTACAAATCAGCCCCAAAAATACCAAAACTCATACCTAACCCTAATTGCTCAGTGTCGTCGCTAGAGAAGACAACTGCTCAGGTGCTAAAGTTGAAGAGAAGACGTTCGCCATCCGGTCTGCCAAAAAAAAAAAAAAAAGACCCAAAGAGGAGAGAAAACTCCTTTTTCCGTCGCGCCTTGCCATCTGCCTTGTGATCCCGTCGTGGTAGTTCTCCTCTCACCGCCGGTATGTAGAAAACTAGAAGCAAAAATCAAGACCCAGAGGGGAGAGAAAAGCTCACGATCCCATCGCAATTGTGCTCGTCTCGCCATTGGCGTCCAGTCGTGTTCTCCATGCCGTCACGATCTGGTTCTCCGCACCGCCATCTAGTTCCGATTCTCGCCGCTGTCATGATCTTTCAACCATCGCCGGCACGGGTCCTTTCCGATCAACAAAAGGAGAGAGAGAAGGAAAAATGTATATGAGAAAAGAGAAAGGGGCAAAATTCGATTAAATTAAAATATGAAATTGAAATATGCTATAATTTATACCATTTTAAAAATATGGTATAATTTTTATTAATACCTTTTAAATATGCTATATGGTATACTTATCATTTGTTTTTGGGTCGTTGATTGAGATAGTATTACTTTTAATGGTAATATTATATATAACACGAGTTAGGCATATAAGGATACCTGAATAAATCTCCATTAGCTAATTCCTATATACATGCAAGTTGCCATTTTACACACCCACAGGGATGGATGAGTTAGAAAGGGTGGATGATTTTGTCAGCTTCTGTCCTTCATCCACTCGGTTTAGACTCCTGTTGTCTCTTCTTGGCCCTCGTTCCTGCTTCGGTTATTGAAGCATTGGTTTGGTGATGATAGAGTAGACCCCAGATAACTGATTGAGAGAAACTAATATAAAAAAGCTGTTTCCATACCATACCTAGGGAAAGATATTCTTACCTGTGAGATTGAAAACCTAGAAATATCCTCAGATCCTTTTCTTCAGAAAAAAAAAAAAAATATTTTACACACTTAATTTTTTGGTAAAAAATAACTTAGCTGAGCATTTTTACGCCTGTTAAGTATAGCAGCCAAAATGTGACAACATAACGTTGTCACATCTCCAGATCAGCATGGCTGCTTTAAGTTATTCTAAAGACCGAAAAAAAAAAAAAAAAGGATAATTAAGCTTGTTTTGTCTATGGGTTGTCTTTATGAAGTAGTCTAACAAAGTGTATGGGATGCATATGTTAGACATATTTAAAAAAATTTATCAAAATATGAAAAATTAAAATATTAAGTTTAAAAAATAGACAAAAATAAAAAAATAAAAGATCTGAAAAAAAAATGAAGGAAAAAATTACATTTAAAAAAAATTGGGCAAAAAAAAAAAGGAAGAAAATTGATGAACCAAAAAATAAATGCAAAACATTTTCGTCCAAAACAAACTGTTTTAAACGAAACTTTAAGTGCACATTGGTACTTCTTATATATGTATATAGATACTACACGTCACCGGTTTTTTTCCCCTCTTACTCAGAAACTGCAAAAGTATCATTTAATTTGAAAACTTGTTTCAATTTCATCTCTTGTTAAATTTTGTGGATGAATACAACAGGGGAAATATACAATAATATCCTTAATTAGAAGGAATGCATATTTTTTACAATAATTTTTTCTTGAAAAAAATTTTTGAAAAAGATTTTCATTGATTAGAAAATATTAACTTCAAGATATTTTTTCGAAATTTGAAGTTTTGTTTTAGGGATATTTTTTTAAAATAAATTTTTATTAACTATTTAGAAGTATCATTTATGTCAATTCTTCCAATTTTATCCATTCACAAAGCATGCGAGTGATAAAATTGAAATAAATTTTTTAAGTTTAAAAGAGACATTTGTTGTTTCTAAAAGTAAGAAAATATTTAGAACTAAAAAATGTAATTATGTAATTAATCCTATATATATATGTATTCTCAAACATGTTTATATACTGAAAGGATAGGAAGGACATCTTCTAATTAAAAAAAAGGGGGCTTGAAGCACCAATTGGATGAATGGCAATGAATAGCTTTTTACAGAAATGGTAGTTAATAGCATTTGTATGAAATTAATTAAAGTACATAGTAAGATGCTAAAATATCTAATAAATAAATAGCAAATTTACTTTGTATATATCTAAAAAATTTAGTCGGCAAAACAATAGGTTTAGAAGAAGTAAATAAATCCTTAATATCGAAAGTTAATATTTACTGATGTTTACTCCACGTATTTTTTTTAAGCCAGGTATTTACTTCTATTATTTGTGTAAAAATGATTTTTAATTATTTTCTTTTTTTTAATTAAAAAGAGTAATTGGTCAAATTAATTCATGAGTTTTTTCGAAATTAATGATTTGGTCCCTGTTTTTTTAATTTTGGCTGAGAATACCATAAATTTTATAAATGTCAGCAATCTTAATCATTTCCATCTAAATTCATTAAATTGCTAACGGAATCACCCATGTGCACAGTCACATAACAATTTTTTCAATGAAAAGACCAAAACACCCTTGAATTTTAAATTTGGCTCCCAAAAAGTGAAGCAATTTGCTTGGCTGGCATTTTCTCAAAAAAAAAAAAAAAAAAAAAAAAATTCCCTCAGACCACAAACCACCCAAAACCCGGAAAATCACTTTCTATGATTTCCCATAAAATTTTAACCAGAAAATTTTTTTTTTTTTCCGGCAACCAAACAAAAACCCACCCTAGATCACAACTTAATTACAAAGTTATGACGTAGACTCTAATCTTGATCCTTTCTAGCTAGCCCAACCCACTTGATCCTGGGAACGACACCTTCAAACCCCTGTAGGCACTGAAACAAGTGAGAAATACCAAATTGTGGCAAGCTTCATCTTTCTCAATGCCAAAATGGTCATGAGCCCTATGTTTTGCCATCTGATTTAGAGAGCGAGAGTGAGAGAGAAATTTTGAAGTTATTTGTATACTCATGACTACTAGCATGTTCAATCTCAACAAGTTGAAGTTCCTATTTCTACTCGGAAGAAAGGTGAGATTTTGATGAAATTCAACTTCAAACCCATTAAAAAAAAAAAAAAAACTAAAAAATGCAAATACCGTGATTTTTTTTCTTCTCCGCCTCAACTAGCTGTAACTTCTCAATGTTGAACTCCTTAAAAAACAAAAAGCCAAAATCAACATCAAAATGCACAATTCCACAACAAATTCCCCAAAATTTTTTTTTTTGACAAATCGGGAATTCGAAACTTTGAATCTAAAACAAGCAACCGATCCAAATTTTCCCCCAAAAAAAAAAAAAACAAAAACAAAAACAAAAAATTGGGGAAAAAAAACCTAGAATGAAAAAATGGAAATCTAGATCTATTTTCTTCTCCAGCAACTGAGAGCCGTGTGATCTCTTCTCCGGCAATAAATGATATTCGTCACGTTTTCTTCCTCGAGCAGAGTCGACATTCGTGACGGATTCCGGGTGGACTCATGGTGGAGGTCCATCAAAGGGCGTGATTCTTGTTGGGACTATGTTGCTCGTCATCATCTTGAGGGCAGTCCTCGAGGAGGATGTCGTCGTCCTGAAGGGGTCATCGAGGAGGACGTCGTCGTAGAGCTCATCGATCCGGTCATCAACGGCGATGGCCTCGTCGTCGGGGGAGTTGTCGAAGATAAGGAGTCAGATTGTTGTGGTGGTGGTGGAAGGCGAGTGAGGTGGCTGGGATTAACGCTGTCAAGTGGAGGATTCTAGATTCTAGATTCTAATTCGGCAAGGTAGGAAGTCTGAGTTAGAGAGAGATAATTGAAATTCTAGATTTTTTTTGTTAAGTTAAATTTATTATTAGATTACTAAAATATTCTATCAAATTAGGTTAAATGCATTTCACATGACTCATTCTGTTAGAAACTTAATGGAATTAGACAGAAATAACTAAGATTGCCAACATTTAGAGAGTTTAGGGTTTTCTCGATCAAAATTATTAAAAAAAAAAATGGAACCAAATCGTCACCTTCGAAAAAGTTCAGAGACTATTTAGGTCAATAACTCTATATAAAAAAAAGTAGGGTGTACTTTTTTTCGTATTATCAAATCACTAAATTATTATAATCCATTAATTTTCTTTAGAGAGAATTATACTGACACCCCTATGCATTCTAAAATTGCAGTGACACCCCCTCGATCAAAACTAATGATGTCAACTCCCCTCCCAACTTTTGAAAAAAATGACAGAGACACCCTTTTCTGTTAGTTGACCGTGAGTTTGACAGTTAGTTATATTAAAAATACCAAAATGCTCATCCATGTGTTTAAAAAATGTATTTAGTTATATATAGTTGTATGAAATGACATTTCTACCATTCTTTAACACAAAAAAATAACTTAGTTGATTTTTACATATTTCTAATCATAATTTGCACTCTAATAAAAGAAAAAAAGTTTTTTTTTTTCAAAATCCTTTTTTTTTTTTTTAATTTTGATGAACAATCACTACTACAGAATGTCGATTCCACGACGGTTTTTAATCATCGTCGAAGAAATCCACGACGGTTGGTCCAGAGTCGTGGAATCTTTTCATATTCAACAACGGTCTTCTTCCCGTCGTGGAATAGGTAAAATAGTGCCAAAAATGGATAATTTAGCAACATACCACGACGGTTTTTGGTAAACAAAACCGTCGTGGAATTAAATCTAACACGACAGTTTTTACAAAAAACCGTCGTGGTACGTCAAATACCACGACGGTTTATAATCTTCACCGTCGTGGTAGACCGACGTACCACGAGGTTTATATTAGCCACCGTCGTGGTAGTGTTACATACCATGACGGTGAGTTTATGTACAGTTGAAACCGTTGTGGTATATAATATACCACGACGGTTACTATAAGTCACCGTGGTGGTATACGATATACCACGACGGTGACTTGACAAAAACCGTCATCGTAGACCGATGTACCACGACGGTTTATGTAAGTCACCGTCGTGGTAGTTCTCCTTACCACGACGGTGGCTCTATGGAAAGTTAAAACCATCGTGGTATATTAGCGTACCACGACAGTTTCTATATGCCACCGTCGTGGTAGGTGATGTACCACGACAGTGCATCAACAAACCGTCATGGTATACATACTTCTACAACGGTTTCTGTTGAAAACCGTCGTGGTATGTTGTCAAGTAAAACAAAAAAAATACCAATTCGTTCATTTTAATACCAGTTCATTCATTCATAATAAGAAAAAATTATACAGCTAAGAATAAAATAATAACAAAACTGATATGGCAAATAAAATGTCACAATGTACAAAAATAATAAATATAACGCCTATACAAAATTTATCTTCATGCTTTGCTCCATATTGTATGAAGCGCATGACATATATAGTCTACTTTTGCCTAACCAAATTCAAATCAGCTTCAATATAAGAAGTCTTGTTTTGAAGTAAGGCAAGGCCATTGATGGCCAACGTTATTTCCCGCATGAACCCCAATACAAAATAGCCGCACTGCACATTTCCTTATTGTATAGGACATCGAGTAGTCTGAATCAACGTCTGGCAGTTGCGTCGCTTTGTTATTACTCGTCCCACCAGCAACTTCCAATCGTTTAGTGTCCTAACAATTTAACAAATATCAATACATTCGGAACTACAACCTTGGAATGTCAAATCATTAATATGAACATCAAAGAATACTTACAACGTAATTAGCTATTGAAAATCTTCACCCGGATCGTTTCAAGAGGATTAAAATAGAGGACCGAGTCATCCCACGGATTAATAACAGCCAATATCCAATGTTGGCCGCTGTTATATGGCATGAGAACAAGCCTTCCCCTTGGTGTGTTTGTTATGATCCGGATGATATTGTCGGCTCTCTCTCTAATGTACGCTATGCGATCTACATTTTATTGCACTGGTGAGACAAGGAATGGAGAAATAAAGTCGTAACACTGATCCATTCCTGCTCTTGCACAACAATCCACTAGATAGCTGCAAAATAATTAAGTCAAACTTGCAGCCCTAAAATCAACATATATATGTATTACCATTCTAATTGGAACAATAAGTCTTGTTTAAGGAAAATACCATTATCTGATGTAAACCATTATACTGCTTGCACTTATTTCTTTAAAGGAAATGAAATGGTATACATCTTCATACCCAATATATATGGGAATGTCATCACCATTGACGGACTGTTGTTGTGAGCACGCGATCTGGGTACCATCAGTCAAGGAACTTTATGCGTAGTAAGCCAGCGGTCTCATATCAACGGGAATGGTATCAAAGTCAAACGTCAGTACTTCTTCACCAGTTTGCTGTTGTACCTCCGGTTGTGATTGTGGTTTCTTCCTCTCGGCTCTCTCCTTTATTCGTTTGATTCCCCTTGCAGTAGGTTCGGGAGCTTGACTGGGATCTCGATTGGCTTGGCTTAAACTGGTTTGAAGGACGACATTTTTTTTTGGCCACGCAACAAACCCCCCGATAGCCTCTTCAATATAGGTGGCTTTATCCATCGGAATCGGAAGGAGTGCACGTTTTATTTTTGGGACACTAATTGTCACACGCACATTCCCCTCGCCTAAAAGAATCCCATGGACTGTGTCGGTTGACACACAGTCCATGTATGCCCTTCCAATTGTAGCCAGAACATCTCCACCATTAATGACATCAGTCAAGAAAAGCTGGCATTTCTTACTTGCATTAGGCATGGGCTGCTGATCCGACGTGTCGGCTTCTTTCTCATTGAGGATGCAACTAGCCTTGAAACTGTTGTGTTGATCAACAGTAGGTGCGGTTGCGTCCTCAGCCATCGTCTCACGGTTGATATCGTGCTTCGCACAAAGTTCCTGCACCGTTCTTTCCAAGGTAGCCAACTATCGTTTCATATAGGAGACTTCAGCATTCTCCCTTGAGATATTCATGGTATTGTAGTATTGCGCCTGCTTGATAAATTTTGATTGCCCATGAAGACGACCAGAATGCTTGACATTGCCCAAAGACTTGGTCAAAACGTCATTTGTATCCACGGATTCGAAGCTTCCTTGCGTCTCTTGTTGTGTTGAATCGTCCTATAACAATTACACAATATGTTATTGAGCTCCTAAACATAATGGAGACAATCTTACTCTATATTTGAAATAGAATCCGTATACTTACTATTGTGTCGCCAATAATTTTAACCGACGGATTCTTGTACTCTCCATCGAGTTTGAGCCGTGTGTCCCGCCAAATAAAATATCGGGCAGCATATTTCCCCGTCTTCTCGAACTGCAATTTAGTAATTAAAGTTAGCAAACATAAATAAAACACGTAATGTCAATTAACCTAAATAGACTTGAAGCTTTTTGACCAATTAATTAACGTACGATTTCTTGATCACGTTTCCTATATCCGTCTCGGCCTGTAGTAGATATGTATTTTCTCTTTTTCCTTATCTCAGTTCCTTGTTGGGAAAGCCTCTTGAAATCAGCCGTCCGTCGATAGGTAATAAACCTTTCCCAATCATCCTGGCTGATGGTTGGGTAATTTTGAACCACTTTTGCCGGTCGTTGCCAAACAGTTTCTTCGTGGATATTTTCCCTAACAAAGGCTTGGTAAAGATCATATCTGAAACCCTTCACTGACTCCCCACAGGACTTCAAAACTTGTTTTCTGTACGATTCGTCAACAGTGAATGAAGTTACAATTTCCAACCACGCTCGTTCTTTCCTCGGTTCCAAATCGGCACTTCTGAAGTCAGCAATCCAAATTGGAATGTGCTCCCGAGCAAGCACTCCAATCCAACTCTGTAATTCATCACCTCTCTTGCCTATTGGTTGCCCTTTCGCATCAAATGAAACTTGAATTCGTTCTCCCCTCGTCCTAACAACGTGCACTCTTTTAAGGAGAGTTGCTCTTCTTTTTCCATCTTCATTAGCATTGAATCTTGGTGCGTTGGTTCGTCGTGGTTTTGCAACTTGAGTTTGGGTTGAGAAATCCTCCTCGTGAGAGTTTGACATTGTAAATCAATCTAAAACAAAAACGCAACACGAACCGTTATAAACAAAGCATCATTGACATTAAATCATTACAAAGGCCGTGGTACTAAAACACATTACTATCCAAACATATAACGCACAAAATCATGACTTTTTATCCTGAAAATGCCCAAATCCGAGCCAAACCCAACCAATTTAATTCAATCTAAAACTAAATATCACACAAATTAAGAGGCATTTAATCAAACATGTAATATATATACAAATATTTATCGCACAAAATCTTTACTTTTTATCCTGAAAATGCCCAAATCCGATCCTTACCCAACCAATTTAATTCACTCTCAAACTAAATTTCACACAAAGAGGCATTTAATCAAACATGTAATATATAAACAATTAACTCAAAACTACAACACTTCTTATGAAATCCGAGCCTTACCCAACTATTTAAAATCAATCTAAATAACTAATACAATCAACAGTAAGAGATATTAATTTTCGACAACCACAATCAACAAAATACGCTGTAACTGACAGAAATTACCCAAATTCCTGCTTTACCCAAGCAATATAGAGTACAACTTACTGACGTGTGGAGTGTGGGCACGGGCAGATTGGTATCAAGTTTGGGACAACACAGGTTGTGGGCGGCGAGAGATACTTGGAAATGACTGAAAAATGACGGCGTTGGTGGAGGATGCCCTCGGATTTTGAGTGGATATAGAGTTTCAGATGATTTTAAACGCGAACTAAGGATTTGGATGAGGGATTTTTTTTGGGCAAACTTGAGTTTTTAGTAGTGAGTGAAAAGATGCCAGAGTTTTCGAATGAAATGGGTTGTGAAAAAATGGTGTCTGTTTGGGTTTTGTTAAATGCGGCAAAATTTTAACCTATTCCCAAAAATTTTAAAAGTGTCATCTTATACCTACCACAACGGTCTTTAAAAAACCGTCGTGGTAAGCTTACGGTTTTGGAAGGCTACCACGACGGCCTTTTTGTAAGACCGTCGTGGTAGACTTCATGGTCTTCTACCATGACGGACATTCACAAAAACAGTCGTGGTAGAGGAAACGGCGATTCTTGTTACTCTAAATAATTCCACAACAGTCTTTTTTATTGACCGTCGTGGTATAAATTTACCACGACGGTCAATCAAAAAACCGTCATGGTAGATTAATATACTTACCACGACAGTCTTCTAAGAAGACCGTTGTGGTATACCTACCTATCACGACGGTCCTTAATAAACCGTCGTGGTATATGAGATACCACAACGGTCTTTATAAAAGACCGTCGTGGTAGGTTTCAAACATGCAAATTTTGTTTTAAAATTTATTACCATAATCCCGTTAAGCGGTCAATCCTGATAGTTGTACAATTATTCACGCCTGTTGTTATATGCTTCCATACATATTTGCATGTATAAATAATTCCAATATACATATTTCTAATATTATGTGCGTAAATAAAAACCCGTATCGAAATGTTTACAACGTAAGAAATGTAAAATCGTTTGTTAAGAAATTTTTTTCTTCTCTTTTTTGGGCTTTTCGACACGTGTCCACTCGACGTCCAATTGAAGTAAGTATGAAACGTCATCATCAAAATCATCAATCTCCTCCACCGGTGGCAAACCCTTTGTAAATGATGGAATGTCGGTGCAATCTTCAATATCTTCTTGGCCATCCCAGATTGATCTTGACTTCATTGGCACAACCAAAGATAACTCTAAATTTGTAGGATCCGTTGTATAAAATACTTGTACTGCTTGTGACGCCATGATGAAAGGATCATTTTTGTATCCCAATGGCCTAAAGTCCACCACTGTCACGCCGTCTCTATCAACCTTAACATAATTATTGTCAGCCCACTTGCATTTAAATAGGACTATTCGCAAGCCGCAATAATCAAGTTCCCAAATATCTTCAATGAACCCAAAGTAATTCATGGAACTATATACCGGATTCTTGTCCTTTGCGGATAAAATATGCATAGACTCGGCCCGAAGGGTGACACCACTATTCTGCACGGGATGCTTCTCATCTCTTTCCCGAATGTAAAAGGAGTGGCCATTCACCAAATACGATGTATATCTTGTGACTATCGATGACGGACATCTGGATAGCTTCATTACGTCCTGTAAAACGCCAAGCTTCATATGCAAATATTTTCTTATCCACTCTCGAAATGTCTGATTCTGCTCATCTTAAAACCACTTCTCACTTCTTCATTTTCTTGGATTCACAACTCTTAATTCCGTCATATGAACTTGAAAGAAAGGCTCCATTTTCTTAGCATTGTGTAAAACATACAACCATGCTTTTTCCCATTCATCTTGATTTACCGGTGAATGAACGACTACGAATAGTCCTTTCGATGTAAATTGCCCGCTCGTTGGCAACCCTATTAGGTCCGCGTTGGACAAATACTCAGAAAAAAATTCAATAGATTCCTTGGATATGTAGTTTTCCACTATACAACCCTCCGGCCTATTTCGATTCTTCACATATCCCTTCAAAACCTTCATGTACCTTTCAAAAAGATACATCTACCTCAAATATACCGGGCCACATAACTTAACTTCCCGAACTAAGTGCATACAAAGATGGATCATTATATCAAAAAAGGATGGTGGGAAATACTTCTCAAGCAGGCACAATGTCATAACCAATTCCGATTGTAGCAAATCTAACATCATTGGATCAATTACCTTGGAGCATATTGAATTGAAGAATGAGCATAACTTTGTAATTGAGTATCTCACATCTTTGTTAAAACTCCCCGCAAAGTAAGAGGTAATAATTGTTGCATCAAGATATGACAATCATGTGTTTTCATTCCAACGAGCCGCAAATCTTTCATCGAAACCAACCTTTTGAAGTTAGAAGAATACCCACTTGCACTTTCACGGAAGCAAGCCACTCACAAAGCTTTCTCTTTTCATGTCTAGATAATGTGTCCTTCGTCGGCGGTAAGTAAGTGCCGTTCGATCTTTCATCAGGGAGCAAATTCGGTCTAATCTTCATCTCTTTAAGGTCCAACCATGCCTTTTCAACATCTTTAGTCTTATTTGGAATGTCAAGCAACGTGCCCACTATCGACTCACAGACGTTTTTCTCAATATGCATAACATCTAAGCAATGCCAAACGTAAAGTGACTTCCAATATGGAAGTTCATAGAATATTGACTTCTTCTTCCAAGTCCCATCAACAGCTGGATCCTTATGTTTTTTCTTTCCCAAAACTACCTTGACATCTTTAGCCATCTCAAAAACATCTTCTCCAGTCAAAATCCGAGGAGCGGTTATTTCTTCGGTATTGCCATCAAAACCCTTCTTCTGTTTGCGATATCGATGATTTTTCGGCAAGAACCTCCGATGAGCAAGGTAAACGGTTTTCCTACCGTTTTTCAACCTAATGAAAGATGTTTCCTTCATACAAATAGGACAACCTATAGAACTCTTCACAGGATAACCAGATAAGTTGCCAAGTGCAGGAAAGTCATTAATTGACCAAATCAACATTGCGCGAAGATTGAACGTATCTTGACGGTAAGAATCTCTTACTTGTAAACCATCATCCCACAACCTTTTTAGGTCATCGATTAATGGTGCCAAGTAAACATCAATATCATTTCCTGGTTGTTGAGGGCATGATATCAATAATGTCAAACATCAAGAACTTCCGCTTCATGCAAGCATCTGCAGGGAGATTGTAGTTGACAAGTATGACTGGCCAGGTACTATGCCGACTACTCATGTTACTGTGCGGGTTTATTCCATTCGTCGACAAACCGAGATGTAAATTCCTTGGTTCTGCACTAAAATCTAGATGATTGTCATCAAAGGTCTTCCATTCGGTGCATCGGCCGAATGCCTAAGCTTGTCATCGTTAACACATTTATCATGATGCCATGTCAAACTCTTAGCATGTTTTGCATTACGGAATAAACGGCGGAAACGTGGAGCTGGTGGAATGTACCATAACACCTTCACCGGCACTCCTTTACTACCATTCGATGGCATCTTGCCCTTCTTCTATCTTGACTCATTACAAACCGGACATTCATCTAAATCTTCATTTTCTTTCCGATAAAGTACACAATCATTTGGACAAGCATGTATCTTTTCGTATTCCATTCCCAACGTGCTCAAAGTCTTTTTCGCCTTGTACATACTAGGTGGCACTTTATTATCCGCCGGTAGAACATCTTTTAGAAAAGCTAAAAGAGTCGTGAAACTAGAATTCGTCCACCATCCCGACGCTTTTATATTCCATAATTTAACCAATGCCCCTAATTTTATATATTTTGTACACCCGACGTACAAGGACATTTCGGCATCATTAATCATTTCCTCAAATAACTCTGGATGGTGCACAAAGTTTTCTTCCAAATCATTTATCATATTGTACATATTATCACCAACGTCTTCCTCCACAATAGGCTCTTTATCTTTAGTACTCGTCGATGTATACTTAATACCGACGAAATCTTCACCATGTAAATACCATGTTTGGTAAGAATAAATAATCTCATAAGCAAGCAAATGCCCTCTAACATCATCAATGGAATGGGATCTATGATTACCACAAACTTGACATGGACACCGAATCTTATCGTCTTGTGTATGAACTTTAGCAAATGACAAAAATTCTTCGACACCATCTTCATATGCTTTAGACAATCTATCAAATCACATCCATTTCCTATCCATGATTAGCGCGCAAATCCTAAATCAATAAATAAATGTTCTCGATAAGTCAATATAAGGTGTACATATTTTTAAATTTTTGGCATGAATATCATTTGAATGCACTTAATTATTAGCTAGTTATATATAAAAACTCCTTGCTCCGGCATTAATTAAATCAACAATATATTTACTAAATTAAAAATCCAAAAAACATAACAAAACTAAAAATACCATTATAAATTAAAAACCGGCCTGGGTTATTTAATTTAAAAAAATAAACTATAAATACATCGTAATATATAGGATTTATAAATAAATTTTTTTTAGGATTTAACTAAAAAATCCAAACTAATTTAAACAAAACCAAACTAAAAAAAAAAACCCAAACTAAAAATACATTGATCGTGAGATCACTTAATTAATTAAACACTTTGCAGTATTCAACGTATCAAAAGCAATCCAAAAAATTACAAATTAAAATTTATATATTCTGGCCGGATTCGTAAATAAAAAAAATAATACAGAGGAAAACAACTTCCTTGTTTAGTTAATTTATGTCATCATGACTTACAAGAACGACGGGAGAGCAGTAGAGGTGGTGGGTGGCGTCCAACAACGGTGTATGGAATTGTTGTCGGAGCGATCTGATATGATTTTGGTTCACGGCAGCAGCTGTATCAATGTGGAAATAACAGGGCAACTTGATCTGATATGTCTGAAAAAAAGGACGATGTTTCCACGACGGTTTTAGGGAAACCGTCGTGGAAGTATGGGATTACACGACGGTTTTTAGACAACCGTCGTGTAATCCTCAAGACTACCACGACGATTGTATATAACTGTCGTGTAATAATCGAGACATTCCACGACGTTTCCAAAAACCGTCGTGGAATGTATACTTCCACGACGGTTTTAAACAACCGTCGTGGAAATACATTATTCCACGATGGGTTTAAACAACTGTCGTGGAAATCTAAAATTCCACGATAGGTTTCGGATGTCACTTTTTGTTCCGTATTTTTGCCTCAGTTTCCACGACGGTTTTTAAAAAACGGTCGTCGAATCTCCGTTGTGGTATTCATATTCTGTAGTAGTGAATATACCACTTGTTAAAAGAAATAAAATATTTAGTGATACATATAATTGGAAAGCAAAATTGGTAAACCTGCATGCCTAGCCCATTGAAGACTCGACAACATTGCTAAAGTTAAAGCTTCTTTAGCAGAACAACAGACCAGAGACATTCTTTGCAGGGATCTCCAGTGCCATCTCGAATATAGCAGCATCAACATTCAATTTAGAAAAATCTGCCAGAGAATGCTAGAAAAATAAGAAATTGAAAACTTTACGGAGAAAATCTAATTCATCTAAGATTCGTCATATCAAATCATCGAGAGAATAAAGCGGTAGTATACCTTGATCCATGGAAAGGAGATGATTACAAGTTATAGATCTTCCAATCCAACACGATTTTCCTTTTAAGAATATTCTTTATATTCTTACTGATGATAAGATGTCAATGAGAATAGGAATGAATATATCATATGAATTGAAGACCATAACCATTTAAAATAACTATAGTAGTTATACTTTTCATATTTCTTTTGGCCTATCATAAAATTAGAAATATAAAATTAGGTCTTTACACATAATAAACCCATACTATATTTAATGCCCGATGCCCAATAAAATTAACCTTAATTAGATCACTTTAAATGGGCTAAACTTTAAGATGGCCTATAATACACATTTAATTTCATACGTAGGCCCACATATTCAATTATTTTCGAACAATCTCCCACTTGGGCCACATATGTGTAACGACCCGCCTAGCACAGCCGTTACCGTACATACATACTTAGCATAAACAGCGGATTTTTTTTTATACGGGGTGTATGAATGAGAAATGATATATAAATCGAGCATATGAACGAAACGAAAAGCGATATAAACAAAGTCATACACAAGGACGATGTACGAATATCGGATATTAAATAATGTACATAAAACAAAACGCGTAGCGGTAAAAATATCCCACATCACTTCACAGTTCACCCTGCCCCGCTCGCCATCTTGTATCAAAAATTGCTGACAGGTTGCTTACCTACAGCACAGACGTACGACACGTGAGCTTTCACTCAGCAAGTACAACATAATTATCCGCAACAATTAATAATACAAAACAAAATTCAATCAAGCATGACATAATCAATTCAACTTAACGTAACACATTCATCTAACATAACACATTCGTCTAACATAACATATTCATCTAACATAACATATTTATCTAACATAACATATTCATCTGACATAACATATTTATCTAACATAACCTATTCAATCTTAATCATGCATGAGCCAATTATGCTTCATTATGCTTGCTTATTTCATTCATAACTTATCTTACCACACATACTTATCTTGCTTATCATGCTTATCTTTCCGTGGAACCTCTTGTCGAACTCTGGTTGTACTTCAGGTACCTGCGGTACTACGGGGGTACTCTATCGTGATGGGGGGAACTTTGTCCACACGCGGTTATCATTCATCTGAGCCAACTGCTCTCGCAGTCTATCCGTCTCGCGTTGCTGCTCCAGCAATTGCCGTTGTAAATTTGCTACAACGGTCGCGATATCAGGCTCAGGAGGGTTGACTGGTACCGTCTACGCATGTCCTTCTACGGGTGGTGCAGCCCATTTCTAATTCCTATAAAATCGCAAGAAAAGATATTACCATACTATCAATATCTTTTTTCATACAGATGATATCATATTGTACACAATACTTTGTGTCATAGTATAATCATACCCGATTATAACCATATCATCGAAACGTACTTCACACATAACATATCATTCATACGTATCATATTCCATAACATATCATAACATGATTTTCATAATCACATCGTAACATAGCACTTCATTCATGAATTGCCTTTTCATATTTGTACCAAAATACATCATATTTACAACCTCGTAAATACATATCTTATACATACTGTACATACATGGTCAAAAATCTGGATGGAAGTGTCTACCACTTTACCATCATACACATGTACAAGCCTATCATCCAAAAGAATAAGCTAGTACCATCAGTCTAGCATCAAAAAGTATATACAAGCAACCTAATCTATGTGCTCTATGGTAACTACGGATGCATCGGAATCTGACTCTCCCTCTCCGTCGGCAAATGGGATCTCCTCCGGGTCGTCATCAAAGTCCTCCTCATCCTCTAACCAACCTACATCCTCGGGCTCCGGCTCTGGCTCTAGATCGTCCTTATCGTCGCTAGAAATGTCAATAATCGGGGGGTCTCTGGGTGATCCTCCGGAGCAACGATGGGATCATCGGGGTCGAAGTCATCAGCCGCCATATCGTCCTCAGCGTCCTGAGGTGGCACCTCTGTAGCGGGACCGCTGGAATCGGTCCTCCAGAAAAACTGGGCCGCCTCAAAATTGGCTCGCCAATCCCGCGTCATCCACCGGCGCCTGATGGCCCTCTGCCATAGCTGGGGCATGCATCGCATGAATGATAGCCTCGGCCCCCAAAACCTCGTCTATCATATGCCCGACCGATATGCCAGGCGCAGGCATCGGGACGTACTGATGGATCTGAATCGGTAATCCGTTCCTAAGGATCACTAATGCCTGAAGCTCGGGACTGTGTAGCTCCTGAGGAATGTAAGGCATCATCGACTCCAGAAAACGTCAGCAATAATGACTCATGGTCTCCTGAGGGTATGCGTGCCAGTCAGCGAAATAACCCAGGTACGAGTATAGTGATATCCTGATAAATCTCAGGATCCGTAGTAAGTCGCCCGCTCCCTCTCCCAGCACGGTCCTACCTGGTTCCCACAGCCGCACGAAAATGAGCCCATGTGCGACTAGGTAGCTGTGGCTCGCCTATAGTAATCCACCATATCCGGGCATCCACAGCGAAGCACCGGCGAGCTAAGAGACCTGTAACCGGGCCTCTATGTGACAGATGTAGAAGATCAACTCCATGTCATACAACCACGCTGCCACAGGTACTGTACGTCTAGTACCATCGAACATAAGCGGACACGACTGAAAAATGACCTCGTCGCCTCTCGGTCCGCGCCGACTAGAGCTGGGTCCATATCGTCGAGTCTACCATAACATAGGTGCATACTAATTATATACATATACTAAAACAAAAGGGGTTTTACTGTTACCGTAACAGTGATGAACAGTGTTTTTTCTCTCATTCCCTCTCATTTTTTCGTTATAGCTACAGTGTCGTGCAGTAATGAACAGTAAAAAAGCCGGTTTTCACGCCCCTCGCTACAGTCGCGCACAGTAACCAACAGTGCATGCGCCCCATTTTTCATGCTCTTTCTACAGTGTTCCACAGCCTCGAACAGTGCAAAAGTTTCTGCACAGTGGAATTACCGGTTTTGCCCCCTCTCCTTGGCTGCCGAATGGGTGATTCACCCTTGGAATAGTGCATGGACGATTTTGCCCTCCAACCCTTATTTGCCCTTTCTTCTTCCTGCTGCCGCCCATTGCCTCTTGCCCTTTCTCTCTCTATTTTTTTCATTCCTCCTTCTCTCTCTGCCGTTCTCTCTCTCTCTCTCTCTCTCATGTTCTTACAACTTTTGCTCTCAAACCCCATTTCTCCCTTTCTCTTCTAACCTTTCACCGCCGATTCTCCTCCTTTATTTTGTGTTTGGTGTATTTCTATTTCCTTCCCTCTCTCTCTCCACTGCGCTGCTTCTCTTTGTGGTTTCATCTTTGGATTTTCGGCGTCCAAACCCTCCATTTTCGGTTCTTTTTGCACTGATGGCCGATCATTCTATGTTTGTTGGTTTGATTTGTATTGTTCACGGTTTTTTCGTTTGGGGTGTGTTTGTTCTCTCAAATTTTCGAAGTTCGGTCTTTGTTCATTGTTCTTGGAATATTTTTTTTTTTGGAAATTATTTTTGTTCCGAAACTTTTGAGGTTATTTTTCTACTGGTTTTGTTTATTTCATTTTTTTGCAATGCTCACTTTTGATTCTTGATTTTTTTTCCCCTATCTCCGAAGCCTAATTTTTGAATGTTGCATTATTTTTTTCCCCGGCCAGATGTCTTTTATGTGAAAATGTGGATGCTCATCCTTATTGTGTTGTTTTATTCTTGCATGTTGTCTTTGTTACGATTTTTTTTTCCCTCAGAATTTGGGGGTTTTCGTTTGGGAACGCTAATTTTTATTGACGGTTCTCTCCCCCCCCCCCTTTTCCCCTTTTTCGTACAGTATGTATGGTGGGAGTGTAAATTTTTTTTCGGATTATTACTTTTTCTCTCTCGAAACCCTTTTTTTTTTTTTCCACCGTTCTGTATTTTTTTTCCCTCTTTTTTGTGTTCGGTACATTTTTTGTGGCGCAAGTATTGATTTTACTCTTGAGTATGTTGTTTTTTGCATTCATTGTTGTTTTACTTTGGTTTTTTTGGTTTTGTCGGTCTTGGCTTTCGATCTTTACTCTTAAAACGGTTCTTCTTTTTTTTTTATTTTGAGTATTTTTTCGTCTGTGTTTTTTCATTTCTTCGACCAAAAGCAGACAGAATAACCTAATAAGAGCTTTGGTATATTGAATATTTTTTTTTGGGTTTATTTCGGTATTGTTTCGGGCTTTTTGGCTTTTGTTTCATTTTTTTGGTCGTTTCTGCAGATTGGCATAAAAATGGTGACGAAATGGACAAATGCAACTATGAAGAAGAACGTTCAAGATTTTTTCTCCCTTGATTTCTAAATCTGTAATTTTTTTTTTTTTTCTCTTCGGGTAATATTTCTTCGTTTTCTACAGATTTTGATATAATCTGTTTACCGTGTATGATGTTTTCTTATCGATGTTTTTTTTTTTTTTTCTGTTTTAAGCATTTACTCCGAATTTATTAATTACAGTATATAATTATTTAGTTTGCTTCAAACTAGGTTTTAAATTTTTTTAGTCTTTGGTTACGTGGTTATGATTACAATTTTTCAAGACTGACTTTAACATTTAATGCTTTTATATCACATTTTTTTTTGTTTGCCTGTTGTGATTTTGTGATTTGTTAGATGGCTTTTCTGTACTGTTCATTGTTCTTTGACTGAGCTTTCTTCCCGTTACACATCTGTCATTAATGCAACTCATTATGTAAAAATTTTTCCCCTTATCTGTTATCTCCAAATACCTTCGTCCCTCTCTCTTCCACCGACTTTTCTCATTTACTTAACCCTGTTTTCTTAACGAATTCTTTTCATTTATTGTTTTACCCCTGTCCTGCACTATTAAAACTTCTGTAAAATCCTCTTAACTGCTTTGGTTTGAATCCTGTTTGCCTCCTCTGCAAACCTGCTCTGTTATCCAGGTACTATGTTCATTTAAGACTCTTATTTAATTCATTAGCCGTTTTCGTTTTGTATGTTGTTAGTAATTCTTCAGTCGGTTTCCTGTTGATTTACATATTTTGTCAATATGTTTATTATTGTAATGATATTGTAAAGGATTGAATTTTTTTGATTCTCTGTTTTTTTCTCTTCTGTTTTTT
>CM046372.1:19499410-19525764 GCA_025413025.1 Ficus hispida
TAAAAAAATTTGAAAATCGGAAATGTGGAAACAAAAATCATAAAAATAACAAAAATATGAAGAAAAGATAAATAAAAACTGAACTTTAAGTTTAAATCTCAGAAAGTAGAAAAACAAGGAAAAAAAACTCAAAAAGGGAAAAAAAAATTAAAGAAAAACAATAAAATCAAAAAAGATTCTATTAATTTTTTTATTTACTGTTTTTTACAAAAAAAAAAAAAATAAAAAAATAAATTTCACTTAAATTATATACGTACAAACATTGCACTTTAACACATCTTCAAAAGGACAAAATCGAAATGTATATTAAAAGGGTAACAATATCTAGTTACTGTAGTTATCAGAAAAAGCAACTACAAAGAAAGGACAAAATCATCTATAAAATATTTAAGAAGGGCAAAGTAGCTGTCTCAATACTGTAGCAAGCTGCAAAAGTAACTAAATCCAAGGACAAAATTGTCAATTGACTAAAAAAAAGCGTAAAACCGACATAATATTGTAGCAAAGAAAAAATAAATTGATAATGAAAGGCAAAAAAACATAACACTATAAAAAAATAGTAAAATTTTACATTCTTTTAGTATAGAGGCAAATGCCGTGCGTTGCACGGTAGCAGGGGAAAAAAGTTAACAACAAAATTATGAGAATAAATAATATACATCAAGTGTAGTTAAGTAAGGAAGGTAATATATTTACATAACTTTGAGAATTTAGTTTTTTTTTTTGTATTTAAATTTACATTATGATGTCTGTATTATATATATCAGTATAGCTATATATTTATATTTACAGATACAAAAAGTTTTGAAATAGGCAAGTTTTGTTTCGTTGAATGACCTGCTGTCATTCATGTTTAACCTTTTTCATCTTTTCCTCCGATCTGTCATAATAAAAATTTTTCTATATGTTAGTAAGATGATGTTTCTAGTTGATATATAAATTGAAAAAAAAATTATTAATGTACTGTATAATTATTTAGAAAAAATAATATTACCTGGTATCTTTTCGTTTTTTTGATGGATCGCTTGGAGATACAGCTTCAAGATGCGGTGGAGGAGGTTGATGCTGAGGACTACAATAACAATATATAAAATTATATAATAATTAATAATATATAAGTATGTATGTACGAAAAAAAATGTATGAATTAAATTTGGAATATAAATAATAATATACCTTGATTCAATTTCTTTAATTGTAGGTTCAGTAAAGGTAAGCTGTTTTTTTGCTATTTGTTTCCCTGCTAACTGAGGTGTCTCTGGATGAATGGAGATTGATGATGGTGGAATTTCTTCAGATGATGTAATTGTTGGTGCAAGTGGTAACAGTGGTTGCACATCATCATCAAATGTTCTTACAATTACTGTATCAATGAACGCACCTCGGAGACGAAATTGGATGACAAATATTTTTGATATGCCTTTTAGTTGATTCAGGATAGGAGGGAGAATGGTTGGATCGGTGTATCCTTCTTGGATCGTCAGCGTGGAACAGGGTTTATTTATTAATGATTGAACAGTTTTTCCAAACATGACGATGTTCATTCCTCCAGTGCCGTCTTCGATTCGTGCATTGATTTTGTACCTGTTGACAAAATTTAATATTTATGTAATTTGTATTTAATTTGATATTGATATATGTTATTTTGTTAGGAGATAAAGTGTATTACCAAGTGATCGGTATTGTGGTCAAATGTCCATGATTATCGCACCACCATGATGTCCCTGATTGTTTTAGCTGTCTGTAACATCTTGGACATGCATTGTAGAACCAACCTTGGCGAATATCAAGTTCAGTAATTGTCGCTTTAACAGTGAATTTCGTCTCCTGTTTAATAAAATAATTGTAATAATGCACAGTAAATTTTTTATTTAGTTTAAACATAATAATTTAATATTTACCTGATTTTGAAATGGATTTAAAGCCTGAAGTTCAGCGATTGTTAGTCGGTTGGCAGTCTTTTGTTCTTCTATTGATAATGGTTGTGTTGTTGATCCAGCTATAAAATCGATTCCTTGGATAGAATGACTGAATCTATAGAAAAATAATATATTAAATGAAGTTAGTTTTTTTTTTGAAATAAATATAAATAATTGTAATAATATATGAGTGAAATTTTCAAATACCTTTTTTTGATTTTTTTTGTTTCAGCAATGTCTGGATCAAGACAATATAAAGTACCGCTTGTACTTGCGACATAAAGTCCACCTGTATGTGTATAATTATAATAGTTAGTGAATAATAATATAAATTAATTTTTTTAAGATAATGGAAAATTTTTTAATTGTTAAATATATACTTACCCATATATTGTTTGGCCGCCATTGCTGAAAATGCTGCCACGACTGGTTCAGGCATTGTTTGGATTGTATTTTCATCAAATTTTTCTCCAAGCTCTCCCCAAAGAGTGATATTAAGTGTTTCTTCTCTGTTTAATAAAATGAATATAAACAAATAATTTATTAATAATAAATAATGTAATTTTGATTGAGATATTTTTAATAATATATTATTTGTAGTTACCTAATATTTTGAATAACCATACTTCGTCTTTTTACTGATCTATTATTTATCGTTGATTCTTCTATGCCTTTGATGGAGATAATGCGCCCAATCACATCTAACATAATATAATAAATAAGAAATCATTAGTTATTATTTTTTGTAAAATTATATTATTAATTATTAATTATAGATTAAAAAATATGAGCATGAAATATAAATTACCTGATAGAAGATCATTGATGTCGATTCTTGGCGTTAATTGATCAAACTCAACAAAATTAAATTTGAGTTGAGGTATCTCGGGTACGTCGTCCTTAATGTTTTTGAACACAGTAGATCTTGCAAATTGCAACATCGCTACATGAGGAACGATTTTGTACCTTTGTTTGTTGTTGGTGATGAAGAAATTGCTGATCTCATATATGTTGCCCACTTCAATTTTATTTGTTAGAAATTCAGCATCCTTCGCGCGAATAAAAGCGTGTATTGCCTCATCCTGTATTAGAAAAAAATATATTGGTTATATATTAAATAATAAGTAAAGAGATTTTTTTGTAAACATGATAATATTAATGAGAAATGAAATAAGTTACCTGCTCGTCAACTAATAAGCAGTCAAGGCTTATTAGATTTCCAGTTCTGTAATCAGTATTTCTCCAGAGTCGACATATTCGAGCACATATTGTCTGATGTGTTTCTCCTGGTTTCAGTACTCGTATTGGACTGAACATTTTCTATTAAAAAAAACAATGTATATATATAAATATATGTATTGAATTTTTAGGGCTATAAATATTGTTGTGTTGTAAAACAAACTAAAACACAATTATGATTAATTTAATTTTGTAATAGAAATTAATTAATTTTGATGAATATTGTGTAATATTTCTTTGTAAACTATGTTTTTAACATAATTTGGATATTTATTAATTGAATCATGTATTAAAATATGTAGCCCTTTTGGTGAAGTAACTCTAGATAAAGCAACATATAATTGACCGTGACTAAAAATTTCATCTTCTAAATATAATCCGACTTTATTCAGAGATTGACCTTGACTTTTATTTATTGTCATTGCATAACAAATTTTTAAAGGAAATTGTCGTCTCTTTAAAGTAAAGGGCCATTTTGATTCACGAACTGTCATTTCTATTCTTGGTATGTAAACTTTTTCATTTGTATCATTGGAGTTAATTATGCGTCCTTCAACAATTCTATTTGTTAATTGTGTAATAATCATTCTAGTACCATTACATAAACCATTGATTGATTAAGATTTCGCATTAACATAACAGGAATTCCGATCTTAAGTTTTAATTCATGTGGTGGTAAACCATTGAAATTAAGAGTGTGTAAAAATTCAGTAGGATATAAAAGATTCAATTCTTCGAGATTTTCAGATGATGAAAGAATAGTATCACAACTGTAATAAATTTTTGTGTCTGTAGGTACCAATGATAATATATATTTGTTTATTTCATCAGTTGTTTTATTTTTAGGTGTAACAATTGCACGTTGTTTTAAATAATTAATATCTTCAAATTTATTATGAAAATTATCGTATATTATTGTAGAAATTTGTTCAATAGAATTTGTATTATATTGTATTAAAAATTTATCAGGTATTTTAATCCAGGTAGCATCTTCATTTTCTGGATCTTTTATTCCATCTGTTGTTCCATCGCCAACATTTAAAATCCATTCTGAAAAATTAGTAATTTCTATTTGTTCTTCAATAGAGTAATTATTTCTTTTTAATCGCATATTTTCTGTTAAAGTAAGTATACGAAAATATGGCCAAAGATAAGAATTATTAATAGTTACATCAATAATATTTTCTTTTGTGCCATTTGGAACAACAGGTAATATTTGTCTAAAATCACCACCTAAAATAACTGTCATTCCTCCAAAAGGATGATCAAAATTATTTTTTATGTCCTGCATTGTTTTGTCTAAAGCTTCAAAACAATATTTATTAGTCATAGGTGCTTCATCCCATAAAATTAATGTTGTTTTTTCAATTAATTTTGCTAATTGAGTAGATTTTTTTTTGGCATGTTGAGAATTCATCAATTGAAAGAGGTATATGAAATCTTGAATGTGCAGTTCGACCTTTTGGTAACAACAATGATGCTATTCCAGATGATGCTACAGCTAATACTATTTCACCGTTTGATCTAATTTTACTAATAATAGTATTCCATAAGTATGTTTTTCCTGTACCTCCATAACCATATATAAAAAAAAGATTATTATGTTTATTTTTAATTGCTTGCAAAATTTCATTATAAATAAAATATTGTTCTTCATTTAAATTTTGTACAAAATTGATATTTTCTTCTTTTAATTTGTATATATCATAATTGAGTTCTTCTCTTAAGAGGTTATTATTCAAATCCTCAATTAACGATCCAGTTGGAAGTGGAAGATTATAATGTGATAAGGAAGATGAATTTAAATTTAATAATTTTTCTAATTCATATAATACATAATTATATAATTCGTTTTCTGGAATTTCAAAATTTGGATTATTAAATAATTGTCTTATTTTGTATAAAATATCTTCACACATTAATTTCCAATGCTTTTTTAGAAATTCTGTTGGATCAGAAATATTACAAAATATTAATATAATAGTAAAGAGTTGGCGAAGTTGAACAGATGTTGACCAAAATGAGGCTTCTTTTATTGATTCATCCCATTCTTTATCATCTCCTAATAAACCTAATGCATAGCAAGCCATTTGATTTGTGGGATAAATTATATCATTTATTGTTCTAAGTGATTCAAAACTTGTTGCTCCTTTTCGATGATTTAATAATAATTTTAAGTAATATAATTCACCTGAACCTGGATGAATATAAAATGTTCTTCCTATAGTATGACCATTTTGTCTAGGAGTCCAAGCTTTATTTTTCTTATTCCATACCCATTTTGTTGGGAATTCTGTATAAGTAAGTTCTTGAGCATTTTTGTTAGTTTTATTAATTTCCATCCATTCTGTTAATGTAGTTTTTTGAATTTGTGGTTGACGTATTATATTTTGAAGTTGTTGATTTTTATTAAATGTGACGTTTTGCATATTTGATAAATGAATAGAAAGTCGTTGAACAGCTGGATTTCTATAATGGATTGGATATTCAAATATTCTCCAAATTGCTTCATAAGGTGTGATATATCGACAGTTAAGATAAGTTTTTATTTCATCGACTTCTTTATAAATTGTTGTCTGATTATTTTCAGTAATAACATTATCTTCAATAACAGCTCGTATTCTATCTGGACCTTTTGTTAGATATTTAAATAAATATTTAATTAACATAGATTGAGAACATATTTCAACATTAATGTGAGCACTATATTTTAAACATAATGTTCGATTATATGGAACAACGTATCTATTATCAAGTTTAATACCTTCTTTTATAACATTAAATTCTGTATCTCTACGACGATAAATAACTAAACCGTTTTCTTCTATAGTTGTTTCATTTTTTATTTGTTTTGGGAATTTTTTTGAACATCTTGAGTTTTTCATACATGGTGCATTTGTTTTGGCATATCCACATGGTCCATGTATCATATATTCTGTTATAATTTTATAACCTAAAGGATCTTTTATTGGATCTGGTATTTCAGCCGAAATAAATTTATTTATTTCTGCAGCATTATGATATTTATGTTCAGGATGTAACCAAAATAGCATATGACAATGAGGCAAACCACGTTTTTGAAATTCCACCACATATAGATCTAGAGAAGGAAAAAAGGGGGGAAAAAAAACAAAAATGTTAGTTTTTTAAATCTATTATAATAAATAATAATAATAATCAATGATTTTTTTTTTATAAATTAACTCACCTGCTATTATAGTTCCAAAAATATCGCCTGATTTTATTGTAGTTAATAGATGATTTAATTTTATTTTAAATATTCGACTTATAATATCTGGTCTGTCTTCAGATTTTTGTCCTGGAATTATATTTAAATTTCTTTTGATTTCTGGCCATTTGGGATTGCATGTAAATGTTAAAAATATATCAGGGTTTCCATAATGTCTACAAATCGCCATTGCATCTTGATAATTTTGAATCATATATCTTGGACTTCCAGTGTAAGAAGATGGTAAAATAATTCTTTTTCCTATTGCTTCCGCATTTGTATCACCTCTAGTTATAGCATCTTGGATACCTTTATAAATCTCAGATCTTAAATTATTTTGATTTTGTCTAACATAATCTAAACGATCTTCTTCAATAGAAGCAAAACTATCTACAATATATTGTTGAAAAAGTCGTCCAGCTCTAAGTAATGTGTTTCCTTCATGTAATCGTTGTTGAAATTGAAATGCATAGAAGGATCTCATTGATATTCGATTTCTACGTGGTTGTTTACCAGTAAAATTGGGATTCCATCCTATATTAGTTCTATATCCATCTTCTCCATAAGGAAATAATAGGGGATACTGTAATGCCATATATGATGGATGAAGTTTATTAATTCTTTGTAATTCTCCAGTTTGACTATGAATAATAATATCTCTACCGTTCTCATATAAGCCGAAGTCTCCAACAATTAAACCGCCTATATCTGTTGAAGTTGGAAGATCATATTGTGTACTATCTCCTTGTCGTCTACCGATTAATCTTAGTTTCATTGATGATATTTCACTATTTTTATAAACATCTCTAACGGTTCTAAAGAGCTGGACTAATTTATTTGTTTCATCTAACATCATCATTAAATTTTTAATGATAATCTCATTTAAATTATTTGTATCATTATTATTTGAAAATGTTGCTATTCTGTTTTGAATTTCATTATCTGTATCATAAATATATAATTGAGCAAATTTTGGATGATTATTATTAATTGGTAGTAAGATCCTATTAAGTGATGAATTTGTCCACTAATTTTGAAAATATATGGTCCAGATGATTTGTTAATATCTGATTGAAATTTTGCTCCGAATGAAGTAAAGGCAAACTAGAATATAAAGTCTAATATTTTTTCTAAATTGCACTAAGGGTCTCCTAATAATTTAAAGTTCGTCTAAAATTGGTGGTGTTTTTTTTCTTAAGGGATTATAATTTTTCCATTTTACAGCATAAAGAAAATCTTGGTGGATATGTATTTTGTGTTTGTTCATTTTTCCAAAATAATGCTGCACAGTATTGACATTTATAATTACATCTCCAATATCATATAGCATTATTTATATCTATATAAAATTTGTGTGGGGGAAAAAAGGAGGAAAAAACAGTTAGTAAAAAATTGTTATAATTTTATAAGTGGAAAAGGAAAAAAAAAGAATTTAAGATGAAGAATTACTTCTTCAATTGATGGTAAGTTGTGGTCCGCCGAAGATGAATTGATGTTTCTTCGCTAATGTTATGAGTTGAAGATAATTGAATATATCTATTTCGAGCACCAATGATAATATTTGTATTTAATTCTTCAAATTCATTTCTTTGAAAATGCGAATTTGTCGATGTGATGCTTCGTTATATTTATACAAATTTGTTTTTTATTACGTTTTGAACGTTTTAAATAATTGTTATTACTATTCGTTTTCTTTCATTTGCTTGATTTCATTTTTTTAATATAAATTATAAAAACATTAATACAAATAGTATTAACAGACAAATATTATCCATAGGAAAAAATTATACAACATAGTTAGAATCAATAAAAAAAGAAATAATAATATATATTAAATATTAAAACTCAAATGAAACATTTAGTATCATAAGTTTTTTAACTGCCTAAAATGTATTAACAATACTACAAATGATAATAATAAAAAAATTTGAAAGTGAACAGCAAAAAAAATGTAATAAACTAATAAACATAATAAAAAAATTGGAAAACTAATTGCATTTATAATTAAAAAAGTATGTTTTATATTTAATGAATGTAATTTTGGAGAATAATATTAATATATAACATTTACAATAATCTGCTTAATAAATAAATGGAAAATAAATAAATATTTGCTAAATTGAATTAAAAAAAAACTTTGTATACAATATCTATAATATTTTAGTACAATTATTAATATATTTTGTTTGTAATAAATTTTATCGCAGGGAAAAAAAAAGATAATAAAAAGATGGGTAGAGCTTAATATATACGTATTGTATTCTAAATTATATTTAGAAATTTCATTGGATATTTGTTAATTTAATAATTTAATTAGTATTTATTTTTTGATATTATACTTAATTATTTTATTCTCAAATTTAAGTAAATAAATTTAGTGGTCTTTTTTCATGTAATTTGTTAAAATTTAACATTTTATATTTCTAGAAATTATTTTATTTACGAGTTTTATTGTAAATAAAATTAATTGAGTAAAAATTGTTGTTAATTTATAGTTTAATTTATTTAGTTTTTTTGTATTTGATAGTATGGTAATGTTTATTAAAAATTTTATTTCCTTGTTCAATCCAAAATTTTTTATTATTTTAAGTCCCGTTTGTTTTTTTTTTTTTTTTTTTTTTTGGCTGAGGAAATTTTTTCAATTGAGTATTATGTAATTTTTATAAGTTTATTAATTTTGATCCGAATTTTTATTAATTGTGTAATCAGTAATTTTTATATATTATTATATTCATGTAGTGTTATATTATTGTTTAAAAATAATGAAGAAAATTAGTTTAATTTTCTTAAATTATATATTTGTAATTAAAACATTTTATTGTTTATCCTAACAATATATCTCGTATGGGTGGGGGAAAATTTTCCCTCAAAATTGAGTTGTCGGTATAGAAAACAATTTATCAAAATGTAACTTTTTAAGTTTGTTTATGAGAACTTAGATTTATTTGATGAAATAAGAATAAATTATGTTTAGTTATGTTCCTAAACAAATATCAATTTATACTTAAAAAAAAATTAAATGGACATTATTACAAAAGCCTATTTCATTAAACTGTTATGTAGCACAACATCCATTTTGGTGTTTTTTTTTCTTCTCAGAGATCTGTATTTTTTTGTGATAGATTTATTGGCTTTAAGAAAATTTACCATTAATCTAATTAAATCATGAATAAATTAAGTCATAATAATTAATCATCAATTATTATACATGGAAAAAAATTTACTGATACAAATAACAATTATAGAATTACATAATAAAAAACTTAAAGCATACAAATAAATTTACAATAATTTCTAATGATAAAATTATTTAAATACAAAAATCCTAAACGAAATTTAAATATTACAACAACACACTGAAAAAAAAAAAAAAATTCTCCTCGGGTAATAGGACGAAAAAACAAACAAAGGGAAAAATCTAAGTATAAACAACACATTAACTTGGAATACCAATAATATAAAAGATAATGAAATAACAGAATGATTACTTAATTATATAAGTAACCTAAATATATAACCAAATACATACATATATACATATATATACTACAAAAAACTAATATAAATAATTTTTAAAATATTAATATTAGGCTCAGATCTCAGTAATAGCATCTATTAATGATAGTCATAATACAATTCAACAGCATCTTTAATAGCTGCCAGGTAAGATGTTTGGGAATGTGTCAAAAAAAAAAAAGAAGAAAAAAACTGAGAGGCAGCGGCTGGAGAAGGTTTCATCAAACAGAGAGAGAATAGAGAGACAGCAAATAGGAAGAGCAGTATCAATAGGTTAAAAAAGTAGAAAAGTTTTAAAATATTAGAATAGTATGAAGTTAGCAATATGGAATGGATACTATTATATAGTAACAAAATGAAATTTAACCCAAATCCCAAACACCCACGGCAACAGTAAAGATGGTCAAACAGTATATATAACAGATGCTATAAATAATTTCAGATTCTGCATCATAGACCAAATGAAAGAAGAAATCTGGTATATGCATTATTGTTTAGTTAAATAGAGATCATCATAGCATATAAAACCTGGGCTTCGAAACTTTTTTGTCAAAATATTTAGACCAACAGAACGCCTAAATCAGAATAAGAGAAAGCAGGGGCAAAAATGAAGAAGAAACACAGCAGAAAACAATCAATTTATCATATGTAACATAATCATATAACCTGTTTGAATAATTTTTATATTCAGATTAACACAGCATGCAAATCAGAATAGGAAAAAGGAGCGAAAAAAAAAAACAATGAAGAAACACAATATAAAATAATCAATCTATCATATATAACATAATCATATAAGTTGTTTGAATAATATTTATATTCAGACTAACAGAATACGTTATCAGAATAGAGGAAAAGAGGGAAAAAAAAACTGAAGAAGAGAGACAATACAAAACAGTCAATCTATCATATATAACATAATTATATAACCTATTTAAAGAATATTTACAGAACATTTATACATAAAAGAGAAGCAATTATATATACTGTGAGAAGATGAAACGGCAAAGGGTGAAAAAAGCAGTGATGAAAATAAAAAAACAGAGGGGAAATATTTATGTTCAGACTAAGAGAATATGCAAATCAGAATAGAGGAAAATAGGGAAAAAAAAAACGAAGAAGAGAGACAATACAAAACAATCAATTTATCACAAATAACATAATTATATAACCTATTTAAATAATATTTATAGAACATTTATACATAAAAGAGAAGCAACTATATACACTGTGAGAAGAGGAAACGGCAAAGGGTGAAAAAAGTAGTTATGAAAATAAAAAAAACAGAAGAGAAAAAAACAGAGAATCAAAAAAATTCAATCCCTTTACAATATCATTACAATAATAAACATATTGACAAAATATGTAAATCAACAGGAAAACCGACTGAAGAATTACTAACAACATACAAAACGAAAACGGCTATGAATATTAAATAAGAGTCTTAAATGAACATAGTACCTGGATAACAGAGCAGGTTTGCAGAGGAGGCAAACAGGATTCAAACCAAAGCAGTTAAGAGGATTTTACAGAAGTTTTAATAGTGCAGGACAGGGGTAAAACAATAAATGAAAAGAATTCGTTAAGAAAACAGGGTTAAGTAAATGAGAAAAGTCGGTGGAAGAGAGAGGGACGAAGGTATTTGGAGATAACAGATAAGGGGAAAAATTTTTACATAATGAGTTGCATTAATGACAGATGTGTAACCGGGAAGAAAGCTCAGTCAAAAGAACAATGAACAGTACCAGAAAGCCATCTAACAAATCACAAAATCACAACAGGCAAACAAAAAAAAATGTGATATAAAAGCATTAAATGTTAAAGTCAGTCTTGAAAAATTGTAATCATAACCACGTAACCAAAGACTAAAAAAATTTAAAACCTAGTTTGAAGCAAACTAAATAATTATATACTGTAATTAATAAATTCGGAGTAAATGCTTAAAACAGAAAAAAAAAAAAAAAAAACATCGATAAGAAAACATCATACACGGTAAACAGATTATATCAAAATCTGTAGAAAAACGAAGAAAATATTACCCGAAGAGAAAAAGAAAAAAAAATTACAGATTTAGAAATCAAGGGAGAAAAAATCTTGAACGTTCTTCTTCATAGTTGCATTTGTCCATTTCGTCACCATTTTTATGCCAATCTGCAGAAACGACCAAAAAAAATGAACAAAAGCCAAAAAGCCCGAAACAATACCGAAATAAACCCAAAAAAAAATATTCAATATACCAAAGCTCTTATTTAGGTTATTCTGTCTGCTTTTGGTCGAAGAAATGAAAAAACACAGACGAAAAAATACTCAAAATAAAAAAAAAAAGAAGAACCGTTTTAAGAGTAAAGATCGAAAGCCAAGACCGACAAAACCAAAAAAACCAAAGTAAAACAACAATGAATGCAAAAAACAACATACTCAAGAGTAAAATCAATACTTGCGCCACAAAAAATGTACCGAACACAAAAAAGAGGGAAAAAAAATACAGAACGGTGGAAAAAAAAAAAAAGGGTTTCGAGAGAGAAAAAGTAATAATCCGAAAAAAAATTTACACTCCCACCATACATACTGTACGAAAAAGGGGAAAAGGGGGGGGGGGGGAGAGAACCGTCAATAAAAAATTAGCGTTCCCAAACGAAAACCCCCAAATTCTGAGGGAAAAAAAAATCGTAACAAAGACAACATGCAAGAATAAAACAACACAATAAGGATGAGCATCCACATTTTCAACATAAAAGACATCTGGCCGGGAAAAAAATAATGCAACATTCAAAAATTAGGCTTCGGAGATAGGGGAAAAAAAAATCAAGAATCAAAAGTGAGCATTGCAAAAAAATGAAATAAACAAAACCCAGTAGAAAAAATAACTCAAAAGTTTTCGGAACAAAAATAATTTCCAAAAAAAAAAATATTCCAAGAACAATGAACAAAGACCGAACTTCGAAAATTTGAGAGAACAAACACACCCAAACGAAAAAAACCGTGAACAATACAAATCAAACCAACAAACATAGAATGATCGGCCATCAGTGCAAAAAGAACCGAAAATGGAGGGTTTGGACGCCGAAAATCCAAAGATGAAAACCACAAAGAGAAGCAGCGCAGTGGAGAGAGAGAGGGAAGGAAAATAGAAAATACACAAACACAAAATAAAGGAGGAGAATCGGCGGTGAAAGGTAGAAGAGAAAGGGAGAAATGGGGTTTTGAGAGCAAAAGTTGTAAGAACATGAGAGAGAGAGAGAGAGAGAGAACGGCAGAGAGAGAAGGAGGAATGAAAAAAAATAGAGAGAGAAAGGGCAAGAGGCAATGGGCGGCAGCAGGAAGAAGAAAGGGCAAATAAGGGGTTGGAGGGCAAAATCGTCCATGCACTATTCCAAGGGTGAATCACCCATTCGGCAGCCAAGGAGAGGGGGCAAAACGGTAATTCCACTGTGCAGAAACTTTTGCACTGTTCGAGGCTGTGGAACACTGTAGAAAGAGCATGAAAAATGGGGCGCATGCACTGTTGGTTACTGTGCGCGACTGTAGCGAGGGGCGTGAAAACCGGCTTTTTTACTGTTCATTACTGCACGACACTGTAGCTATAACGAAAAAATGAGAGGGAATGAGAGAAAAAACACTGTTCATCACTGTTACGGTAACAGTAAAACCCCCTTTTGTTTTAGTATATGTATATAATTAGTATGCACCTATGTTATGGTAGACTCGACGATATGGACCCAGCTCTAGTCGGCGCGGACCGAGAGGCGACGAGGTCATTTTTTCAGTCGTGTCCGCTTATGTTCGATGGTACTAGACGTACAGTACCTGTGGCAGCGTGGTTGTATGACATGGAGTTGATCTTCTACATCTGTCACATAGAGGCCCGGTTACAGGTCTCTTTAGCTCGCCGGTGCTTCGCTGTGGATGCCCGGATATGGTGGATTACTATAGGCGAGCCACAGCTACCTAGTCGCACATGGGCTCATTTTCGTGCGGCTGTGGGCACCAGGTACGGACCGCTGCTGGGAGAGGGAGCGGGCGACTTACTACGGGATCCTGAGATTTATCAGGATATGCACTATACTCGTTACCTGGGTTATGTCGCTGACTGGCACGCATACCCTCAGGAGACCATGAGTCATTATTGCCGACGTTTTCTGGAGTCGATGATGCCTTACATTCCTCAGGAGCTACACAGTCCCGAGCTTCAGGCATTAGTGATCCTTAGGAACGGATTACCGATTCAGATCCATCAGTACGTCCCGATGCCTGCGCCTGGCATATCGGTCGGGCATATGATAGACGAGGTTTTGGGGGCCGAGGCTATCATTCATGCGATGCATGCCCCAGCTATGGCAGAGGGCCATCAGGCGCCGGTGGATGACGCGGGGATTGGCGAGCCAATTTTTGAGGCGGGCCCAGTTTTTCTGGAGGACCCGATTCCAGCGGTCCCGCTACAGGAGGTGCCACCTCAGGACGCTGAGGACGATATGGCGGCTGACGACTTCGACCCCGATGATCCCATCGTTGCTCCGAAGGATCACCTAGAGAACCCCCCGATTATTGACATTTCTAGCGACGATAAGGACGATCTAGAGCCAGAGCCGGAGCCCGAGGACGTAGGTTGGTTAGAGGATGAGGAGGACTTTGATGACGACCCGGAGGAGATCCCATTTGCCGACGGAGAGGGAGAGTCAGATTCCGATGCATCCGTAGTTACCATAGAGCACATAGATTAGGTTGCTTGTATATACTTTTTGATGCTAGACTGATGGGTACTAGCTTATTCTTTTTGGATGATAGGCTTGTACATGTGTATGATGGTAAAGTGGTAGACACTTCCATCCAGATTTTTGACCATGTATGTACAGTATGTATAAGATATGTATTTACGAGGTTGTAAATATGATGTATTTTGGTACAAATATGAAAAGGCAATTCATGAATGAAATGCTATGTTACGATGTGATTATGAAAATTATGTTATGATATGTTATGGAATATGATACGTATGAATGATATGTTATGTATGAAGTACGTTTCGATGATATGGTTATAATCGGGTATGATTATACTATGACACAAAGTATTGTGGTACAATATGATATCATCTATATGAAAGAAAAGATATTGATAGTATGGTAATATCTTTTCTTGCGATTTTATAGGAATTAGAAATGGTGCGCACTGCACCACCCGTAGAACGGACATGCGTAGACGGTACCAGTCAACCCTCATGAGCCTGATATCGCGACCGTTGTAGCAAATTTACAACGGCAATTGCTGGAGCAGCAACGCGAGACGGATAGACTGCGAGAGCAGTTGGCTCAGATGAATGATAGACCGCGTGTGGACAAAGTTCCCCCGCATCACGATAGAGTACCCCCGATAGTACCGCAGGTACCTGAAGTACAACCAGAGGTTCGACAAGAGGTTCCACGGAAAGATAAGCATGATAAGCAAGATAAGTATGTGTGGTAAGATAAGTTATGAATGAAATAAGCAAGCATAATGAAGCATAATTGGCTCATGCATGATTAAGATTGAATAGGTTATGTTAGATAAATATGTTATGTCAGATGAATATGTTATGTTAGATAAATATGTTATGTTAGATGAATATGTTATGTTAGACGAATGTGTTATGTTAGATGAATGTGTTACGTTAAGTTGAATTGATTATGTCATGCTTGATTGAATTTTGTTTTGTATTATTAATTGTTGCGGATAATTATGTTGTACTTGCTGAGCGAAAGCTCACGTGTCTTACGTCTATGCTGTAGGTAAGCAACCTGTCAGCAATTTTTGATACAAGATGGCGAGCGGGGCAGGGTGAACTGTGAAGTGATGTGGGATATTTTTACCGCTACGCGTTTTGTTTTATGTACATTATTTAATATCCGATATTCGTACATCGTCCTTGTGTATGACTTTGTTTATATCGCTTTTCGTTTCGTTCATACGCTCGTGTTTATATATCGTTTCTCGTTCATACACCCCGTATAAAAAAAAATTCCGCTGTTTATGCTAAGTATGTATGTACGGTAACGGCCTGTGCTAGGCGGGTCGTTACACATATGTGGCCCAAGTGGGAGATTGTTCGAAAATAATTGAATATGTGGGCCTACGTATGAAATTAAATGTGTATTATAGGCCATCTTAAAGTTTAGCCCATTTAAAGTGATCTAATTAAGGTTAATTTTATTGGGCATCGGGCATTAAATATAGTATGGGTTTATTATGTGTAAAGACCTAATTTTATATTTCTAATTTTATGATAGGCCAAAAGAAATATGAAAAGTATAACTACTATAGTTATTTTAAATGGTTATGGTCTTCAATTCATATGATATATTCATTCCTATTCTCATTGACATCCTATCATCAGTAAGAATATAAAGAATATTCTCAAAAGGAAAATCGTGTTGGATTGGAAGATCTATAACTTGTAATCATCTCCTTTCCATGGATCAAGGTATACTACCGCTTTTATTCTCTCGATGATTTGATATGACGAATCTTAGATGAATTAGATTTTCTCCGTAAAGTTTTCAATTTCTTATTTTTCTAGCATTCTCTGGCAGATTTTTCTAAATTGAATGTTGATGCTGCTATATTCGAGATGGCACTGGAGATCCCTGCAAAGAATGTCTCTGGTCTGTTGTTCTGCTAAAGAAGCTTTAACTTTAGCAATGTTGTCGAGTCTTCAATGGGCTAGGGATGCAGGTTTACCAATTTTGCTTTCCAATTATATGTATCACTAAATATTTTATTTCTTTTAACAAGTGGTATATTCACTACTACAGAATATGGATACCACAACGGAGATTCGACGACCGTTTTTTAAAAACCGTCGTGGAAACTGAGGCAAAAATACGGAACAAAAAGTGACATCCGAAAACTATCGTGGAATTTTAAATTTCCACGACAGTTGTTTAAACCCATCGTGGAATAATGTATTTCCACGACGGTTGTTTAAAACCGTCGTGGAAGTATACATTCCACGACGGTTTTTGGAAACCGTCGTGGAATGTCTCGATTATTACACGACAGTTATATACAACCGTCGTGGTAGTCTTGAGGATTACACGACGGTTGTCTAAAAATCGTCGTGTAATCCCATACTTCCACGACGGTTTCCCTAAAACCGTCGTGGAAACATCGTCCTTTTTTTCAGACATATCAGATCGAGTTGCCCTGTTATTTGCACATTGATACAGCTGCTGCCGTGAATCAAAATCATATCAGATCGCTCCAACAACAATTCCATACACCGTTGTTGGACGCCACCCACCACCTCTACTGCTCTCCCGTCGTTCTTGTAAGTCATGATGACATAAATTAACTAAACAAGGAAGTTGTTTTCCTCTGTATTATTTTTTTTATTTACGAATCCGGCCAGAATATATAAATTTTAATTTGTAATTTTTTGGATTGCTTTTGATACGTTGAATACTGCAAAGTGTTTAATTAATTAAGTGATCTCACGATCAATGTATTTTTAGTTTGGGTTTTTTTTTTTAGTTTGGTTTTGTTTAAATTAGTTTGGATTTTTTAGTTAAATCCTAAAAAAAATTTATTTATAAATCCTATATATTACGATGTATTTATAGTTTATTTTTTTAAATTAAATAACCCAGGCCGGTTTTTAATTTATAATGGTATTTTTAGTTTTGTTATGTTTTTTGGATTTTTAATTTAGTAAATATATTGTTGATTTAATTAATGCCGGAGCAAGGAGTTTTTATATATAACTAGCTAATAATTAAGTGCATTCAAATGATATTCATGCCAAAAATTTAAAAATATGTACACCTTATATTGACTTATCGAGAACATTTATTTATTGATTTAGGATTTGCGCGCTAATCATGGATAGGAAATGGATGTGATTTGATAGATTGTCTAAAGCATATGAAGATGGTGTCGAAGAATTTTTGTCATTTGCTAAAGTTCATACACAAGACGATAAGATTCGGTGTCCATGTCAAGTTTGTGGTAATCATAGATCCCATTCCATTGATGATGTTAGAGGGCATTTGCTTGCTTATGAGATTATTTATTCTTACCAAACATGGTATTTACATGGTGAAGATTTCGTCGGTATTAAGTATATATCAACGAGTACTAAAGATAAAGAGCCTATTGTGGAGGAAGACGTTGGTGATAATATGTACAATATGATAAATGATTTGGAAGAAAACTTTGTGCACCATCCAGAGTTATTTGAGGAAATGATTAATGATGCCGAAATGTCCTTGTACGTCGGGTGTACAAAATATATAAAATTAGGGGCATTGGTTAAATTATGGAATATAAAAGCGTCGGGATGGTGGACGAATTCTAGTTTCACGACTCTTTTAGCTTTTCTAAAAGATGTTCTACCGGCGGATAACAAAGTGCCACCTGTATGTACAAGGCGAAAAAGACTTTGAGCACGTTGGGAATGGAATACGAAAAGATACATGCTTGTCCAAATGATTGTGTACTTTATCGGAAAGAAAATGAAGATTTAGATGAATGTCCGGTTTGTAATGAGTCAAGATAGAAGAAGGGCAAGATGCCATCGAATGGTAGTAAAGGAGTGCCGGTGAAGGTGTTATGGTACATTCCACCAGCTCCACGTTTCTGCCGTTTATTCCGTAATGCAAAACATGCTAAGAGTTTGACATGGCATCATGATAAATGTGTTAACGATGCAAGCTTAGGCATTCGGCCGATGCACCGAATGGAAGACCTTTGATGACAATCATCTAGATTTTAGTGCAGAACCAAGGAATTTACATCTCGGTTTGTTGACGAATGGAATAAACCCGCACAGTAACATGAGTAGTCGGCATAGTACCTGGCCAGTCATACTTGTCAACTACAATCTCCCTCAGATGCTTGCATGAAGCGGAAGTTCTTGATGTTGACATTATTGATATCAGCCCTCAACAACCAGGAAATGATATTGATGTTTACTTGGCACCATTAATCGATGACCTAAAAAGGTTGTGGGATGATAGTTTACAAGTAAGAGATTCTTACCGTCAAGATACGTTCAATCTTCGCGCAATGTTGATTTGGTCAATTAATGACTTTCCTGCACTTGGCAACTTATCTGGTTATCCTGTGAAGAGTTCTATAGGTTGTCCTATTTGTATGAAGGAAACATCTTTCATTAGGTTGAAAAACGGTAGGAAAACCGTTTACCTTGCTCATCGGAGGTTCTTGCCGAAAAATCATCGATATCGCAAACAGAAGAAGGGTTTTGATGGCAATACCGAAGAAATAACCGCTCCTCGGATTTTGACTGGAGAAGATGTTTTTGAGATGGCTAAAGATGTCAAGGTAGTTTTGGGAAAGAAAAAACATAAGGATCCAGCTGTTGATGGGACTTGGAAGAAGAAGTCAATATTCTATGAACTTCCATATTGGAAGTCACTTTACGTTTGGCATTGCTTAGATGTTATGCATATTGAGAAAAACGTCTGTGAGTCGATAGTGGGCACGTTGCTTGACATTCCAAATAAGACTAAAGATGTTGAAAAGGCACGGTTGGACCTTAAAGAGATGAAGATTAGACCGAATTTGCTCCCTGATGAAAGATCGAACGCACTTACTTACCGCGACGAAGGACACATTATCTAGACATGAAAAGAGAAAGCTTTGTGAGTGGCTTGCTTCCGTGAAAGTGCCAAGTGGGTATTCTTCTAACTTCAAAAGGTTGGTTTCGATGAAAGATTTGCGGCTCGTTGGAATGAAAACACATGATTGTCATATCTTGATGCAACAATTATTACCTCTTACTTTGCGGGGAATTTTAACAAAAGATGTGAGATACTCAATTACAAAGTTATGCTCATTCTTCAATTCAATATGCTCCAAGGTAATTGATCCAATGATGTTAGATTTGCTACAATCGGAATTGGTTATGACATTGTGCCTGCTTGAGAAGTATTTCCCACCATCCTTTTTTGATATAATGATCCATCTTTGTATGCACTTAGTTCGGGAAGTTAAGTTATGTGGCCCGTATATTTGAGGTCGATGTATCTTTTTGAAAGGTACATGAAGGTTTTGAAGGGATATGTGAAGAATCGAAATAGGCCGGAGGGTTGTATAGTGGAAAACTACATATCCAAGGAATCTATTGAATTTTGTTCTGAGTATTTGTCCAACGCGGACCTAATAGGGTTGCCAACGAGCGGGCAATTTACATCGAAAGGACTATTCGTAGTCGTTCATTCACCGGTAAATCAAGATGAATGGGAAAAAACATGTTTGTATGTTTTACACAATGCTAAGAAAATGGAGCCTTTCTTTCAAGTTCATATGACGGAATTAAGAGTTGTGAATCCAAGAAAATGAAGAAGTGAGAAGTGGTTTCAAGATGAGCAGAATCAGACATTTCGAGAGTGGATAAGAAAATATTTGCATATGAAGCTTGGCGTTTTACAGGACGTAATGAAGCTATCCAGAGGTCCGTCATCGATAGTCACAAGATATACATCGTATTTGGTGAATGGCCACTCCTTTTACATTCGGGAAAGAGATGAGAAGCATCCCGTGCAGAATAGTGGTGTCACCCTTCGGGCCGAGTCTATGCATATTTATCCGCAAAGACAAGAATCCGGTATATAGTTCCATGAATTACTTTGGGTTCATTGAAGATATTTGGGAACTTGATTATTGCGGCTTGCGAATAGTCCTATTTAAATGCAAGTGGGCTGACAATAATTATGTTAAGGTTGATAGAGACGGCGTGACAGTGGTGGACTTTAGGCCATTGGGATACAAAAATGATCCTTTCATCATGGCGTCACAAGCGGTACAAGTATTTTATACAACAGATCCTACAAATTTAGAGTTATCTTTGGTTGTGCCAATGAAGCCAAGATCAATCTGGGATGGCCAAGAAGATATTGAAGATTGCACCGACATTCCATCATTTACAAAGGGTTTGCCACCGGTGGAGGAGATTGATGATTTTGATGATGACGTTTCATACTTACTTCGATTGGACGTCGAGTGGACACGTGTCGAAAAGCCCAAAAAAGAGAAGAAAAAAATTTCTTAACAAACGATTTTACATTTCTTACGTTGTAAACATTTCGATACGGGTTTTTATTTACGCACATAATAATAGAAATATGTATATGGGAATTATTTATACATGCAAATATGTATGGAAGCATATAACAACAGGCGTGAATAATTGTACAACTATCAGGATTGACCGCTTAACGGGATTATGGTAATAAATTTTAAAACAAAATTTGCATGTTTGAAACCTACCACGACGGTCTTTTATAAAGACCGTTGTGGTATCTCATATACCACGACGGTTTATTAAGGACCGTCGTGATAGGTAGGTATACCACGACGGTCTTCTTAGAAGACTGTCGTGGTAAGTATATTAATCTACCATGACGGTTTTTTGATTGACCGTCGTGGTAAATTTATACCACGACGGTCAATAAAAAAGACTGTTGTGGAATTATTTAGAGTAACAAGAATCGCCGTTTCCTCTACCACGACTGTTTTTGTGAATGTCCGTCATGGTAGAAGACCATGAAGTCTACCACGACGGTCTTACAAAAAGGCCGTCGTGGTAGCCTTCCAAAACCGTAAGCTTACCACGACGGTTTTTTAAAGACCGTTGTGGTAGGTATAAGATGACACTTTTAAAATTTTTGGGAATAGGTTAAAATTTTGCCGCATTTAATAAAACCCAAACAGACACTATTTTTTCACAACCCATTTCATTCGAAAACTCTGTCATCTTTTCACTCACTACTAAAAACTCAAGTTTGCCCAAAAAAAATCCCTCATCCAAATCCCTAGTTCGCGTTTAAAATCATCTGAAACTCTATATCCACTCAAAATCCGAGGGCATCCTCCACCAACGCCGTCATTTTTCAGTCATTTCCAAGTATCTCTCGCCGCCCACAACCTGTGTTGTCCCAAACTTGATACCAATCTGCCCGTGCCCACACTCCACACGTCAGTAAGTTGTACTCTATATTGCTTGGGTAAAGCAGGAATTTGGGTAATTTCTGTCAGTTACAGCGTATTTTGTTGATTGTGGTTGTCGAAAATTAATATCTCTTACTGTTGATTGTATTAGTCATTTAGATTGATTTTAAATAGTTGGGTAAGGCTCGGATTTCATAAGAAGTGTTGTAGTTTTGAGTTAATTGTTTATATATTACATGTTTGATTAAATGCCTCTTTGTGTGAAATTTAGTTTGAGAGTGAATTAAATTGGTTGGGTAAGGATCGGATTTGGGCATTTTCAGGATAAAAAGTAAAGATTTTGTGCGATAAATATTTGTATATATATTACATGTTTGATTAAATGCCTCTTAATTTGTGTGATATTTAGTTTTAGATTGAATTAAATTGGTTGGGTTTGGCTCGGATTTGGGCATTTTCAGGATAAAAAGTCATGATTTTGTGCGTTATATGTTTGGATAGTAATGTGTTTTAGTACCACGGCCTTTGTAATGATTTAATGTCAATGATGCTTTGTTTATAACGGTTCGTGTTGCGTTTTTGTTTTAGATTGATTTACAATGTCAAACTCTCACGAGGAGGATTTCTCAACACAAACTCAAGTTGCAAAACCACGACGAACCAACGCACCAAGATTCAATGCTAATGAAGATGGAAAAAGAAGAGCAACTCTCCTTAAAAGAGTGCACGTTGTTAGGACGAGGGGAGAACGAATTCAAGTTTCATTTGATGCGAAAGGGCAACCAATAGGCAAGAGAGGTGATGAATTACAGAGTTGGATTGGAGTGCTTGCTCGGGAGCACATTCCAATTTGGATTGCTGACTTCAGAAGTGCCAATTTGGAACCGAGGAAAGAACGAGCGTGGTTGGAAGTTGTAACTTCATTCACTGTTGACGAATCGTACAGAAAACAAGTTTTGAAGTCTTGTGGGGAGTCAGTGAAGGGTTTCAGATATGATCTTTATCAAGCCTTTGTTAGGGAAAATATCCACGAAGAAACTGTTTGGCAACGACCGGCAAAAGTGGTTCAAAATTACCCAACCATCAGCCAGGATGATTGGGAAAGGTTTATTACCTATCGACGGACGGCTGATTTCAAGAGGCTTTCCCAACAAGGAACTGAGATAAGGAAAAAGAGAAAATACAGATCTACTACAGGCCGAGACGGATATAGGAAACGTGATCAAGAAATCGTACGTTAATTAATTGGCCAAAAAGCTTCAAGTCTATTTAGGTTAATTGACATTACGTGTTTTATTTATGTTTGCTAACTTTAATTACTAAATTGCAGTTCGAGAAGACGGGGAAATATGCTGCCCGATATTTTATTTGGCGGGACACACGGCTCAAACTCGATGGAGAGTACAAGAATCCGTCAGTTAAAATTATTGGCGACACAATAGTAAGTATACGGATTCTATTTCAAATATAGAGTAAGATTGTCTCCATTATGTTTAGGAGCTCAATAACATATTGTGTAATTGTTATAGAACGATTCAACACAACAAGAGACGCAAGGAAGCTTCGAATCCGTGGATACAAATGACGTTTTGACCAAGTCTTTGGGCAATGTCAAGCATTCTGGTCGTCTTCATGGGCAATCAAAATTTATCAAGCAGGCGCAATACTACAATACCATGAATATCTCAAGGGAGAATGTTGAAGTCTCCTATATGAAACGACAGTTGGCTACCTTGGAAAGAACGGTGCAGGAACTTTGTGCGAAGCACGATATCAACCGTGAGACGATGGCTGAGGACGCAACCGCACCTACTGTTGATCAACACAACAGTTTCAAGGCTAGTTGCATCCTCAATGAGAAAGAAGCCGACACGTCGGATCAGCAGCCCATGCCTAATGCAAGTAAGAAATGCCAACTTTTCTTGACTGATGTCATTAATGGTGGAGATGTTCTGGCTACAATTAGAAGGGCATACATGGACTGTGTGTCAACCGACACAGTCCATGGGATTCTTTTAGGCGAGGGGAATGTGCGTGTGATAATTAGTGTCCCAAAAATAAAACGTGCACTCCTTCCGATTCCGATGGATAAAGCCACCTATATTGAAGAGGCTATCGGGGGGTTTATTGCGTGGCCAAAAAAAAACGTCGTCCTTCAAACCAGTTTAAGCCAAGCCAATCGAGATCCCAGTCAAGCTCCCGAACCTACTGCAAGGGGAACCAAACGAATAAAGGAGAGAGCCGGGAGGAAGAAACCACAATCACAACCGGAGGTACAACAGCAAACTGGTGAAGAAGTACTGACGTTTGACTTTGATACCATTCCCGTTGATATGAGACCGCTGGCTTACTACGCATAAAGTTCCTTGACTGATGGTACCCAGATCGCGTGCTCACAACAACAGTCCCTCAATGGTGATGACATTCCCATATATATTGGGTATGAAGATGTATACCATTTCATTTCCTTTAAAGAAATAAGTGCAAGCAGTATAATGGTTTACATCAGATAATGGTATTTTCCTTAAACAAGACTTATTGTTCCAATTAGAATGGTAATACATATATATGTTGATTTTAGGGCTGCAAGTTTGACTTAATTATTTTGCAGCTATCTAGTGGATTGTTGTGCAAGAGCAGGAATGGATCAGTGTTACGACTTTATTTCTCCATTCCTTGTCTCACCAGTGCAATAAAATGTAGATCGCATAGCGTACATTAGAGAGAGAGCCGACAATATCATCCGGATCATAACAAACACACCAAGGGGAAGGCTTGTTCTCATGCCATATAACAGCGGCCAACATTGGATATTGGCTGTTATTAATCCGTGGGATGACTCGGTCCTCTATTTTAATCCTCTTGGAAACGATCCGGGTGAAGATTTTCAATAGCTAATTACGTTGTAAGTATTCTTTGATGTTCATATTAATGATTTGACATTCCAAGGTTGTAGTTCCGAATGTATTGATATTTGTTAAATTGTTAGGACACTAAACGATTGGAAGTTGCTGGTGGGACGAGTAATAACAAAGCGACGCAACTGTCAGACGTTGATTCAGACTACTCGATGTCCTATACAATAAGGAAATGTGCAGTGCGGCTATTTTGTATTGGGGTTCATGCGGGAAATAACGTTGGCCATCAATGGCCTTGCCTTACTTCAAAACAAGACTTCTTATACTGAAGCTGATTTGAATTTGGTTAGGCAAAAGTAGACTATATATGTCATGCGCTTCATACAATATGGAGCAAAGCATGAAGATAAATTTTGTATAGGCGTTATATTTATTATTTTTGTACATTGTGACATTTTATTTGCCATATCAGTTTTGTTATTATTTTATTCTTGGCTGTATAATTTTTTCTTATTATGAATGAATGAACTGGTATTAAAATGAACGAATTAGTATTTTTTTTTTGTTTTACTTGACAACATACCACGACGGTTTTCAACAGAAACCGTTGTAGAAGTATGTATACCACGACGGTTTGTTGATGCACTGTCGTGGTACATCACCTACCACGACGGTGGCATATAGAAACTGTCGTGGTACGCTAATATACCACGATGGTTTTAACTTTCCATAGAGCCACCGTCGTGGTAAGGAGAACTACCACGACGGTGACTTACATAAACCGTCGTGGTACATCGGTCTACGATGACGGTTTTTGTCAAGTCACCGTCGTGGTATATCGTATACCACCACGGTGACTTATAGTAACCGTCGTGGTATATTATATACCACAACGGTTTCAACTGTACATAAACTCACTGTCATGGTATGTAACACTACCACGACGGTGGCTAATATAAACCTCGTGGTACGTCGGTCTACCACGACGGTGAAGATTATAAACCGTCGTGGTATTTGACGTACCACGACGGTTTTTTGTAAAAACTGTCGTGTTAGATTTAATTCCACGACGGTTTTGTTTACCAAAAACCGTCGTGGTATGTTGCTAAATTATCCATTTTTTGGCCTATTTTACCTATTCCACGACGGGAAGAAGACCGTTGTTGAATATGAAAAGATTCCACGACTCTGGACCAACCGTCGTGGATTTCTTCGACGATGTTAAAAACCGTCGTGGAATCGACATTCTGTAGTAGTGATTGTTCATCAAAATTAAAAAAAAAAAAAAGGATTTTGAAAAAAAAAATTTTTTTTCTTTTATTAGAGTGCAAATTATGATTAGAAATATGTAAAAATCAACTAAGTTATTTTTTTGTGTTAAAGAATGGTAGAAATGTCATTTCATACAACTATATATAACTAAATACATTTTTTAAACACATGGATGAGCATTTTGGTATTTTTAATATAACTAACTGTCAAACTCACGGTCAATAACAGAAAAGGGTGTCTCTGTCATTTTTTTCAAAGTTGGGAGGGGAGTTGACATCATTAGTTTTGATCGAGGGGGTGTCACTGCAATTTTAGAATGCATAGGGGTGTCAGTATAATTCTCTCTAAAGAAAATTAATGGATTATAATAATTTAGTG